>JAYKKI010000038.1:13967500-14575000 GCA_039881145.1 Druceiella hillmani | reverse complement strand
ACTTGCTAAGATAAGACAAATAAAATGAGTCTAAACTCGATGAATTTACTTCTAATTACTGAAAAGTTCCTCTCACCTACTTCCGGCTCCAACATTGTACCTTGATATTGCTAAAGAGTAAATCTATGTTACCCTTAGTCCTGTCGTATTAGATTATCGTAAGATAAATATCATCGAAATTCGATCAAACCCGTGCTGTTTAATTGTAAGGAATTCAATGATATATCTTCAATTACCATGGTCATATTCTAACCAAATTGTCATAGGTCCATACTGGGAGCGTACTCTTCCAAATAAAAAAAACATACAAATTGGTTGGGCTCATATTTTCCAATCTCGATTACGGCACTTGTGCCCTTCAATTTTGGGGATTTCTAAAATATAACTTCATTTTACACAATCAAATTATGAGCGAATTTCCATAAGCAGATGCTAACCCTTCCAAATAAAACTAGAATCATTAAAATTGTTTAAATATGTTGTATGTTGTACGTACATAAAAACCAAAATACAGTCAAATTGAAAATCTCTTTTTTTTAAGTCCATTGAAAATCAACTGTGATAATCAGATGAGACTCTGTCTCCCTACGTGAATGATATTATAAAGGTGCTATTTTACAATTTAACGTACAAGACCCCAAAAATGGCTTAAAGTAGGTGCAAAAAACATGCCAAAAAATATTATTTTACTGGATGGTTATGTAAGTTAGACAACTAACATTACAGTGTATGCCAGATTCTAAAGTTATCGTTTTGCGTGTGAACACATTATATGGCAATACGAATTTTTTAATTTGTAAAATGTTTTAGGAGCATGGTTATTAAAACGAGATTACAATTATTTCATATCTCTGAAATTCCAAAATTCATATATCGTTAGATATCGTTACTGCTAAATGAAAAAAATAATATTTGGTAAATTCTGAAAAATTATGATGTAGCTAATATAATGTTATAATTGAAAAAAAAACTTTTTAAAATATGGCATGCAAACAATAGAACCAACCCTGTCTTTACTTTGGCAAGTACTTCGTATTTTTTAACTAGTAATAGGCTCCATATAGGTACTAGACATTCAATTTTGTCCATTAAAAATTAAGAGACAAATATTTTGAATAATATTAAGTTTAGGAAAAAAAATTAAAAGTTTTTATTATATTTTTATGTACTTATTTTCATTTTTAATTTCAATTCACCATATTCCCTTTTGATCAATGTTACTGAGCATGAAAAAAAATTACCTTTATATCTCCAGTCATCTAGTTTAATCTTAATGATTTCATTACAATAATTAATTCTACACGAGGACATTTTCGAGCCTAATTTGCGCGGGAGAAGCTTTCGTATTGTTTTATTAAAGGCACTAATTAGAGTGAGAAACAGAGGGATGTTTCGTTTTCCTCATCTGTTGTTGATGCTCTTAATGTCGTCTGCCTGAAGTAAAATGCTCCGATAATGCTCTCGGCAAGTTCGCCTGAAAAGGATGGTTTAAATATTTGTCATCTACGAGGGATGAGAAAAAGTTTAAATTTATTATGAATATGATAGGACATCAAGACATTGAATGTAAAACTTGCGGAAATTTACGAGTTTTTCATATTTAAGATATTGCGAAACTTACAAAATTATTATTGAAATTAACAACCAAATGTTACTTGATTAAGCTTGTTAATTGAACGTTAAACCTATCATCGGACTTTTTGCCTTATAATCGTTCTTCATATTTCATCTAAAATTATTTCCGTACGTCTATATAATATAAAAATAATTTTTGATAAGCAACTTTTTCCTTTCAAAAGTAATGCAAATAAATTCAGACAGGCAAATTTATTTCTACGAATTTTATATAACATTAAAATTTAAAAAAAATTAATTGCTACTGTTAATCTAGTGATGAGGCTTATCAACTTGATAAGAAATTTAACAAATCTTCTAAGAATATTCTAATCTTGTATTGACAAAATCGAAGCACATAAAGAAAAAAATCTTTAAGAAAAAAATATTTTCCTCAAAATTAATTCAATAATTACAAAAAAATTTACATTTTGTTCTCAAGTTAATTTTATACTCTTTCAATGTTGTAGTCAACATAGTATCTAAATGTGAATTCTGCAAACTTTTTTCTTTTCTCCAAATGCACTCAAATTTTGTTTCAAAAATTGAATTGTTTAATTATTTCCATGCCTTCATAGTGTAAAGGGTGATCACCATGATTCCTGTTAAAAATAACTTCATTTTCATAGGATAAATGCTATGTATATTTAATATTAGTGTCGGAGAGTTTTATCGGGTAAACAATATAAACCACATAATCATTTATTTACAGACGTTGATTAAAACGCAGGCAACCCTGGGATATAATAAAAAATGGGAGCTTATTGTGAAAAGTGTGGTCAAACAAATAGAAAGAAGGACATGGTGAAACTATAAGCATTCCAAGTTTGACTGCAGAAACTTAATAAAAGACACTAAAAATTTTACAACTTTCATATTTGTGAATAATTATTATGACTTAAATACTATACTTCATACTGTTCTTTTATATTTATTTATTTATACTATAACGTACATAAAATACATGCATTTTATGGACTTAATGCTACATGAGCAATCTCTTCCAGCCGACCACATTGATTAAATATAATAAATTTGTGATGTGGATGACTGTAAAAGACATTAATAAAAAAAAAGAAAACGATACTTAGGATATAACAATTAACACGGAATGTCATAACATATAAATAAAACTATGCTATATATGAATAATACAAAACAAAAACATGGTTAATTATAAATCTTGACATGATTGGGAACAAGAAAAATGGGGAACAAAATGTAATTAGGAAGGGTAGCGCTGAGGAATTATGAAAGGAAGAACTTTTTCAGATGATCTTTGAATACATTTAAGGAGAAGGTGAATACATTTAACGAGTTCCTGGTATCCGGGTGGTTCTATGTTTGGGAAAAAGGAGACTGAGATGATTTTCAGAGCGTAGCTGCATACCATGTTTGCAACTATAAGATTTTGAACAAATTGGGCATGGACTATTCGCTCAAAGACTTTCCATAGGAGTGGTAGTGTGGAAAGGGTTCAAAAGTCTTTAGTACGTATAGGCGACAATGTTTTTGATAAGCGTATTTACATGCTTTCTTCCATTCCGAAGGGAAAGTGGCAGTTATTAGAAACGTGTTAAATATATCAGTAATAACAGGGTTACAATATCTAAGATAGGCTTGAGGGCTTTAATACTTAGACCATCGCATCCCATAGAATTGTTTTGTATCGCCAGAAGATTGATTTTAACTTCCGAATGACAGGTTAAATGTGAATTCATGATTAGAAGAGAGAAGATGGATTATCTTTAATGTTTCCGACTTAACTAACAGCTGGGTCAAATAAGATGGAAGGCTTAGCAAAGAAAGAGTTCAAAATCTTAAGGTCCAGCTGGCAACATGCATCAATATGAGAATTACCGACTTCCAGAGTGACGGAACTTCTAAATGTTTAAAGAAGATCATTTGCATATAGAAGTGGAGATGTGATGCTTTTTAGCATTTGTGTACATTTATTCCTAAGCACTCTAAATGTCTCCCATGTTGAAGAACTGGTGTTCGCTTTATACCTGACTTTAGCTCGATCACGCTTAGCCATAACTTTTTTGATGAACAAATCTGATTAATCTTACTAAACTTTGTTTCAAATCGAATAAGAGTAACATTAACACATTGACTCCAAGGAGTAATTGTGAGGAGTTCATTTATACACAAAGTACAAACGCAAAGAAATATTTTTAAATTAATCATTGAAAACCCAACATTTTATGTACGCTTTTCAAAAAAAGACCCCAAATTGTATTACATCCCTGTGTTACCAGGATCTTAAGTAACGTCTCTAAATAAAAATCAATATCGACGCGATATTCGATGAAATGAGTATTTGATATATTGTATACTTTACATGCTTTATACGTATTCATTTCGTCAACCATGTATGACCAAAACCTTATTAACCTGTGTTATTTATTACATATATGGCCAATAATATATTAATAATTTATTTCTATCAAATTATCCGTACGCCACAGTGGAATCGCCCTGAAAAAATCTTGTTACAGGGGCGGTGAAGCCATAGCAAGCTTGGTTAACTCGACATAAATAAAGTACCTCCTGATATAGACTATATTACAAAAGGTTTGAGATAATCAGATTGCGTAGGCTATTTTATTTGACAGTATTTCTTGTGAATTATTTTGCTTCAGTAATTAATGCGATGGGATATCTTTAGCGGAGGGACGGATCAAGAGGACGTATATCTCTCGATATGTTTTTCTTTATACTTAACACAATAATTTTGAAAGGGCTACAGAGTGAAATTCGTATCATATAACAAAGTAAGTATGTATTAATAGGATTTCATATTACGAAATTAAAAGCAAAATTATTTTGTTTCCATTTAATTAATAAGTAAACTAAAATTAATATCAAATTTTATGTTTTAAATTATAATAAAATGCAAGTTTATATTTGCTAATAATTCGTAAACGTTGAATTTTAATTAAAATGTAAGTTTGACTTTGAAGGAAATGGACAAATCGTAAATTTTCCCAATTATATTAGAAATGTCTTTAAAATGGAAATTGCGCTTTTTAAATAAAGGATAAGATAGATTTTATTAAATGTGAGTTCATAAATCTTAACCAAATGTTTAGAGGTTTCATTAGTAGCGTGTTTGTCCTCCAGATTGTTGGTGACATCTTTCATAAGACAGTACAAATTTGTGAGACTGAAAATATTTTGTAAAATAGAAAATATTTATATTACTTTTATGATAATGTACTTGCAAATACTAAATTTTATCATAAAACATTTTACATCCACTTCTTCTCGAGAGGTCATGTATGATTCGAAAACGTTATATTTTGTGAACTTAATCTTTACTGTGAAATTGTAAATAATAATAGCAGACTGTAGTACAAGTTTTGTGCTTGTTCTTTGATGAGAACGTGTTGTTTGCTTTGATTATGGGACTACCATTATCGGTATTATATCGGGAAATTAGTTTTTCGGTACCGTCTCTTGAAACTTTACCGAGGATTACAGGAATTTCGGATCCTTCTGTACAAAACTTTCTAGGGAAAAACATATATATATTGAAACTTTCGATTAAATATTTATTAATTGTATATTCTTGGTTAAAATCAATATAATCAATAGTAATCACGTTTTAAACTAACGAAATTTCAAACATATTTCATAACACGAACCAGTCAATTTTTTTTTAAATCTATAACTAATGAATCAAATAAAACTTAAAATCGATTAATACAAAATTTAAAGTATTTTGACAACTAATCTGTTGTTGCGGTCATAAATTGGTACGCAAATGAGAACTTTAAGCAAATACCGAAAATATCGTGAAATAAATTATTCTGTCCACTGTACTAGGATAATAAAATTGTACCGAGAATTCTGAGGAAAATGCAATAAAAAATATATCCAGGAGCAAGCCCTACTTGGAGGGATTCATATAGTGGTGCAAATTATTCCCCTACTGAGATCTGCATCTCTTTTGTCACTAAAAATATTTTAAGACGTCTGAGCGATGTTCAGGTTTGTCGTTTTGTAGGATTGTGTTTAATAAATATTTTTACATCACATTTTTGATTTTTGATGATATTTGTTGATGACATACAATCTTCTTATAAACACATAATTTCAATATACCTTTCCTTACATACAAGATTATGCGGTTATCAACCATCTTAATCAATCTGGTCAATATTTTTTTACTTTTTGGCATTTTGACAATCCTCTTTTAATATTTTCTTCTTAACCCATATATTGGATCCACTATGCATTGTGGTCGCAAGAAAAATAAATTTTTATTCAAGAAAAAATAATTTCCTGTTCAAAAACGTAGGTATTATTTTCCGTTACCATTAGCTAGCATTCAAAGGAAAATATTTTAATCGCATAATAGAAAATAATCGAAATACGCTAAATATATCGCACGTTCATAACGACAATAACTTCACTCACACCATTAATCCAGCTTCTCATTAATTTTATCTAGGTCTGTGTCATTCGGAAAGTATAAAGATATGTTACGATAACTATCGCATTCTATAAAATATTTAAACTAATGTGCAGACTTTTTTTAACTCTTATTTATTATTTATACATTATGAGTGAATTTTTAATTTCCATATTTAGCAGTTTACTTTTCGGAACTTGTTGAAACGAGTACATCATCTTCATTCAGATTGTAATATTACAAATATATCTTAATTTATTTATCTGCAATATGAAACTAAAAAATACAAAGTTTTTTGTTCCTCAGATGTTAATTATTTTATGATTAAATTGTTTGCACAATTTAATTAATTTTATTAATCCTGGTCAACACTAACGTAAAATAATAAACATCCTTATTAAATAAGGTAATTATTTTCATACCTTTTTTATCTTATTGCACCTTCATTTCGTAGTATATTGGCTATACTACGAAATGAAGGTGCAATCTAAAGGGTTTAAATACGAAATATTAAAATTAATCCTATTTTAAAATTGAAAATATTAAAATTAATTGCAAGAACTAAAAAGATCGCCAGAGTTGAAGCACTTATGATGCAAGAGAGTAAGTAAATAAACTATGTCAAAAAACATTCCAAAGGCAAAATCCAATGTCAAAGAGATGAGCGTTGAACATATAATCTTGAACGTAAAAAAAAGTATGTTAAACCATGGGCTCAAAAAAATAAGCAATGCGAAATTAAATGTTATTCTTAACAATGAAATTTATTAATCAAGTGTCAAAATTAGATATGAAATCCATAATATAAACTATTTGATAGGTATACTTAAGCGATTCTTCTAAAGCGATTTAAAAATATTTCCTATGAATATATTCATGAGAGTAAAGATGGTGATAAGAACTCCATCGTCTGACGGGATATTTTTAATGGAATATAATATTAGTAGTAATGTACTCCGATCATGTACATGAAATGTGCCCATATACCACACTAGTAACCGCCAACCGCACCAATGCCATCACAACGCGTATGCGCGGAGCTGAATGGGAAACGCCTCGACTGAGCCAAATCAAAAATATGGAAAACAACGTAAGGACAAAAAAATTTCCTTGCATCATGTCTTCTTTCCTAAATTATGGTGCCGCAGTCACAAGGAAATAAAAAATTACTTTTTATAAAAATTAATAGCGCTAGAATTTTTAAATCCTGATAAAGTTCCGTCAATTTATACATAATTTACAATATTCATGATTTTTTCAGGGCGAGGGATAACAATTTTAAGCATTTTATTAAAAAAATATTTTTAAAAATTCATAAAGGAATACATTATATAAATTGTTAAATTTGTCCTTCAGTAAGCTTTCATCTGACACACCCGACCATAAGCTTGAAAGATTTTTTTATTCTCAATTTACTCCTTGAAATTAACCGCCAGAGTCAAAATTGAATTTTATACTTCACGTATATAATTGAGCCACCATACTCCGTGTTTGTATCAAATTTTAAGGAAAGGAGAAAATCACCGGTGACAGACAGAGGAACGGACGGACACTGAATTTATTCTGTCTGTGTCCTAATTTGGCAAATCCCAAAAGTATGCCAACTACTATCTAAAACTTTCCATGTAGACCTTGTTCTCAAAAATATGTTCACGGTAAAATATGTTCACGGTTCTTTTCTTATACTTTCAGTACTTAATTGGCGTTCACATTTTCTATTGATTAAGTACTGTGTTAACCGATAACTTAATAACCAAAATACTTTATTAATTTCAGTTTAACTTTTATACTGATTACTTTTAAGTTTTCTTTGAGAAAATATCAAGAAAAGATAAACTGATTCATATGATTTTTTTAATACTAACTACTGAGTTTAGAGTACTTTCTGTTGTTGATTTTGATTTTAAGTTTATATTTATATTTTGTTTTATTTTCCGAAAGTTGTCAAAAGTTACGAAACTCTTGAAATTCCCGATACTATATTAAAAGGGAGTAACGGAAAATTAATTCATTATAGAACCGGTAATGAGCATCGCCAACAACGTAACACGTATTAGTTCATTAGACTGAGAACTCGAACTGGTCGACCTCTTTGAAAAAAATCCGTGAACCACGTTACTGTGAAATTAAACATGTTGAACGTTGATATCCGCATCTTATTACTTTCGTTATTTATTTACGAAACTAAACATTTCGCCTTCAAATGAATGACACTATAAAATTATTTACTATTTCTCATTTAAAACGTACATGCCAAACATTATTGAAACAAATTAAACTTTAGTTGAACTAAATAATCACCTTTCCTCCTATTCAGAAAGTAAAATTTCCGTTCATACGTTATGTGCAAATAGTAGACGTTTCTAAAACATTTAAAAAGCTTACTATTTTCAAATTTTCTTCGAAATCAAACTGATGTTAATAATTTATAAGATTACAAATGTAAATTTTCTTATTATTAAAACTTAACCCATCAAAAGAAAGCTTTCAAATATTTTAGTTTATTTGTAAATAAAATTGGAGTATACAACTTTATTTAAAATTTCCTAAAAACATCAACTCGTACTTCCCTCAAATTCGACTTTATCACCCTCTCAGAAAATTGTATTAAATAAGAAGAAAAATATTTCCGTCAATAAAGATAAATGAGTAATAGGCCCATTTGATCCGCCCACCTGCCGGAGACATCCCGCCGCGTTAATTACTGAAGCGCAATAATTCACACGAAATATTTCCAAACAAAAGAGCTTATCGAACTGATTACCCCAAACATTTTAAAATATTGGTTATAACAAAAGGAACTTAATTTATGTTAACGTAATCAGGCTTACTGAGAAGTAAATAAATAGATGAACTCAGTGTCTTAGTAAAGAGTGAGAGAATATTTGGGGAAGTTCCTATGAAGCATCGCTATTTTAATAATTATTTTAAAAATATTTCACTAGGTTTGTACTATTTAAATAAACCTAACATTTTAATTACATACACAGTACGAAATAAAATGTAAAATCAATATTTAGTTTCAACATGTTACTATTGCTCTTATTATATTTAAAAATAGAATTTGGTAAAATAATTTACATTCATGCAAAAAACGAAAAACTTAAAGTATGTAATATAATACTCAACCTTTCCATAATTTTCAAGATTTAAACAACATACGAATAATTTGAACAGAGAAATAGATGGAAAGACAATCGACGCCGTCATCCAACCTCATGCTATCCGGGTTCGAGTTGCTAAATAGCAGAACTTCCCCGCCCGGGTCACTACATCTTCCGGTTAGTCGACACCCTACGACCCGCTATGTCTTCCGGTCAGTCGACACGTGCCGCCCACTTCCCGGCTGTAACAAGACACCGTCTCGCCGAAATGTTTTATGTTATTTCTTTACATTATTTAAGTATGCACTCATTTAGTGGCTTTCTTTACTTTTGTTTCAACCCATAGGAAACATCCTCATCTTTTTTTTGGAGCTGGTAATAAATCATTTTTAGATTTTTTCATTACTTTTTCACGATTTTTAGTCCGCATACCGAATTTCGGCTTTTTGGAATTATGGAACAGTTTTTTAATACACGTATTAATCGGGTTCTTGAGTAGTTGAAAGGAAAAATCAAACGTTTTTAATTTACTTGTACTTCGCTTCCGTAAAAAATTTATAATTGCCTGCAATATATCACACCCGTGAATTTCTATAAGCTTTATATTTAATGTCATCATGTACATTGCATTCACAATAAATTTCAAATCCCTCTCCTCTCTTGGGTAAGAAAAATATTTAAAGCATCCCTCTCAGATGGAGTGGCTGAGACTATCGTCTCTCAATCGAAAAAATATGCTCTATTTTGTCCTCGTGTTGACGGAATTGTGGTGACGAGCTCATAAAAACCGACTCGGAAGCCTAAAGTTATGTCAGTGTTATTGTATGGGACAAAGTAAATCTGGTGAATCAAGATTAATGCGAAATTAATTACGTGCAAAATCAAATGAAATAAATTGTTTATTTACTTAATTTAATAATGACCAAAATATGTAATGAAAAAAATCAACACGTTGTCAAAATGTCTAGTAATAGGTTTTTTTAATCTGGCTTTTCCGTGAAACTCGGTTTGATCTCCCGCGCAAGCCGTTATGCAGCGCTCGTTGCATCAAAGGATTGCTGCCAAGTTTTGTGTGAAACTTGGCAAGTCCATAGTGGAAATTTTCCTATGATAAATAAAGCATTTGGTAATAATTGTCAGTTTACCGGTGGCACAATACCTTTCTAGAAAGCCGTAAAGAGGTCAGCGATAAAGTTTGCGCTGGATGGCTATCAACCAGCTCTAGTGATGAAAATGTGACGCGTATGAGAGAAATGTTGACCTCAGACACTCGCTTGAGTGCTATGTTAGTTGCACAAACATTAATCCGTCCGAAGACTACCGTTCACCATGACAACGCGCCCCCATGATAAACACCGTCCTATCACCATTGACACGTTTCCTGGTCGATTCAAAGATACCAACGATTCCCCAGCCATATTATACTCCTGACGTGGGTTCTGCAAACGTTTCTTTAATTTCAAAGTTTGGAAACTCCTATAAAAAGAACATCATTTTGGGACAGTCTACAAAGTCAAACAGACTTACAAAAAGGCTCTAAAGGATATCAAGAAGAAGGCCTACCGTCACAATTTTTATGCCTGGAAATATCGCTGAAAGCGACGTATCGACGCAAGTGGAGACTAGTTTGAAAACTTTTAACGAGTTGTACTGATCTGATCAACAAATTATTATTTATCCATTTGCTGAAATTACCTTTTGAACAAAGCATATATAGCATACTAGCATATATAGATGTGCATGTATTTGTTTGAGAATGCATCACACAAGTATTTTGAGTGACTACACGTTTTAAAAATTTAAAATGAGGGTTGACTGGAAGCAACATTTTTTTTCGGAATCCCGTTCATTTAACCAGAACATGTATAAATTTAATAAATTTAGTAATTGCGTGTTACATTAGTACAACAACGAAATAAACATGGGAGACTGCCAAAGAATGAAAGAATCTACTCAAATTCAATCTCGAGGCTAATCATACAAACTTTCAGGAAGTTTTGGCAAGATTCCAACGTTTATGTCACAGGAACTATAACGACAACCTAAACGTTATCTCTCAAGACATTAAAGAACGTGCTCAGAAATTCTAAACGAAGGATCTCTTCCTGAAAATCATAAGCACGTCTATAGGAAATAATGAAAGCAAACTACTGATTGATACAGACAAAATCCAGAAAGATGGCGATCGCACTGTAAACGTACTGTATATACGCTAATGCTACGAATCGTGCTATATATCCGCCAACTTTACTATGAGTACTACAAATATTCCGCCGATAGATGAGTATTACATGGAAACTGATATTCTCAAATCGAAAATTAAACGAATCGATGGTAAGAATTAACAATGTAATTTCATACCCTTTCAAGTCAGAAAAAGGGGTCTGACAGGAATCTATTTTGTCTCCCATTCTTTTTAACATATATGGTGAACATAAAATGATAAATCCCTTGGAAGGATGAGATGGGAGTTATTTTTGCCAGTAGCTTTAAAATCAGCTACTTGATATATACAGACAACACTACTCTCTTTGCGTCATCATAGAAGGAGCTTGCTGAATTAGTTTTCAGAATAAAGTAGTATACCATTTGGACTCACTATTAATAAGACGAAGACAGAAGTCATGACCGTCAACGGAACCTTTCATCTCTAGAGCTAGAAAGCTCTCGGGTCTAGAGGTAGTCAACGAGTTTCTCTATCTTGAATCATTATTGACTGTCCAGGGAGGTAGCGGGCAAGAAATCAAGAGATGAATCCAGATGACCAAGGCTGCCATGAGGTAACTAACATATCTGTGGTAACACAGAAATGTCTCCAATATCACCAAAATGGCTAGCTTGGTCTCTGCTTTTCTGGATCTTTCCGTATGGCTCGGTTAATGGAACAAAAGAAAATTGAGATCTTTGAGATGTCGTACTGGTGAAAGAATCCCTGCATACCATGGACTGCCAAAATAACAAAGAAGTCTGCACTTGAGAAGCTAAATATCAAAACTAAACTTTTGACGACATATTACCAAATACGTCTCAGTTACTTTCATCACATGGCCTGTTGGTTGCCATGGTTACTGGCAAACCAGATATCTTCTACAAGTTGGTTGTTATGGGTCTCGCAGCAGATCAACCAGCCCTATCACTAGTCCTTCTTTAACAATCGCCCTGAGAGAAACTGAAAACCCGACAAAGTGGGGCAGCTTGTACATAAAAGTACGGATACCTTTCAAGAATAAGGTCTTAAAAAATGAAGAAGACGATCAAGAAGAATTACAAAAACAACAAAAAAGTGCCTAGCTACTCAACGCATAACAATTACACATTTGTATAATGTATCTGTTTTCATCACTATATAGCGCTATGTATATTTTAAATCCTATAAGGAAATTTTCCACCTGCACATATATTGGAGAAAAGGACATAATCAGAGGTGAAGTATGGAGTGGTAAGTGAGGAGTAGGTGCTTAAGTCGATATTGTATTTCGGTGTTTTGGTATTTCAGTATTGGTTATTGATACTGTATTTTTGGTGTTCGACGTTAGCTTACTTGGTTTCCTCAATTAGTTTAAAATTCGAATCCGTTGTGAATATTTATAATTTAATTACTTTGGTAGGTTTAATGTTAGGTTCTATAAATTTGGTTTTACGCACTGTAATGTTAATACATATAATAAAACTATAAAACTAGCTTGTCTATATGATAAGGATCTTTCTAAAAAAGATATTTAGGGAAATACATCAAAAACAATACAACACAAAAATATTGTTTTTGGAATTCTTGTCTGTCTGTTTGGTATTTGTTTGTGCACGCATCACATAAAAACTGCTATACCATTTTTGATAGTGTTTTAGAAGAATATCAACGAGAAGGAACATTTAGTTTTTATTTCATCTTAGTTGATTTTATCACAAAATATTTAAATTTAATGTTTTTAAAAATTTATTTACATTACATTAGTACAACGACGAAGTGCCTAACTACCTAATGTACAGTAATTACACAAATGTGTACTGAACCTATGTGCATCAACAAATAGTGTTACATATATTTTAAATAGAATAATAAATGTTTCCACTCGAACATAATTGACAAAATGGGCGTGGCCAGAGTTGAAGTGTAGAATGTTGCGGGAAAATTTTGTGCTCGAACATGCAATCTGTATACGGGCAGACGCATGAAGGCTGACGATGTAGCATATATTACTTATACGTTTACTTTGTTTTTTGAATCTGTCCAAAATGTTAATCTGTTGCCTATGTTTATAATTTAATTATCTTGTTCGGTTAGTAATAGGCTGTAAAAATTTAATTATCAGGTTCTTCATCGTCTATATAAAATAAAAGTGTAGAATTGCCCTGTATATACATTGAAGGTATTTACGAAAAAAATAATTTACTGGAACATAACGAAAGTAATAAAATACAAAAATATTATATTTGAGCTGTTTGTCCATTTATATGTGAAGCTGTTTGCCTATCCGCGTCATCACAGAAAAGCGGCTAAAAAGATTTGGATGAAGTTTTTATTGGTGGATTCTTTTGAGTCTAGTGTAATATATAGGTTATGTTTTATTGTAATGGACTATTAAAAAATATTTATAAATGTGGTGGTTTAATACACAGTGTACCGATAAAGTTTACTTTTATATTAATTATGTATAAAAATTCCTTTCATATATTAACGTAAATATGTATCTCCTTATCCTCCTTTAGCCACGCCTAGCGCCACCCCCTAAATATTTTCCTGTTCATATTACCAAGCTTGCGCTGATTTGCAGCCTTTTTAAATATAATTAAAGACCCTTTGAAATACAATACGGATTTACAAATCTTAGCTTTAAATTGATAATGGCAGCTATTACTTTCCTTATTGAATCGCGCTTTCAAATCTAAAAGTACTAGGAAAGAACCTTCTTAGGAATGCCAGCTTTTTTATATTCATGTAGCAAACAATGGTTTTTATAGAAAGCCAGATTAAACTTAATGTTGAAAACAATTTACTTTTGTACATTAAATATCTTATGTGTTTTTTATTATATTAAAGTCAAGAATCGCAAAATTGTTGTAGTATATTATATATTTTAAGATGTATACAATACAACAATAAAAACGAGAAATTCAAAGCTCAATTATGGACGCAAAGTGCATTTTCAAGTATTAACCGCAAGTGCTAGTTCTGACTACAAATTGCAATATATTTTTGTTTCATATTTAATTACGTAATAATATTTGTGTTAATTTCCTTCTTTGTACTACTCATAATTTACTCTCACTTCGGTTAATATGATATGTATATTCTATATAGATAATTAAATTTTTTAATAATATCATTTATATCATCCTAAACGAAAAAACGACATTTTTCATAAACATATATGTTTCAAAAATTTCGGTATTTTAATGAAACATGAAACTACTTATTTTAAATTTAACATAAATTTGAAAATGTGTTTGTTAAAATGCAATAATATTTAATTAATATAAAGACATATTATTATGTAAGAAAGAGAGAAATTGCCGAAATAAATATATTTTTTTCTTATATAACGAAAATGCTCTCCAAAGGAAACTTTTTGTTTACATTTGGTTAAAAAAATTATTTAGATCAATGACGTACAAGTTGAAATAATTTATGAAATTAACGAACAAAAATGAGTGAATATCATTTCGCGGAAAATTTATATATTTTAATGATAATTGCTATATACATTAATAATGACTATTTATGTTAAAAAGTGAGACTTTGAAATTGTCTCTCTAGATTGAAGATTCAAAAAAAAATAAAATTCTAAAAAATATGTCAAACTAAATTAAATTATATATAGTTATTTGAATATTATATTTCTATTTCATTCTTAACCATCCCTACGATACATTAAATTAAACAACATAATTCTTTGTGTCAAAAAATAGACGCAATTCTAATAAATTAGATCCTTAGTCCAATTAATCCTGTAGTCCTATATTTAACTGTTAAAACGTTCTTGTAATACAATATAAAACAGCAATAACCAAATTAACATATTTACCAAAACCACAACCATATCACGAAAAAAGTAACAAGCAAGTTTAAAACAAATTAAAAAAGTAATTTCCGAATATCGCCTCATAAAACAGACCATCAATAATTTAAAAACTACCCTACGCCACAAACGGACCGCAAACCGACAGCCATGCACTCTCTGGGCACATAACTGGGATTATTTTACTGATATTAAATTCTTGGCCGACGTTCAAATAAATTGGTAATTGTGCGGAAAGTAAACGTCATCGTTAATGTAACATACAACTAGAGACAGTTTTAACCTTTTCTTATAGCGATAAAGCGCCAATTACAAAAAGTCACGTTAAGACTTGGATAGAAAGATGTAAAAATTATTTCTTCCCCTATATTGAAATCAATGAACCTTACTTTACAAATATTAATTCGACAACGCTTTTATGTTGTGTCCGTTTTCTTGTAGCTTTCTTTACGTTTATGCAGTAAAGAGGTTAATTAAAATTTAAACTTTCTGTTTTGTAAAGGTTTTTAAATCAACTTATAACAAAAACATTGCCATTACTAAGACTTACTACAAGAGTCTTGGTAATGGAATAATACTATGGAATAAATACTACTAGATCAACGACAATGATGTATTGAAAAAATGAAATTTAAAGTTTCTTGAAATTTTAAGGAATTTTAACCTCCAAGACCTTACGTAATCTCAATAAAACGTTACTGGAAGACATAAAAGAACTAAGAATAAATCAAATCTATAAAATGAATGGTTTTCAAATAGTCTTGCAATGATTTGGGAACGTCATTTTATCAAGACAGGGATGATCCCGTATCCCCTCGCCATCAAAGTTCTCGTGGCGGGAACGTTGCATTAACGGGTACACTAAAGTTAAAATAAGGAAAGATTTTTAAATAATTCCATCATTTTATAATGCTTAATTTTTTGTTTTCCCCTAATTTTTAACTCCCTCTCAGATTACCAGATCATTTCGATATACCACCAGACATGACATGCTGCCAGACTGCACTGTACAATTTTTGAAATTTAAACTGAGCTATCATGCTCCGGTCAATGACGCTGAAACGGGTAAACTCAGCTCCTTTCGGCATCGGCTAAGCGAGCTCACGGTCTAATACAGAGTACATCGTTTGAAGAATTAAGTTTTGTTTTGAAATTGTTAGTGATTCACCGAAATAATAAGATCCATAACGTCAATGTAATTACATACGTGTGTTTATATATACATACATATATATATATATATATATATATATATATGTGTGTGTGTGTGTGTGTGTGTGTGTATGTGTATAAATATATTTTTTTACTCTCGATCTTTACAATATTGCATCAAAGCTGATACTTGAAAATGTTATTTTCAAATATTGGTTCAAATATCATGTCAAGAATTTTAGAGTTTAAATTAAGTGCAAAACTAAGTGCGTTAATATTGCTATGTATCTGGAACGCGCTCAGTCAATTGGAATGTAGAGAAAACGTATGTCGGAAGAGTTACATTGACGAAATGAGAAATATAGCGACGTTAATACACCATAGTAATAATTATAAATAATTTTGTATTTAATTATAATATATTTAATAAGTAATATTTATATTTTTGATATTTCTGCTACCTAAACCTTATTATTAATTTAATAGAATTTAATTAAAAACCTAACCTTATGCCAGCAAAGAAGTTGCTGACGGTATGAGAAATTGTCATGTAAATTATTACGCAAAGTAAAATGACTTAATTTTTCAAAATTTAGCTTTAGAATACCTGCAATTGCAATATTTTCCGCCAGTCAGAGAGTTGTTTAGATTGTGAGAGGTTGGACAACAATGGAATATGCTGAATACTTTCTGATTAAGAGAGAGAAAAAAAGTTAATAGAAAATAAATCGGTTACCTCGACTTATTTTCAATCAATTTTCTCAACTTTTGAACTAAATATTTTCCTATCTAAATTAAATGGAACGATATATTTCAAATGGGCGACAATGTAAATAACTCTATCTTAATTATAGCGATGTAACTAAATGAATAGTATTAGTAATTAAGCGGAACAGTAAGTGTGAAAGTCCAAATTGCTGACCGTTCGGATGCGTTCCAGCTACATGTCAGCCCATTGGCTGTAGATTTGAATTATTATAAATTTTAATAAGTTTTTCCATCCTTGATTTTACGGTTGGAACTACTTTCAATAATAGTTGGTTTTCCAATTAATCTTATGCCGTTTCCAAGCTAAAGAATTAGCTTATTTAACTAAATGATAGTAGAATGTACGTTATATTTTAATACGCGTTTAAGAAAATCGCAAGAACTAATAGTTATGCAACCTTTACACAACAGTAACAACATAATCGTGACCACAATCTGATTGGAATTCCTGCATGTTTCCATCAATGTAAATATTCTTAATCTAATATCGTTATTCAATTAATAAAAATTTATTGTAATAAATTTAGTAAAATTATTGTTCAGTCATTATAAGATACTAAAATTTTACGAAACTAATTTAATTAATCTTATATTTAATAATTTAAGTTAAAATAGTTTTTTCACAATCTGTCCAATAATTGGATCACATTAATTAATATTTTTGTTTTGATAGTTTCGTTGTCAGGAAGATAACTAAATAAATTAAAATTAGCATAACAAAAATATATAATAAAAAATAACAAAAGGTGTCAGAGAAACTCTCTCGGGTGGAGTTTTGGAGATAACTAATGAAACCTCAGAGCGCTACATCAAATTAGCACAGTAATAAAATGACATCAACTTCCACCAATGGAACAATTCAATAGAAAGATGAAATTTATTTAATTTTCCTCTGCGTCAAAATATTTTCCGAAAAATGAGTCTACACTCTGGCAATCGGGTTCGCTTACAGCTTTGATCATGCCCGAGATTGTACTCGTGCGAAAACGAAACACTAATGAACTTATAAAAAACAATAATGAAGTTTTAAGATAAGGAAATATTAAAAGTTTACATTATGTATTTAGGCAAAATGAACAAGCGATGCAACCAAGCGTTTTAACTAATAACTTGTATTCTTTTACAGGCAAAGAATCAAAGAAAATTGAAAAAAAATACGTGTTATTCCAAATTAACAAAATAATATGTTGTCGATGATTGAATCTATCGACACGAAATTACATAAATAACAAATCAGAAGAAATAATTTTTAGTCAACTTTACTTTACTTCCATTTTACCGATAAAAGAGACAAATTAATGTAAAATATTATCTTCTCGTACCTGCTGTGTAAGGGTTGCATAATTATTAGTTCTTACGATTTTCTTAAACGCGTATTCAAATATAACTTAAATTTTACTGTCAGTACGAAATACATAAATCATTTAGTTAAATAAGCTAATTCTTCGGAGTGAAAATTGGATAATATGAATTGAAAAATCAAATATTATTAAAAGTTCATAACGTAAAATCAAGGATAGAAAAACTTACTCAAATTTATTCAAATTAAAATCAAGTCTACAACAGATGGGCATGACATGTAGCTGGTGCGCACATCCATTTAATTACTAATACTATTCATTTAGATACATCGCTATAATTAAGCTAGCGTTATTTACATATTGCCCGTTTGAAATTGAATGAATGTAGTGTCATTGCTGAATAAATTACAATACATCAATATCTCGTTCCATTTAACATTTAAGATCGGAAAGTATTTAGTTCGAAAGTTGATAATATTGATTGAAAATAGGCCGAGGTAACCGATCTAATTTAAATCAAACTTTTTTTTCTCTCATAACTATAAATAATTCAACAGATTCCAGTATTGTCAAACTTTTCATAATCTATAAACAATCATCTGACTGGCGGAAGAAATTGCATTTTCAGCTATCGTAAAGAGAAATGTTTATTGTGAATTATATCCTATTAAATTTATGAAATTTCGATAGCACAAATGTCTAAAATTTAAAAATTATTTATTTATATGAATATTCATAATTATTACTATGGTGTATTAATGTGGCTATGTTTCTCATTTCATCAGTTTAACTCAGCTTTAATGCAATATTTTAAGTCGAAAAATAAAAAAATATATGTATAAATATTTATTTATAGATATATATATATATATATATATATATATATATATATATATATATATATATATATATATATATATATATATATATATATATATTAATATATAATCACATTAACGTTATATCATCTATATTCTTTCTACGAATCAGTAACAGTTTTAAAACAAAACTTAATTTTTGAATCGATATGCTCCAGGTTAGGCAGTGAAATTGCTTGGTAGATGCTGGTGCTGAGTTTATTCGGTTTAGCGTCATTGACCGGAGCATGATAACTCAGTTTACATGTCAAAAATCACATAGTGCAGTGTGGCAGCATGTTATATCTAGTTGAATAGTGAAATGGCCTGGTAATTTAAGAGGGAGATTAAAAATTATAGGAGAAAATAAAACGCAAAAAATTAAGCATAATAGAGCAATGGAACTTTTTAAAAATCTTTCCTTATTTTAGCTTTGGCATATGAGATCCCTGATAGCGATGGGATTTTTGATCATCCCTGTCTTGATAAAATAACGTTCCTAAAATCAGTGCCAGACTATTTGAAAACCATCCCTTATATAAATTTGACTTATTTTTAGTTATTTTCCAGTAACGTTTTATTGAGATTACGTAAAATTTTTGAGATTAATATTGCTTAAAGTTTCAAGAAATTTTAAATTTCATTCTTACAATACATCATTGTCCTTGATATAATAGTAATTATTCCATAGTATTATTCCATTACCAAGACTCTTATAGTAAGTCTTTGTAATAGCAAGTTTAAGCTATCAAGTTTTAATTTTTATTAGCTTTTTTACTGTATAAACTTAAAGAAAAGCTACGAGAAAACGTTGGTAAAAAAGCTACGAGAAAACATCACAAAGGCTTTGGCAAATTAATATTTGTAAAGTAAGATTCATTGATACTATTTTAGAGGAAGAACTAATTTTTTAAACTTTCCGTCTAAGTCTTTAACATCAGTTCTTGTAATTGGTGCTAAAATATTTATAGCTATAAGATATAGATAAAAAAAATATTTATAGCTATAAGAAAAGGTTAAAACTGTCTCTAGTTGTATGTCACATTAACGATGTCGTTTACGTTCCGCACAACTACAGTTTTATTTGAGCGTCGTCCAAAAACTTAATATAAGTAAAATAATCCCAGTTATGTGCCCAGAGAGTGAATGGCTGTCAATTTGCGGTCCGTTTGTGGCCGAGGGTAGTTTTTAAATTATTGAGGGTCTGTTCATGAGGCGAGATTCGGAAATTGCTTTTTTAACTTAACTTGCTTGTGTTTTTTTTGTGATATGGTTGTGGTTTTGGTAAATAGATGTTAATTTGATTATTGTCATTTTAAATTGTATTTCAAGAATGTTGAACGGTTTACCAGTTAAATAAAGGACTAAAAGATTTAAGATCTAATTTATTAGCATAATATCTATTTTAAAAGAAATAATTATGTTCTACTTTAATATATCGTATGGACGGTGAAGAATAAAAGAAATGTAATATTCAAATAACTCTATGTATAATTAAATTTGGTTTAATAACTATAGTTATTACTAATATATAGGGAAATTTTCATTAAAATATATAAATTTACGGCGAAATGGTATTCACTCAAATTGAATTTTATAAATTATTTTAACTTCACAATTAATGTATATCGCTGATCTAAATATTTTTTTTATCCGAATGTAAACAAAAAATTATTTTCAGAGTGCATTCTCATTATGTAAAAAAAATATTTACTGCAGTAATTTTGCTCTCTATAATAAAAGTTATGTATTTATATTAATTAAATATTGTTATGTTGTAACTTCAATATATTTCAAATTTATATTAAATTTAACATAAGTAGTTTAATTTTTAATTAAAACTCAGAATTTTATAAATACATATATTCATGAAAAAAATCGTTTTCGGTTGAGGATGATACGTGGTTTATATTTTTATAAACTACGTATATAGAATATACATGTGCATAGTGACTGAAGTGAGAGTAAATTATGAGAGCGGGAAGTTAGTCAAAAGTTATTATATAATTAAATCTAAAACAAAAATATAAAGCAAGTAATAGTCAAAACCAACTCTTGTCGTTAATACTTGAAAATGCGCCTATTGTGACCATAATTTCCGGTTTTTATTGTTGTATTATGTACATCGTGGAACAGATAATATATTACGGAAAAATTATATATTATAAAATACGGCGATTCATGACCTTTATATAATAAAAAACATATAAGATGTTTAAGGTATTCAATTATCGAAAATATAATAATCTACTGTGATACGATGCCCTTGCGATATTCGCGTACCAAGTTTGCGCGTTTTCCCTCCTTATTCGCCCTTTGTATGCCCGAATTTATCATTCAAAATATCATCAAAATACGTTCGAAGACATTATATATATATATATATATATATATATATATATATATTTATATATATATATATGTATATATATACATATATATATATATATATATATATATATATATATATATTTATATATATATATCATCGCTTGACGTACTCATAAAAATTGGACCATAAATAAAGTATTGTATTTGATGTAATTATTTAATAGAAAAAACCTAAATGAAACACTCGCATTTATCTTTAATTACAAATTTACGGCCCACGAAAGTAGATAAAAATGACACAAGCAAACTTTCAGAGTATGTAGAAAAAAACGCCGGGATATCGTCCAAAAATCACATTCGCAAAGAGTTTTTAGAGGCTTACGCAATATTATTTTTAATAAATAATATGGTTTGAGTTTTGTATACACATTGAAACTTATGATCTCAACTCGATGACCACAACCTCCTAAGCAATGTAACTTGAAAGCTCACATATTACATAATTATGGAAATCAATCATCCAAACTCCTTCAAAAAAAGAAAATTTAATATTTTATCTTTAATTGTATTTAAAGTAGGAGAGAGGGCAATTGAGCCATGAAAATATTTTTCAATCTCAGCATATGTCATATGAAATGAAAGCAAATATAATGTAGATCTCGCTTAAATAAAAAATGTTTGACAATAACTTAAAAAAACTAAAATAACATAATTATTTGTGCTATTCTGTTACCTTATAAAAACTTTAAAAAAATGTCGGAAATTTTAAACTGAAATTTCAATGATTGCCAAAAATTATGAGCGACACAAAGTCCTCTTATCAAAATTGATAATATTTGTATTTCATACAGTTTTTCCTTCTAGAGGATGTTGTATAACTTTAAATACACTCTTAAACCATATAGGATTTATACAATTCGGACGTTGTAAACCCATATATTACGCACCCATCGCACATCGAAGTTCTCCCGTACATCATACACGTATTAGTGCGGTGTCCATGTTAATCCCGTAAAATCAAAACACCTGTCTTGGGTTGATACACTTGGCGTGTTTTACGTTACAGGCAAAAATATACCGGCTAAATATAAATAGAAGTCGCACTAAAATGATTTCGTACACACGCAGCCACATACAGTATTATAGGGTGTATCGCATTTTCTAATAAGTTTTTGGACTGTTTTGTATTTTGCTCTTTTTAGTATTTGTTGTTTAAACAAGAAACATAAGAATAAAATTACAGCTTCCTACGTGACGATATTTTTAGGCGGATCTAGTAACAAAGTAGGGCTAAAATTTATAAATTTGATACATAATCCAGCGAATCTCTGTTTTTAAGTAAAATAAATTAGATCAACTTAACATATGTTCTATTTATATATCAATTTTTAACAATCTGTACAGTATAAGAAAATCAGTCATACTTTATTTGTGCGGGAATCTCCTCGTAATATAACTTTAAATTATTTAAAATATTATTTCTAGTTTTGGGCAACATAACTATATTTAACGTAAGACACAAATATTAAATTGCCCGTCCTCATTTTATTTTATTAAGAAGTTGGACAAATTATCAGATGACTTTAGAACAAAACTAAAGTTTCGTTCAGACCCTTCGTGTTAGGAACCCAAAAGACACACTCATGCGAAAACAAAATTCATAAACACCATGGCAGCGACAGCCTCAGTAATATAAACGGTCTGTACTTGTGAAATATAACTATGACAATTGTCCAAGATTAATTTAAAAGGAGCAATATTGAACGATAGATTAAAAGTATATTATTGAGTTAGCAAAAGATGCCAAATATACCTAATATTATTTTTAATAACATTTTATTATATTTCACCTAAATTTGTAAGAAAGTAAAAATACAATTTCACTTAAATTTAGACTACAGTTTAACTAAAATAATGCGAGGGTGCGCAGGCTAAATTTTCGCAAAACTCGTTGTTTACTACCCATTATTCACACGAACCAATTCAAACCACGTTTAATACCAGTCTGTATATCTGAGTAATCATTAAAATCCATATCCAATATTTTTCTTGTATAATAAAATAAACAATATTACAGATAATAAAATATGTCACGCATCCCACTTTACTTTTCGGACATCCAAAAATCATTAATTTTGATACTCACTGACTCACTAATAGATATAACTTATTCATCACTTCAAATGCAGCAAGTACCTTCAGAATTACAACGTATTATGTATAACGTAATTTAATTACAGGAAAATATGGTGAAAGATTCTTGTAAGACTTGGAAATTGGGTTTATACTTGCGGTTATTTTACGTTAATCGAGTTTATATCGCGAGTATTTTACATTTATTTAAACAAATTTATATTTGTGGTTATTTTAGAAGAGATAATAAAGATGAGAACAGTATTGCTAACTTTTTTCTAATTTATTCTTAAAAGAACTATGAAAAAATAAAATATAATCATTAGTCAAAGCTGAAGAAAAAGCGATTGTAGTATATTATGAAGATTAATTTGTCGAACTGTTCTGCTACAAATTACCTTCCAAGATAATTAGAAAAGTTACAGATTGTGGGCAGCAATTAATAATTTGACCACCTGAATATATTTATAACAGTCACATTTTATAGGTTCCAGATGGACCATCACTTAAAAAAAGTATGTTGCAAAAAGTTAACAGAGGTTCACATCCAATAAAAAAGCCAAAAAAATAAAACTTGATTTCACTTTAAAAAAGTGCTTTTACTGTATCAAGCGTGTAATTTAAAATGTTGTAAGGACAAAATAAACCATATTGTCAATTTAACACCAAGGTTGGAACTTGACCACTTTCTTCATATTTATATAGGTTTTCTTCCCTTTTGACAATAATGGAATGCTTATAGTCGTCCGTCCTTCTTAAGTCAGTTTTCACTGCGGTGGACAGGCTCTCTTTCGATAATACTTTTTCTTTTATAACGTTCCGAATTATTTTGCTGTTCTCTGCTCTGTGTACGGTTTCATGTAACCAAGTGTCAAGCCTTTCCCAGATCTGGTCTATCAAGCATCTAGGGTAACACTCATACAATCCCCTTCCTTCCACTTTTATAATGTCAATGGGCCTTTCAGTGTTCTCGGCAGGTTTTCGCGCAATGTGACCAAAGTTTTTTCTGTTTACATAACTATATAACTAAAACAAGTTTCACATCTAATTGAATTTGAAAATTATTTGCAATACCTAAGAGTTAGCTCATTTGACTTAAACAAATTTAAACAATTAATATCAGAAATTTTTACATTTCAAAGTGCTTATTAAAAAAAATAAATAGTCTTCAATCATCACTATACATAAATCTTCGAATAAGCTGGTGGTCGACGTAAACGTTATTGATCAGTAACTTCTTGACATGGACTTGACCGCGAGATAGCTGTCTCAATATGTCTTTCAAGTTCTGGTGTAGCCAAAGCCGATCTGTCCTCGGCAGGAAGGCGAAGGAAGCTACAGAATCAATACCAGGTATGACTGATTGTTTGTTAACTGGTTGGTTGCTCCTCGAGTTGTCTTAAACTGGCGGGTCTGCACCGAAAACACGACGCAATATCATCGTGCAGCATTAGTCAATGCGATGTTTAAGAACGAAGCCATCATTCAGCCTCACCCTATGGTGTAGTTTTCCGTATTTTCTCTGCAACCTATATACCACTTTTCTAATAGTCTACATTTTCAATGGAACGCATTCTTTTACGGTTAACGATCTTATACAAGATGATTATCGCCGAAACTTTTATCGTGACAAGTCCTAGACTCTTGTATGGCTTGAGTGATTAATTTTGTGCGGATTTTGCGTCCCAAATATATTTTAACTGGAATTTTATTGCATTGAAATGGAGTGCTTTATCACTCAATAGCTGAACAAGATAAAAAAAGAACATTTTATCGTCTGCAGAAAGTCAAGTTTCTTTTATGAAACTGAATGTATATTTCGACTTGATCGTTAGTTTGAGGATGACTTAAGGAAATCAAATTTTAAAGTTTTCCATTAGACCCACATACTGCTGACTGGTGAATATTGGGGCGTTATTAGACATCATAATCTCTGATAGACATCAGTCATGAGACATCGGAATCCTGTGAACACTACAAAGAAGGAGTTCAAGCGCGGCAAAAAATGTTGATGCTTGAAATTCAAACTTCCAGCCATTTTGAGTTTGTATCAATGAGGATTTATACGTAGTGTTCATCCTTGTGACCTGCATAGTCTACATGGACATGATTCAAAAGACACAAAGAAGCAATATGTGGAGCACAAGTTGTAACAGCGCAGGCTCGACAGCTTTTGACAAATGCCTCATTGTCATGGTCAATATCTCTATAGAAACAGTATCTTCTGACAAAACTCACCATTTGCGGTATTTTGATATGAGTTGTATGTAGCAGCAGGCCGTAAAACTGGTGGCATAATAACACCGTGATGGCAATTACAGGGAAAATTATTTTCCTTGAACTTCACCATTTTTCTGCTGTTGGTAGAATTTTGCCAAATTCAAATCTTGTTTGCTAATTATTGTTACCCTTGACTTTGATGATATCATGTTAATTGATATTATATTGATGATGAATTATATTTTCGTCAATGAAGTCTGTTAGCCATTTTGTAATGCTTTTGATACAACCGTACAGTTTATTCTTTAATCTGTTTTTTTCTCGCAGCCTTTCTTAATTGTATTTCTGTCATATCAATGCTCACAGTATTCCATCTCATTATTTGGATTTTATTAATTAGTTCGAACGTTTAAATATATATGCTTGGCTTATTAGCGAAACCTGGCTTAAACCTTCACTCCCCCTAATATATACTCGTATTCGCTTCTAGGTTTCATATTAATTCACTATGACAGTCATTATGGACGCGGTAGTGGGGTCGCTTTCTATCTTCAAAATGGTCTTCCTTTTAAAGTTATCGCAAAATCCCCGATCAACTGTCTGTCTACATGTATGGAATATCTATTTATTTAAATTAATTTTTCTGGCATGAAATTTCTCTTAGCAGTTGTGTACTCACCTCCTGGTATTTCGTATTTTGATGATTTTGAGACTATTATTGACAGTATATACCATTATTCCCCCATACGGTGAATATGGGTTACTTCAATACCTGTCTGTATCAAAGTGGTATGAGAAGTACACAGCTTTTGGGACATTGTAAATGCTGAAAACCTCACCATTCTTCCATACTTTTTTACCATTCACTAGGTAAATTATCATTCCTCTCTTGGCCTTTCCATTATATCTTCCTCTAAAATTGTATGTTTCTACGGCCAATTTCCTGTTCCTGGGTTTCCATCCCATGACCTTATTTACCTATTTTATAAGCGTAATGCGTAATCTTAAGTTATCTCCTAAAATTTCCAATTTTTGTAGCTTTAACAGTATCGACTTGCCTTGTTTGCCTGAAGATTAAGATAGTATTTTATCAATTAAAACGGTTGATGAAAATGTCGTGAATTGAACTACTGTATCATCAAGCTGTTTGGTAAGCATTCAGCCCCAAAGACGGCCCCATAGCATAATGAATCCATCAAAAAAGTTACGGCTAAACGTGATAGAGCTAAAGTAAAATACAAATCGAACACCAGTCCTTCTACATGGGAGACGTTGAGAGTGCTTAGGAACAGATTTACACAAATGTGCAGATGCTCTTCTTAAAACACTTGAAAGTTCCCTGGCTCTATAGGAGTTGGAGTTGAAGCGTATTGCCGAAGACCTATTGATATTAAAAAATCTATAGGTCTTCGCAAGTTTGGCCATATGAACAGAAAAATATAGATATGAAGATATGAAAAATATGAGTCAAGAAGATATAAAAAATAGAGCAATTTTATTTACCTTAATCGATTCAAGTAAAAATCTACGAGAAAAGTAGCTGTACATAAATTTACTGCTTGGAAAATAATCGGTGGAAATTATGAACAAAATGAAGATTGATTAAATTTTTAACGTTTTTTGTAGAAGAATTAGTATTGTAGAGCATTATGAAAAAGTTTATTATAAATATTTGAATAATGGGTAAAATGAAAACATCAATTCATTTCATTCGGTATGGATTTCGTGAGAATTAGATTGTAACATTTGTTTCTATACCTATAATAAAATTAAACGATTACCATAATCTCCAAAACTATCCAATGTTTTAACATAATTAAAATCTATATGTCAGTAAAACATTTGTGAGAATTCAATCGTAACAATTTTTCTATCCCTAAACTATAATTAAAGATTACCATACCATAAAATTAAACATGGTTTTTATATACATATAGATAAACAATATATAACCAATATTTTTGAAAGACTTATTCAACGATACCCTACATATTAAGGTATATGAAAAACAAAATTCATCTCCAATTTATAAGTAAGAGAGGAACTCTAAAAAAATTATTTTAAAGATTTTTTAACATAACTTTTTAGGCGCTGCAAATATTTATAACCATACAATATTCTAGCTTTATAGCTTTATCCGCCTGTGAGTGAAAAAGTGTGTGACCTAAAACGGAGAGACAGAGTGAAATAATGAAACTGTAAGGGTTCCTAGCTTGCCTAAGAACCCTAAAAATGAAACTAGAATACAAACTGACAAAGCCAACAAATAATATTTCATAATCATTTATACAAATGACACCATAGTTATTCATTCAAGATTAAATGATCAGTTACATAGAAAACACAACCTTAATACAGAAACGTTCATTTACTATGTCAATTGAAGGAACAGCCTTAGTAATTAATACAGACCATTTAATGTGAAAGAGCGAACTGCAAACCATTTGGTATTCGGATGCGCTCCAACTACATTATGCTCGTCTGCTGGAGATGTGAATTATTGTAGACAAGTCTCCCTTTTTTATTTCAAGGTCTGGGTTACTGCCAACAATGGGTGATATCTTAATTTATCGTATTTCTATACTATATATAAATATATATATATATATATATATATATATATATATATATATATATGTATACATATAAATGTGAGTGTGTGTGTATGTATATATTTCAGCCATCTGTCACCTTGCAATGGTGACAGATGGCTGAAATATATCGCCTGGAGGGGGACATTAAAATTTTGAATTCACATCTTCGTTTGCTTTTGCAAATTTTAACTCATTGCATCTCGTATATTATTAATTAATGGCGTATGTAACAACAATTCTAGAAATTTTAATCCTCCATAAGACTGCTGTTAGGTAATTTACCGTACGGTATTAGTAGTTTGCAAAATAATTTGCAAATTGAAGACAATTTTTTGCAAACTAACATGTTATTACCTGTAAATGAAGAGTTCTATAAAAATGATTCTACAAAGAATATTATGATTCATAAAAATAACAATATAAGATGTTTACGAAATATTTCGTTTTGAAATGTTTGTTAAAGTTAAGTATTTACATTCTGTTTAGACTGAGCCGTCTTCACAAACTAATCAAAACGTAACCGTTAATAATTCTACTTAAGAAATGTCTTAAATTATCTATTTAAAAAAGTTCAATGTTACTGGAATTTTGTATAAGTTACAAAAAGACAAATAGGATTTGAAATTTATAGTTTTGCATTTTTTGAATTTTTGCAATGTGGTGTGGAAACAAAACATCAACAGACACTAAAAAAGCAATATTTTAATTATTTTTGCAATTTACAAAATTATAATGAATTATTTCAATGATGTAATTATTATATTTTAATTTATAAACATGGAAATATATGTATTTACTAATGATCCGTCAAAACATTTGACGACGCTTAATGTATCTCGTAAATTTTTATTTTTGTTTTAGTTTTTTTTAATTTGAGGATATATCGTAAAATAATGGTTATCAAAAACAATACTCAATCTCGTTATAAATTGTAACCGCTAAGTAAAAACAAAATATTGCTTAATTCTTTGTTAATTACGAAATAGCTAATAGTATGTTGTGTTTAATAAAATAGTTCTCATTAACGAAAACGCCTTAAAAATATTGAAAGCGGGTCGCTTTCTCGTTACTCTTAAAAGTATTCCATGGTTCGAATTATCAGAACTAAGAATATAGCTAATATTCTTTTTTTCTTCCTCTTCCCCTTTTCTATGGATAAAGGCGATTCCTTAATTATTACATTGCTGCAGGTACAACGTGGTCCGAAGCATCGTTGACGATCTTCTTTCAAAGAGGCCAATTGGCAATCTTTGATAGTAAGACAGTTTTGGATTCTATAAGAGCCTAGAGCCAACACTAGTAATCTTCGCTAATAAGACTAATCCATATGTTTTCTCGAGCAGTGCGTTAAACTGTCCAGGCAATCGATTTTTCGCATCGAACAATCTTGAATGATAATTGATCCGGTTTCATTCGACAAAAGTGATCAAACCAGCTGCCGTCTTTAAATTAGTTAAGCCATTTTCGGCTGATTTTCACAATCCAGGCGAATCTTTTTACTCCAGACACGGTCGAATTGTAACACTCGAAGGATTTGATCTCGAGTTTTTCTAAATCCACCTTTTAACGACATCCAGGTTTTAGTTCCGTAAAGAAAAACAGACAGAATAAGCGGAGCTTAATGTTATTGGAAAATTTTTCTGACTTTCGTGTGGACCATTTGAGTGAGGCAAACGCTATTGCTACCAAACAAATCCTGTTGTGCATCTCATCAGTAAAACAATTACAAACTATCTATTGAATTGTTATGTCAAACAATAATAACAAGGCGCCGCAAGTTATGTTTTATTAATCAACTTTTCATTTCAGATGCTTTATGAGTTTTAATTTTTTCAAAACTTTATAAGCAAAATCTTGTTAACACATGGCTTAACGTAGTTTATTAAATATGCGATCAATAGTACAATAAAATTTTATTTTTTTAAATTACCCAATGGCCACAAGATACTAGCCCTAAAGAGGCCTTTTTACAGCGGCGATGGGACATAAGTAAGCTGGCTTATGTGAAATGAGGTCCCTCTTACTGTAATTAATATTTTAAAAGATTTCTGCTATTTATTTGGAAATATTTCCTGTAAATTATTACGCTTCAGTAATTATCGCGGCGAGATATTTTCGGCAAGTGGGCAGATCAAATGGGCGTATAACTCATTTACCTTTATTGACGATGCTCAAAATGGATCTACTCGTTTTTAATGGATCATTTCTACATAGTATTTATTGACATTGCATTTCTGCATCATATGCAAAAAAATCCGAAAATCATCATTTTCATTTAAGATTTAGGTATTACATGACAATATTCAAACCCTATTATAAAGAGTAATATTCGTGTTTTTTAATATTGTTGCCAAAACAAACAATAGTACAGTAATATTTTGTTTGTTTTTTATTGTATAATTCAAGGCAATATTTTAACTCGAATTGTTAAAAGTTACGTTTTGATTAGTTTATGAAAACTTTCGCAAAAATTTCAAAATTAAATATTTCGTTAATTTTTATATTATAACAAAAAGGATGAACTTATTTTCTACGAAGCATTGAAGTTTCTATAGTTTTTCTTGGAGAATAGTTTCATGGAACCACTCATTTACAAGTCATAGTTAAAGTTTGCAAAAATTAGGAGGATTAAATAACAGCAAACTTATGGAGGATTAAATTTCCTAATGTTTTATGGTGTTTAAAAATATTTAATGCGATTAAATATAAATTGTATTATAAACTATTATAACTTTCTTCAATAAATTAAAACATTATTTATTTGTTGGTTCAATACTAATGTCATTTGAATAAGCTAATTAATCTATTAATTATAAATACGCGAATGATTTAGTATAGAAAAAAGATAAATTAATATATCATCCATTGTTGGTAATAACTCAGACCTGGAAATAAAAGAGACTTGTTCTTAACCATAATAATTCAAGTCTCCGGCAGACAAACATAATGTAGTTGGAGTGCATCCAAATGGAATGCAGTTTCCACTTTCACATTCAATGGTTTTTATTAATTGCTGAGGTTGTTCGTTCAGTTGGCGCAGTAAATGCACACTTCCTATTAAGTTTGTGTTCTTATGTACCTAACTGTGTGATCTTGAATTAAAAATTATAGTGTCATTCCTCTCCTACCAGTAATGTGGAGGCGAATTTATGGTGAATATTTTTTCGATGCAGGGATACGTTTGCGAAATATTAAGCTTTAAAGTAGTAAATTTTGTTAGAGTTACGTGTCCTCACGCTGAGCCTTTACATGCTGAGCCGCCATTTTTGAATACCTGAAAAACATTCAAAATACTAGGTTGGCAGTTTATAAACCACCACTTTTTCGGACCGATTTGTGGAATGTTATAGAAGCTTATAGAATGTATAAAGATTGAGGCATTCAAAATTCTCTTCAGTTTGCAATTGAGTAATCGGCTAGTAAAGAATGAAAAATAAATACGTGAGTATTTCGGAGTGAAGATAGAAGACTTTTTATTCATGAATATCGTTTAGGGCGAAAAGCCAGCGAAGGGAGCTACTGAGTTCTCATTGTACCAACGAAAAGCTAAAGTATCTGGTTACAAGAGATGAAAAGTTGGTGGCTTATATCAATTTTTAGCGTAAACTCCAATGATTAGGCGCTGGAGAGAAAGATGTCCCTAAACCAAAATAAAATATTATGCAAAAGATACTTTTAAGTGTATGGTAGGGTATAAATGGAGTTATTAATTTAGAACTTTTCCAAGTTAACAGTACAATTACAACTAAGATTTAATATGAACTACTAAGCAAAGTCACCGCTAAACTTCGTTCAAATCAAAACAAAGTTTATTTACAACATAACAATGCTCGGCCTCACGTAGCAATAGTAACGCATGAAAAACTACTTACCCTTGGATGGAGTATGCTACTTCACCCACCGTGCTCTCCAGATCTTTCACCGTCTAATTACTATCTGTTTCGCCCTCTATCTAATAATTTGCATGATAGAAAATTTTAACACGAAAGTAATCAAAATCGAACTTCACCGGTTTTTCAGTCAAAGGCCCAAAGATTTCTACAAGAACAGATCTTTAGATCAGCCTACACGTTGGCGACAAGTGCTAGATTCTGACGGTTCTTATGTGATTAACGATTGATTTTATTGACTACATATAAAAAGTTAAAAAGTTTGTGTACACAGGTGGCGGGTTTATGAGTTGCCAACCTAATAGTAGTATATATAAAGAAATTTAAAGGAAAATTATTGCAGCTAATAGGACCTATTAATTTATAAGTAAAAGTCTTATGCACATTCTGAACAGATGTATTTATGTACATTCTGAACAGATATTTTTTAATAATCAATGTACATTCTGAAGTGACATTTTTTCTTGCATTGGAAATTAAATACGCTATACCAAATATTTAAAAGTTAGCCGACATTTTTACTCAAAATACCAAAAAGTCAGATTATGGATAGCCGGGACTTTTTCGATATAAAATATGATTTATACACGAATATTAATTATGGCAAAGAGTTATAATCAGAATTATTTTAACTAATGATGTTTTTGAAACATTCACTCTGTTCAGTTTGAAATATTTTGAGAATAATATCACCGTAACATAATATAAATAACCGTAATATCACCATAATATAATATAAACAAAACTATAAATAGATTAAAAAATTTAAATCCTTCAAGTGGGCAATTTTTCTAGATCATTCCAAATATAGATTTCGTTACTCATTCTGTTTTTTTTTTTGTTCTGCTCGGTTTTATGCATTTATATGTTGTGAAAATCATATGTAATTTTGGAGGCTATAATAACCTTTAATTATAGTTTAGAGACAAAAAAAAAGTTACGAGTGAATTCTCACAAATGTTATACCGATATATAGATTTTAATTATATTACAATATTGTGTAGTTTTGGAGATTATGGTAACCGTTTAATTTTATTTTAGGTATAGAAAAAAATGTACAACCTAATTCTGACGAAACCTATACCGACTGAAATAAATTGAAGCTTTTGTTTTACCCATTATTCAAATACTTGTAATAAACTTTTTCATAATGCTCTACAATTCAAATTCTTCTCCAAAAAACGTTAAAAATTTGATCAATCTTCATTTTGTTCATAATTTCCACCGATAATTTTCCAAGCACTTAATTTATATACATATATAAATTATATACATATACTATATTATATACATATACCATATTTCTCATAGATTTTTATTTGAATAGATTAAGGTAAATACACTTTCTCTATTTTTCTTATCTTCTTGACGATTTCATTTCTATTTTTTTCTTTTCATATCACCAAACTCGCCAAGACCTCGCAAAGATTTTTAAATATAATTCATCGTCTATAAACTTCAAATCGAATTCATTTGTTTTTAAGTTCATCGTCTATAAATCGAAAAGTATTAAGGAAAAGCATTCGGAGGAATGTGGGATTATCTATAATATCTTGTGAATAGGATACTAGAACAATATTGGACGAAAGTTGGTAATGAAAATACAGTTTTAAGTTTCAATGGTTTAATATCTGTTTTATGTCCTTGGTTCTAAAATGTTAGTTTTCAAGTCGAAGTACGTCAACCTTATATTATCAAATTATATATTAGAGTTCTTCTTTCCTTCCGTGAAGTAAAATGAACGCTAACTATATGTTGCACTAACGATGTCGTTTCCTTTCCAGACAATTACCATTTTATTTGACCGTTTGTCGAGAATTTAATAACAGAGAAACCATTCCAGTTATGAAGGCGCGCCGTCGTACTGTCTGTTTATGTCTACGGGCTGTTTTTAAATGATCAAATATGCGAGTTTGTGAGCCAAGGTTCGGAAATTGGTTTTTTAATCTTCATTATATTTATTCTTGCCTTACTTTCATAATGTGGTTGAGGTTTACAATCGGGCTTAATATCTCAGTAGTTACGGCGTTCGGTGTGGTATAGGGTTGCAGGATTCAGGGTATTTTGTTTCTATACATAAAATTAAATTTATATTTAGAGTTATTTTTACATTTACTATTCAAATACTTCGGCTTCCATAAAAAAAGATTAGCTTATATTGATAGATTGATGTTATATAAATTTATTCTTCGTTAACAATCTGTCATATTTTCCAAAGTACATTGTTTGTATAAATATTATTTTGATCACAAAAGAAAAAAGACAACATATATTTTTCCCGTGCAAGAAGTAATTAATGTTTATCCTAAACAATTTACACAATTTTCAAATATTTATAAATTCAACACCCTAATTATCACCGGGCATTGTTCTTCAATATTTATCGAACCTGTTAAACCATTGATTCAACAACTGATTTAATAATTACATGCAATTTTATTGCAATACTACTCTCATTATTACGTAATAAGCAATATATTACATTTAAGAATTGTAACATTTATTTAAAAATTCGAAAAATTAGCGAATTTCCTTCGACATTGATCAAATTTCATATTTGCTACAACATATAGAAAGTCCCACGTTTCCCTGAATAATTTTCCTTATTACTTTACAACTTGCAATCGGTATTGGATTCGAAAAATAATGTTTGTCATTGAGAGTTTAAAACTGACCGACGTGATTTGTATTGAATCTTGATAGGACATCAACGCGAGTTGTTTATGAGAACAGAAAATATGGAGGGGACCTAAAAAGACATAGATACGTAAGGAAATACTTTTAGGTTGGACGATATAAGTGTAAATGTATAAAATATAGAGAACATAACATTTTCATCTTTAAAAATATTCTCGTAATATTTAGGTTTATAAATGAAATTTGTATTTTACGAAAGATGCTAAATGTGAAACAGAATTACTAATATTATTTAATCTAGATACGTATCTGAACAGTTGCTGAAACGTGTAAAATGGAAGGGAATTTGTCACAATTTTACTGAAAAGATTACAGGGATAAGTATTATCTCCTAGCACAAAGCTGACCCCGTAACTCATTTACGGAATTATAATAGGAATCGTCGAATATTTATGTAAGTTTTAAAATCGTTTATCATAAGTACTATCCACATCGAAGTCTATAGGTAAGTACGTATATACGTACGTATGTGCACTTTCGAAAACTTATATATATTTGAATATAGCATCTGATTAACCATGAATCTCGTTATTTGCTGGTGCTCAGCGGAATTAACAAAGTCATAAGTCACCGAGCTCAGAAGTACGTTCCGCCCTAGAGTTATGTCACCGAAAATATTAAAATGAACTTCCAACAAAACTAAAGAAAAACTAACTGGATTGGAACGGGAAGAGTTACATGCTGTCAATTGGATTATTTTCTGGAAAACGCTTTGATTCTTTTCTGGAACATTTAATACCAAAGTCTTATCTTTAACGAATTCATATAGTGTTGACCTCACTTCTCTTTGTTTTTTTAGGTTAAATTTCGTTTGATATTTCTCCTTTATTTACCCGCATCGTTCCCACGTATGTGACCCTATTCGCAATCAATTTGCCTACAACTTGTTCTGAAGAGACCAAGTTATCAGCCGTAAAGTTTTGCAAAATTTTCTATCTGAAACCAATAAGGGATGAAAATTCTAAATTATTTCAAGGCAACCAAACTATTAGATATCATTCATTATACCGAATAAACCTTACAACTATTGGGCGCTGGATCGCATTTGAGCAGCTTAGCTGATAATTTACGTCCAGACTGGAATACCAAATAAATTAACAATCTCGCTTGCAATGAATGATTCGCTTAATGCCTTTACTTGCCTCATGGGGATGCTCCAAATTAGAATCAGTAACGCGTTTCAAATACATGTTTTTCAATTTACCTATACGCTACCCTGCATTAACAGCTTTGATTCGTTATCCGAAATGTAATTATAAATATGTGTATAGTTATGACATTTAAATATTATTATTACTACTGATTTATTGCAATTATTTAACGGTAAAAACGTAGAAATGAAGTTATTTGAAATTTAATTTAAATACAAAACAAACTTTAATTTTATTTCATAGCAGTATAAACCTTGACTTGTAAATATGTCTATATGATTTGTAAATCCACCGTACTCATTCTCTAACATTATTTTTGACTTCTTTGAATAAAGCGGTGAAAATGAACCTGTGGTCAAAGAAATAGAAAACAATTGAAAATACAGATAAGAATAATATTATTGAAGACAGAAAAGGCTAAATACTTTACATATTTGGAATCAGAAAAGCACAACAAATGTAATACAATTTATGAGCAAAATGCAAAAACGAAACAATTATTTTCACAACTATGTTTGTAATATATTCAGAATTAATGACATAAATAGTGATAACAGTAAAAATCTAACGGGGTACACAATGACGCTTTGGAAATGATTACAAACATAATACCGATCAGTTATTAAATGTATACTACATTAAAAATGTGCTTCACAACGATGAAATGAATTAAACATAAATTGTCATCTGACGCTAACATTTGTTTCGTGTTTTTATGCAAGTGTGCAGGTCCTCTGCTCTTCGAGTTGTATTTAATTTTTTTCTTTGATCTTACATCTATATATAGAAGGTAAAACGAAATACTATCCATAGGGAACGAAACATATCCGATAAACGAAACATTATCCTAGGTAAAAGAGTTCCGTAGAAATAAATGGAAACTCTTTGGTGGCTTACCGAACTACGTTAACATGCAATTATTCGGTAGTGTTCCAATACACCTAGTCTTCAATTCGCAAGAGAATTTTGTTTTCAGTAAAAAAATAATAAACAATTAAATTTCTTTAAATAATACTAAGGAAGATAACCTCAATTTTTAATGAAAATAAAACTTTTCTCATTTGTCTAATATCTAGATAAACGTTTTGCCTTCGTTCTTATTTTCATTTTTATTATATAACATAGCAATATTTATCCTTGTAATACCCGAACCCAATACCACGTGAATTCAGTAAATATTAATTTATTACGCCTGTTTCGAATGGCTTATTTTATCATTTACATACATTAAAAGCTAAATGAAACTAAATTATACTTGAAAAATAAAAAAACAATGTCACTAGAGACTACAACGTTAAAATAAGTCGAAACGAACGAACAATTCCGAGAAGTTACTACAACGAAAAAATACTACAATGAAAAATCCCGAGAAGTCGAATTTTTTCCTCATTCCGAGAAATAATATCCATCATTATCAATTTAACGCTGGACTTTACGTGGAGTCGTATTGAATTTCGATTGGCCATTAATTACATTTAGTAGGGGTGGAGCCGATTAGGTAATGGAAGCACAAAAAAACTGCGTGGTGTGGCTCGAAATCGATAAAATATTACATCCGATCGCATGGAACTATTGGGGGAGGGTGGTGGCATGGAATTTCATAAAATGCTATAGGTTAAGGATAAACCTGCCAAATTAAAAGGAGACATTAAAGGGATTCGGGTGCTACCTCGTAAAAATAATTCTGGTAGTAGTCGAGTTTTAGTTTTTTCAATTTTATTTTATCGACCTACTGCCTACGTGAATTTAGAGCATAGAGCCTTGATTTTTAATATGATTCTGGCGGACAACCTTTATTATGAATTAGATTGATTGTGAAATCGATCAACTTTTTTCATAGAATTATTATCATGGTGATTATTAAAAAGTTTCAGAGGTGGTAATTCACTTATAAAGAGGACATATAAAGTTTTGACTTGACTTAATGCGACATAAACTTAACGTTTCACAAAAACTGTTTCTGGAGATATATTACAGCTTTTCAAGAGAATCCTTGAAGGGAACCAGAAGGAGAACCAAAGAAGGGTGTAACCTTACGTACGTAAGTACGTACGTAAGATATTAACGGAATAAACCACAATATTAAGGGAAGCGCGGCTCTAGTGATTTTGCCGGCTCCTCTTGGTCTATCATATTTTATGTTTGAAGTCTCAATTCTAATTCGGTCTGATGAAAGAATACCACCAATTGTTGGATCATCGAATTTGATATTGACGGCATTGGTTAATCTCCCACCTCTAGATGGTCCCATCTGAGAGATAGGCTTTCAATATTCTTAAAAACACCCGTTGCTCCATTGACCGTTTTATTTCTCCATTGACCGTTTCATTCAATATTTACAGTTCTCAACATAACTTGCAACAAAATCCTTACTGCCCGACTTAACATAATTCCACCGATCCGATTGGGGTCTCAAAGAACGAGTTCAGGTTTAGGGGTTTGACCATATATTTTTGAATCTGTGGAAATGTCAACAGTCTTTACATAGTAAATTTTTGATGCTTTATCAAATACTTCAATCATTTTATTTTATTTTTATCTCACAGTCATTAATTTTTCTAAGAATGAGTAATATTTAAACAATTTCAGGGCACTAAATTTTATGTAAAGTTATATAATCTAAGGCACTTCAATATATAATCTAAGGCACTTCAATACATAATCTAAGGCAAATCAATTTTAAAATATCTTATTTCGTGAAATCACTTTAGTAGTTTAGTATATATGTTTCCATGTACAGAACATGGGAACAAATATACTCACATAAATACATACATACATACACGCATAGCACTAAATTTCATGTTACGTTATATACTTTAGGAATTTTTCTGGCTCAATACGAATCTAAGGACACCTCATTTGTTGAAACCACGCAAGTAGTGTAATCCGTACGGAGGAACAAACTAACTCACATACATAAATATATGCACAACCTGTGAAATGCATAACCCGTCTTCTGTAGTTGAGTAAAAAGCGAGGGCACATTTTATTATACATGCGAGCGAACTAAGTAGCGACAACAGATGTTTAGCGACCTCTATTTACTTGGTGACTCGCATCCACTTTAAATTATTTCATCTTGTAAATCGAGTATGCTTCCACTTATAATATTTTTATGACACAAAGTGTAGTTTTTTATAGTCTTCTTATGAACTAATTTTTGCTCGAAAAATACTTGCATTATTATAGCCACCTTTTCTAACCATAAGGATAGATAAAGAGTTAATTAGAGAGTTCAAATTTGAGTTCAATTTTAGAATCCAATAATTAATCGATGCTTACAACATCAAGGCTTTGTTTGCCTGGATTGTACAGAAATTCACTATAGTTACGTTATATTACTTATGTTTAAATTCATCAGCTTGTTAATGAATAAATCTTGTAGATTTATTGATAGTCAAATAGAAAATAATAAATTAAGTGACGTAACTTACGTCTTCATCATCTCAAGAACATATAAAACACCAAAACGGTGTATTGTCCAGTATGTTGTGTACAGAGTAAATTTCTATATCTATATTAACCCTCGATCTATATTGACAATCCCCCTCACGTTCGGTCACCGAGACCATTAATGGGAGCTAAGTGCGCAACATCACACCAGGCCGGTGATGTATACTGAACATGTACGATGACAAAATGTTTCATTTTTTTTATTAGAGGGAGGTGACATTTATTTAATTTCCCGCTATATCCAGTATGTTTAATGAAGTTCGTACTGGAAGTCGAAGTTCAGTTAAGGTTTTTCCTTCTTCATAAAAAAGGCCTGCGTTAGCTTTCATTCGAAATTGAATATCAGAGTGGTTTTGGAAATTTGTGACAAATAAAGGTTATTTTTTTTATTAGATATGAAGCGTTATTATTATTTACTTAGCTGGGTTGCACATAATGTGTTTCACATTATAATAAGTAGTTAAATATAAATACAGACGAACGTTCAAGCTAATTTTGCTTCCTGGATCCTATTTGGTTTTGAGTCTTAACTTCATATTTATTTGAATTTAATTTATATCAGAAATGTTGTAACTTACTCTGTCACAACCTAATGTTTTTTGGTACAAAAAGATTCTACATAAAAATGATATACTAAAGAGAGTTTCTCAATAATAAAGGAACTATGTCCAAAAATTAACGACGTATTTGACTAATATCGTATAAATGCAGAATATATCGATAAAAGGGTTATTTCTTAAAAAATATGCATTGTTGTATTATTAGTTATTATTTCGTTTGTATAATATAGCTTTAAATCATTGTAAATACAGTAGATTCCCAAAGTAATTTTTTACATCATATGTTATATATTTAACAATTTTTACTATCATAAAAGTAAAGGATAGCCTCAATTTTCACAGCATTCAGAATGAGGTTTTCCGTTAATCTATTTGATATAATTGATACAATTGTATCCAGTCATTATAAATCATGTCCGATTACTTCATCCTAATAGAACATACTAATATTTTCATGGTCAATAAAAAAAAATTATGAGAATGTTTACTTGTGAATTTTCATTAATTTCAATATTTGCGAGAAGATATCGAAAGAAAAAGTGTTATCAAATTTTCTTCCTTTTTCATTACAAAATTCAAAGAAAGCCAAAAATTGTAACATTATATTAAAAATTCCCAAATTCTAGTTACACTTCTTCAATACACCTTTGCAAAATGCGCACGTCACTAAAGTGAAAAAAATGCGCAAGTAGCTTAAATCTAAATCAAAATATGTTTATCAACTATTTCTTAAATGTACGTCAAAAAAATCACTATTTGGATATATGTCTTAAGTCATGAGATCAATGTCAAATAAAACTATACTCTATTACCAGTTTTGGCAGAAGAACAATCGATTGTTTTCGAGTTAGGTTATTATAACTACACAGATTTTATGGTTATGGATAGGTACCTATAATTTTGCTAAGTTATATTGCGAAAATACAATTATTTACATTAATTTAATGACGAACACCACGTTAAAAGTTTAATTTAATTACTCGTATTGTGACACTTATCATTCGTACGCATATACATACATATTTAAATTAATTTGAATAATTATCTTCTTACTTTTTATTCAACTTGAATAAATACTGAAGAACCATATGGAGCGTGCCATTTCTGGCCAGCGACCTGTAGATGAATGTGCAGCTTCATTTGCATTTATAATATCGTTTTGTCCCTCACAATTTTTTCTTCGTACTTCGGTACTTTTATCGTTTAATCTACTTTCTTTTCATAATAATACGAAAAATTCGCTCGTAATTCACTTTGTATACAAATTTTAAAGACTGTGGAGTATATTTGGTGGAATATATTTATGTAGTATATTTAACAGTTAATTTCAAATTTCATGATAAGCGTTATTTATTTTAATAAACATGCGAATAAATATATTGCGTATTATACATACCTGTATATATATATATATATATATATATATATATATATATATATATATACACAATCTTGGTGTCATATACATAATATTAATGTGAATATGTGTGCATGTATATCCTTTATGGATTACTACAATTGTCCTCAAAATTTCCCCGCTTAGTCTACCATCTAACAATAAATCATAAGGAAATGGCGGATCGCCAAACATACAATTTTATAACTAACAATTTTTTTGCATATTATTTTGTTTTTCTTTTAATACAAACCGTTATTTATTGGTTATTCTTAATTGAAAGTGCGTTCTACGATATGATATCATAAACCAGGAAATATCTCAAGTTGCGGAATATCTTTCTCGTCACTCCATTATCAGTCAGTTACCAATAATGAAAGTAACAGATTGTCGTCGTCGATTAAGAACAAACTTGGGCAAAGTTATGTTGATTTCTACAACTTATTAATTTTATTCAAAAAACAATCAGTCTAAAGCGAAGTTTATAATGAGACTGAGGAAAAACGGAGTTGTGTGATTTGATTAAACAGTATTTTAAAGTAAAAATTAAAACGGAAATTATGTGGAATTTACTATTTAATTTCAACATTTAAAAAGAATTATATTTCTGTATTAACTTAAATCTTGGTTTCCATATTATCATTTATAACGATAAAATATTTATGAAAAGTTTCTTTATAAAGTTAGTAATAAATTATGTTCTTAGTCGCAATCTTTATTTAATAGAATAGTGATAAAAATGATTAAAGTTTTATTGGCAAAAAAGCCAAAGCTATTTGAAAAATAATTCATTAATTAACTTTTTGACATAAGCTTAGATTACAAACGATACTTATTAGAAGGAAAGTAGAACTGAAATGCTTACTTAATATAAAGAGTTTGCGCTTTCATTTCAATTAATCGAATCCGTGATTTAATCTCTAAAACGAATATTATAAATCGATTAGACCGAAAATGATTCGGTCTTCGTGTTAACATTAAAAAGAGTCATGTATCATCATGACTAAATCATTCAAGTATTGTGGTCACTGTAAGTAGCAGAGTATTTTTACTCCATTGCTCTTATACTATCTGCAATAGCTTTGTTTTGAGGAACTTAAAGTTCTACACTCTTAAACCAAGGTACAGGAAATTTTAGAAATAGTTTCTTTAAACAGAGATCTCAATTAATAAGTAAAATCTTAATAAACAGTGTACAGGAAGTACACTTAAATTTTAAATTTAAATGAAAAGAAATTACCACATATCCCATCATATTTGATGTCATTTTGTTTTCATTTACCGTTTTAGAGTTCTTACAATTTACTCATGTCCTTATCCGTCTTTTACACCCTCATAGTTTCAATAGTTTTATACCGACATGTATAAGAATGTTATAGTATAGGTTTTAGATCAAGATTTCAATTAATATGTACGAAAAAATCGTCTTTTACAAGGTACTTTCTTTTGTTAGGGGATGTCAATGAAAAAAAACATTCAATTCGATTAGTTCATTTAAAAAAAATTACGATTTTTTTTAAATGAACCTAAATTTCCATTTTTCAAAATGAAGTGCAAGTCTCTGGTCTAATTTTTGACAATGAGTTTAAAAATCTAAAAAAAAAATTAAACAATTTCATTTGAATAGGACTTTATAATGAAATTATTTGGATTTATTTCCGTCAACAATTTTAAGAGAAGTGGGTAACTAGGGAAGCTGTGCACCTCCCGGCCCAATTTTAGTCCATCGTTTCATTTCACGTTTAAAATAAAGTAAAAATGTCCCTATTGCTATTTTAATATTTTGACCGCGTGATAGATTTGAAAAACTTGAAAATTATGACCGTTCCAAAAGTTTCTAATATTTTGACCGTTTGAAAGATTTGAAAGACTTCATAAGAATTGCGATACATTTCTTTTATTCAAATGAATGCTTAATTTTTCATTTTGTTTTTAGTTCTGCTATAATCACGAAGACGAACGAACCATGTGGTCACCAATTTGACACATAGTCATGGGTGACGTAAAAAGATAGATCGATGCACGCTAGTGAAAATAATTGTAATTCCTTTTTACCGTGTTAAACGTGTTGTTTCATATGAAAATAACTGTAACGAAATTCAATAACATAATAGCTAGTGGACAACTTTACATCTAGTGGACAAAATCGATGCACGACGAATGGTCACTGAACTGATGTTTACAAATATTAAATAGTAAAAAACATACAATGAAAAATAAACATATTTTAAATATCTACTTCACAAATTGGGGAATTGACAAATGGTACAAACGATATACGAAAATACTGAATACTTTATTTTTCGTAGTTAGTCTTATGTAATTTGTGTTTTTATAATTTACGTTTTTTTAATGAAATATATAACACTCCACTTTTATATTTCACAACGATGAAATATATAACCTCCACTTTTATATTTCACAACGTCTCAGAACAATACAGTCCAATAAGACGAAATAAAGGCTAAACATCGAAATGAAAGGAAGGTATTTATGTTTTGAAGATGGATTTAAAATACTTATGAGATATCACACCCGCTAGTCAAGATATCTAAAGTCAAAGGTCACAAAAAGCGGTCTCTTACGAATAACTTGTTTCCTATGCTTAACATTCTTTAGCGGTTATTAAAAAATATATACAGTATAAAATGTTTGACAAGTCTGCATACATTTTTTGTGTAGCGCGGAGAGTGATAACCGTGCAACCGTTTATATAATAAAACTATTTAGTACACTTTACGAAGATAATTACATAAATCAAATATTATTAAGGCAAAAATATTGTCAATTTTAAGCATTTAATTACTTTGTGCTTTTTATGAGATTTTACTACACAATAACACACTGAATTATTAGTGTATATTGCATTTATCTACGACTTATATAATTTGTAAATATTTTTATAAATAAACGATTTTGTTTTATTTATTTAACAACACAACCACATATACAGCTTACAATTTTCACCAAAGTGCTGGACATATGCAGTCACTAAAAACAGAAACAATTACATTAAATTTAATGAAATTCAAATTGTACAAAAAACTAACTAATCATTAAACGTAAACTACCAAACAACTCCCTAATTGCATCACTATTGATTAACATGCTTCTCGAAATAACTCGTTGATTAACATAAGTGCGTAAAACCGGTGAATGCTGCATTATATTCGTATGCGCTCTAGGCTGACGAAATAAACTATGACTCCGTCCTTTCAGGTAACAATCAGAAGCATAAAGCGGATTAAACCCAAGACTGAGGGATTATGAACATGAGTATTTATTAATTAAAAAAAAATGCATGATCAAAAGCAATTCCCGTTGGAGTTGAAATGAATTACATCCGACCACACCCATTATGAAATCTGAAGAAAATAATACTTTCTCCAACATATGTATGACTATACTCTACTTTCTCCAACATATGTATGACTTTACTCCAACTAAGGTGCTTCATTAATTTTATAAATTTAATGATAATGATAACATTTTTATCCCATAATTAACTTTTTGGAGTGTACTCTATGCATTTATACATGTATAAATCTCCAAAACGGTAGTCGTACAAAAAATGGATATGATCAAATTCGTAGACTATTTTATGTTCCAATAACTTTTGTTAAACCTCTTAGGAGATCTAAAGTATAAGAAGTGAGATATTTGTAAAAGTCTGATTTTCCTTACCTTTGACCTTCCAAAATCTTGACTAGCAGACACAAAGTGGCGTTCCGTAGTACTCTTCAAACTGTTGGTGAAAAATAGACATTCTAGTTGAAGGATCTAACAAAAAAACTCTTAAAATATAAAAGGTTTATAAAATTATGAAAAAGGAAAAAAGATAATTTGATGCATAATATCAAACAACAGAAAACAAAACAGGTTTCGAGACGCATCTGTGAGCTTGCTGCGAATGGCGTGTTATGTATCCCGCTGTATGTTTTGACGTTTGAACGTTTTTCCCACCTCTCGCCCGCCTTCCGTCCTTCCTTTATCGCACCATCTGTACCAACAGCGACTGATATGCACACCTATAAATAGGGGAAATATAAAACAAATTTTACCTATTGGTAAAGTTTTCACGGTCTTTCCAATAACAAAGGCACTTGAATCACATGCGTATATTTAGCTTTAATTGGTAAAGCATATCCTAATGGGAAATTTAAACTTAAAAATGACAATTTTAACTATTGTAAAATCGAATTACATTTTTAAATTATGCGATTTCATTCATATCTTTAATTTTATTGGAACGAAAGTATTATTAATGCTATCAACATGCGTTCTTTTTTTTCCTTTAGAATAAAATGTCTACAAACATGAACTAATTTAGAAATAAAATTTGCATACATATGTATATCTGAAATTATAAGTTTCGTGAGTTTTATTACATTTGATATATTTTATATTTTTCTGCATTACGCAAAAAACATGCTCAATTTATTGTTCATATTTTTTTGATATATCAAATAATTAAATTTTCTGTTATTTAAATAAGAATAAGAAACATATTGTATGAATAACAAGACACGGAATGTGTAACAATTCCACAAGGATTCGCGATCAAACCTCATAGAGCTAAATATGTGTAACAAAAATTGTTAACCGAACTTAATGATGTTCATGTTTTAAAAGGGAGCTTATAATTTCATCCGAAAATACCCCTGAATTAACCTTGGATGGTGTCAAGCTATATTATTAAGCTCCGTTTATTTTTGTAAAAGACAGATGTTTTTCATCCATTATAATATGCGGGTTCAAAATATTTCTAAAATTCGTTATTATAGGTTAGTTTACTAGTTTTATTTTTCTTTTTTTTTTGCAATCGTTCATTCAAAATAAGTGTGACTAAATTGCATACATTGCTAGACCTAACTTTGTAAGTATGAGAATTTCCTGAGGTTTTTATTTTGTGAATTGTTTTATTCTGGTTAATTATATGAAGACTTTTAATTTTATTTCGAGGAAACTTTCAAACCTTTTAATTATGTTTTTCTTGATATACTTTCCCTGTATAAAATTTATCTTTTCTATAATTCTGATGCAAGCCTATCGTTAACCACAAAAGTGTGTTAGCTCAGAAATAACACTCCTAGTAATCCTCTATTCTTAGTAATTAATCATCAATTTTACTATATACATTTCATCATCAATTTTCTTTTTACTATCTCTAACACATTTATTTTATATGCCTACTTCTTAGTATTCTTTTCAAAATACATATTTTATTTATTCTTTCTAACTAAATGAAATTCGCCAAATAACTTTCACATACCGATTACGTGGACAAATACACTTTTAGAACTTCGATTTGAATTTCACTTCATTTAAACTTTCTAAAACAAAATTGCTAGGAATGCAGTTTCTAGAAATTTCAACTTGAAAAGAAGTCAATCGACTTTATTGCACGCGACGGGTTTCTCGGTATTAACATATTTAACTATCCTCAAAGTTTCATAAATTTTGTTTTGAGAACTTTTAAGCTTTTACCAGCATTTTTTCTAGCTGACCTACATAAGGAACTTATTTTCTTTGGTGACTTTCCTTTTATTTATTTCAACCATAATTTTTTTGCAATAATATTTAAAATTTATTATATTTTCTATTTTTTCTTCCTTGAGTCAATTAAAAAATAGTTAACTTTAATAAACTTTAAAATATAAACGTATTATGGGGTTTCTGAGAACTGGCGTACGCACGGTGCGTGGGTTGCAAACGACGCATAGAAATAGTGTGAGATGGCGGACTATACTCTCTTGCTTCTAATATATATCGAATTACAAGTGCGAGTTGATACGTATTAAATAAATAAATACTTTAAACGCAATAAATTTAATCATTGAATTGAAACATAGTTGTTTCTACATTAGTTTTATTGTTATGGGGATATACTTACCTTGTACTACTATAGATTCCCATATATTGTGTTCATTCTCATACCAACAAACATTTCGGGAGAAAATCAAATCCCAGTAATCACTGTGTGGCTATGATCTAAAAATATACTAATATTGCATAAAACTGAAGACAGCTGTTGTGAAGAAAAATGTTAATTTAAATTTTTCTGGCGACCAACCAAATTCATTTTTGGCAACAAGAATGTATTCCCAGCCCTCTTTATTGTAGTATCGTTATACAACTGTCTTTTCTTAGTTTGTTTGTTTTCTTAGTATTTGAGTACATTGATATGCAAAAAAATTCAAAAATATTAATTTCTGCATTTATATGATTTGAGATATAAAATATTTGGAAGCTAAATAATATTTTCTCTTACAATTTATTTTGTTTAGATCTTTTTGTCGGCATATCCATAATAAACTTACCATTTTGGATCCATTGATTTTTGTCCAAACTCTGCCGCAATATACAATCTGCCGTCCTAGGCCATGGTCTATACAGCCTAATGAATTTATCATTAGGCTGTACAGACCATGACCTAAGACCAACACTATTTTGTGGGTATGTTCAGCAAAGAAAAACTTTAGCTAATATTAAGTTAATTTAATACAGTGTTTAAATCACAAGTAGTGCTAATGTTATATGCTATATTTAATTTGTATATTTTGTTCATAATTTCTATGATGTGTTAACCATCAACAGATATTTCCGTCACATGCAACGTTTCTGCAGAACATACAGAGTTGAAACATAAAAAAAATATTATTTTCATTAAATCCTCACGATTTGTAATAATTCATGTTGTTCAATTCTCGATAATGTAGGTTGTATAAGTAACATATGCAAACACAAAAGTGAACCTTAAAGAAGTTACATTTTCAATGTGCCACCACACGACATTTTAAATATTTTTTTAACCCGTAAATTATTTTGCATAAGGTTTTAGAAAAAAAAACCTTGCAATGAACTTTTTCAATTACGATGAATATATTATTAATATCCACTTTATACCCGCCTCTGATATTAACATAATTTCGTTTTTAATTGGGCGCAATAAACTGACATCAAACATTACTCGTCATTTTCTGAGCTGAATTAATACCTAGTCAACTTATTTCCTTAAATAAGCAATATTATTCGAACTGATCACGCAAACTCTTTCAAAACATAAATACAAATGGTAGAAGTTATTATTTAAATTAACTAATCAAGCTAAGTCCACGCTGATTCGTTAGGAAAATTCTCACTAGCTATTCCCCGTTCGGCTTCGTGTAGTTTAAGGTGACTCAGTTTTCCTATTTGCTGCCTGTGTAATGACCTAAATTCGTCGAAATTTCAACGAGATGCTAATTTGTTCATAGTGTTTCAGTGATCGGTTTATTCGTTTAAGAAATTATATATATATATATATATATATATATATATATATATATATATATATATATTCACTACGTTCAAAATGAAATTTCAAAGTTAAAATAAACTTATATGCTTAGATGAAAACAAACAGTTGAGAAGTTATTTATAAATTTACATTCATCTAATATTCTTTGATAATTAATTCAGAAATAGGTATAGTGTATTTCCTGGCAATACAAGAAGAAATGAAACAAAATCATTTATTCTATGAAAAGTGGCGGGCATATCCACCCAATTACATAATGCGCATATCGGCGTTTATGCACAATCTTGGTCACTTTCGTTCGTTTGTAAAAGAAAGTTGTATTAACGAATTGCGAGAGGGATAATTACTTTGAGGCTTCAAAGTCACATAAATATTATCAATTATTAAATAAATATGCCTATGTTCAAAAATAAATTAATATTATGTGTTATTTGTAGATATAAATCACTTCCAATTTGGCACACTTAAGTCAAATCTTGAGTTAGAAACTCAACTCAAAGATTCGTCACTCTTGTCATTTATGAAAGAAATTTATCCTTTTGTACGCCTGCATATTTTTATATATACACTATTTCTCACTACGCTTCGTCACGCTATTTCTCCCACTACACTGAGGGATGCTACTATATCAGATTCATCCAGCCGTCTATCATCTCCTGATGGAACTTTAGACATTACGTCGTTTACGAATGAATGCCCTTAATCGATACAGGATGCATGTTACCATACATTAAGAAGTTTTAGATACCTTATCCACCAACTCGTTTACCATTATTTGTGGATTTATCAAGAAATTTGCTATTTATTTAACTAGTAATATAACTAGCATTACATGTGTACATAAAGACCTCTTTAAAGTTTCAGGTATATTTTATTTAAAATAGTGGTGGTTTTTTCTTTATGGATGAAAAAAATCTGTATCTTCGGGAATAGAGTAAATCACTAAGAAAATTGAAAAAATGACTGAAAAGAGACCTTATAATCCGAAACCCAGTATCACGAAAAATATTTTTGTAAAGCGACGTGTAATGTAAAATAATTAAATAACCATATTTTAGAAATTTCTAAGACATCAGGAAAAGTTTAATATTTCATAAATTAGCACGTGTAAACGCAATATTTTGCTATTGACAAAAATTATTATTCTAATAAAAAGCTAAATAAGACCAAATGACACACTTTTAAAATCGATAATACGATTCGTATGATAATCAAAAATCTTTTTTTATTTGAACGCCACCTTTAAAATACGAAAAGTGTAGTTACAAGCTTTCAAATATTTTATAACATATTCTGAAGCCACACCCGCAATGAACTTTGCTCCTCTTTATCCCTCAGAGATGAAAAATAAAGTGTAATATGTACGGGATCCTTTCCAAGTGGAGTTACTAAGACGATAACTTCTAGTAATGGCTTCTCGCACTCCAACCTTATATTAGGCTTACAAGATAAAGGCGTTCCACGGCGACTGATGAAAAACAAACACCGTGCAGGTCAAATTCGTTTAATTTATTCAGTTTAACTAAGCCAGTATAGATTCCCATAAAAGATCTTCCCCTCCCTTTAAAATTAGGTCCAAGACTGCGTTTTATTTAAAATTAAATCTTTTAAATAATGGGAAGATATTTTTGATACGCTATATAATTCAATGTGCATTACGTCACATTGAATAACCTGAAAAAACGGTAGTTCAATTATATTAAATTTAAAGTATAAGTGAAACTTTATAAGGTTTCAGAAATGCAAAAATGCAAACCTTTAAATTTAACATATTTACATTATAATATTTTCTCTCATCATTTTTAGAGACGTCGCTCAAAGACTATCGAAGATGTATTCCAACAACAGTAAATTTCCATGCATACGTGTAATAAAATACGGGTTATCAAAAGTTTAGGTACTAATAAAGAGTTTGGTAGAAATTTTTTCAAAGTTAAATCTAATTTGATTACATTTATTTTTGCATCCAAAAAAGTACCATCAATTTATATCGCGCGTATTTTCTACTCAATGAAAAGATGTAAATTTTACTTTTTTTGCTGTTATCTCGAGAACTATACTTTTTTCAGGAAAAATAATTGATTTTAAAAATTTCAGCCCATAAAATCTGTTTAAAAAAAGTTATTTTACATGACCATTTACATCACCATTGCGAAGACAGAGAGTGGATTAAGTGTGAAGAAAAAATGTGCATACCGCCGTAATAGTATATGTGCTACAATAACTTCCAGTAATTTAAATATTTCTGAAAGGAAACTAGAAAAAGAAATGAATACATTTCCGTTATTCTACTCTATTATCGGATACTAAAACTATTGAACATATTTTTGAAACCTGGTTAAAAAAAGAAACGATAGAAAATGGAATATATACGTAATGCTACTTCGATCGAAGTTTATATTGATAGCAGTCGAAACTAAATGCAGAAGAGCAACATCGTGGCTTTCATCTTTAAATCATGTTGTTATTTTTAATCACCCTTTGTTTTATGTTATGTAAATAATTTTAATACAATGTTAAAGAATCAGACATAATTTCCAAGCTCCAATAAAAGGAAATTTTCTAGTAAATGTATTTATGTTTAAATTTTAATACAATGTTAAAGAATCAGATATAATTTCAAAGCTCCAACAAAAGGAAATTTTCTAGTAAATGTATTTGTGTTTAGTTTCGTTATCAAAGTCTCGGATTGGTGAGTTATATTTGTAATTATTTTTGAACTTGTACAATAAAACCGTTTAATTAAAAAAAATTGTTTTACCTTCATTTTGTTATCAAATTTTGAGTTTGCTTTGTTTTCGTAGCCTGATTTTATTACATATTTTCAATCAACTGAAATATTACGAGACCTCGACCTATGCCCTCACATATGTAGTTAAATACTGAGAGTTGCAATCAAATATTTTTTTTAAAACTACTAGTAGGGTCGATAATTACAGAGGATGCTAATTTCCTTAATTTGATGGTATATCGCTAAGATCGTATCATTTTTAGCCACTATAATACCGTGCATTTCTACAGAATACATTTTATAGAATAAAAATGAATTTTGACTTGGCTGATCCAGAGCAAGTTTGGGTTGGAATTCGGAGTTCAATGACTGGAGTCATTTTTTTATATATTTTACCTATGCGAAACCAGGAGACATCAAGTGTCATGATTTAGACTATCGTAGACTGTCGTAGTGCAGCATCATGACGTAGGAGTTGAAACTTAAAATTTAATGAAAAATCTCTCCTTGATATTAACGATAGTAATTTTAAACCAGCAAACTCTCAAATCTCACGATCTAGGCATTCATCACTGAAGCATCAGACTTTAAGAATTAAAGGTTCAAATTACATTGTATTGTTATGGGGACAAAACTCACATAGTGCAAAGTTTCTTGAGAATCAAATGACTAGAAGTAAAAAACCGATCACAAGATGTGAAACCGACAACATAGGGAACGTGAAGCTAAAAATACCATTTAATAAAAAAATTAAAATTTTTTATTAACTTTTGCTTGTCACAACGATTTGTGCAAATTTCTTGAATATATATATATATATATATATATATATATATATATATATATATATATATATATTTATATATACACACATATATATATATATATATATATATATATATATATATATATATATATATATATATATATATATAGTTTATAGCCACTTTAAACAGATTAATGAAAAGTCGAACCACCTTTATATTGAAGGCATACTTGAAAAACGGGTTGCTTTCCAGAAGAAGTTTATAATTGTTTTAGAAGTTTATAATTACACCTATACCCGACCGAGTGAGTACAGCTCACATCGACCGTTTCAATAAAAAATAATCCTATTAGGATTATAAGCAAAAGAGAAAAATAAAAGACATTTTTCAATTATTTTTTATAATTATCTTCATTTTATAATTATCTTTATTTTCAAATCTTCCAAAATCCAAAAAAGCCTACTCCCGCCATCGCGTCTTTCGGCCTACCCGTCTACCGGCTTATGAATTCATCCTTTTACTAGAATTCCATTTTTTATCAATGAAAATTCTTGCAGTATGCTGTTGAACTTATGCAGTTTAACATCACAAGAACCGCATTCTCACATAAGTTCCTCGTAACAAGAGCGTATTTATTTGAGCTTATATGTTCTATATGATAATGATATTAGTCCACTGTAGGTGAATTGGGTAAACTCGGTCATTTGTCTACAAGTAATTATATTGACAATATACTATGAATTGGCTTGACTTCATAGCTCTATACCACGTACCGTATTTCCAGCTAAAGTCCAAAGGAAATAGCCGTAGTTCATCATAATTTGAAGCGTAAAAAACGGTATCATACGAGTAAATAATCAATATGCCCACTTTCACGTGATGTTATAGCAAACAAGTGATTATAGAATATAAACATGAAGAATAATCTCCCACTCTCTTTTGGTTTTTCCGAAATTATTATTTAGCTTTTTATTATCGCAAAATAATTGTTCACTTACACACTAAGGTAAATTAATACTTTTTAATTAAAATTTTAGGTAACTCGTACGAATCGGTGATCGCTGCGGGTTGATCTTTGAGACATTCACAGTTTTCGGTATACTACGATAAAGTCAATCTCATTCTTAGTCATGTTATTGGGGCTCCACCCAAGCAACTTTCCTTAGAATTTTCTTAACGAATAAACCGTTCTCTTTGGACTTATAATAGCTCCAAAATGAGAGATAGATCAGTTTATATTATCTAGCTTCACCTCCTTTCGTTACTCGCCGTCATCCTGACATTATATGTAGCCATTTTAGTCTTTTACAGTATAACAGTCTCTGATAACAAGAGGATTCCCAGCTCCTACCACCCCGCCATCCCCGTAAACCATCAGTAATATAATGCAACACAATTTCCTATGGTTGTGCCCTGACGTTGTGCCCTGACGTTGTGCTAACGCGTATCTTGACGTTGTGCTAATTTGCCCGTAGTTCCGCTACACGGCCAAACTATTACTTTTTTTGACCAAGACACTGACTTGCTTAGGACTTGGTGATGTGAGATCTGATAAATTTTTAAGAATTAAAGGATAGTGAGTCTTGACAACATTTTTTACATAAATCCACTCAATAGGCGCCGCATTGCAAACAACCCCGCATCACCACCCCAACTCCCCTCCCCCCGCGCTGCCACCGCGTACTCATTATACCTGTAAAACAGCTTGGGATCCTCTCGGCAGCGCAGAAAATATGAAGATCGCCGTCACATTTACTTATTGTTTATAAGTATCACATTTCTTTATATGCTAATACAAGCTTATTTACCAAATTTCTATTTTCTAGCTCTTCGAGAAGTTATCCTACAGGAAATTCTAAGACATTTATATCTACGGAATTTGAGCCATTTGTGCAACACATTCACATATTTTTTTTTAATTTCCCCACTATTTATACACTAACATCATTTAGCATACCAAATTGCAGAATTTTAGTACATCGAGAAATACAATAAAAGTTTTGATGATCATCGGTGAGTGAGGAAGTAACGAAATTATTGAATTTTAATATGCATTAATTTAACCTAAACCAGTTGAATTAAGGAAATAAAATTTGGTGTATTTATTAAGTCAGATAAATAACTTCTACTCTGTTCCCTCAAGTATTATCCAAACCGATGTTATGAGGGTTCAAAAGTACGGCATATTACTTCGAAAAAAAGTACTGCCGTGCTCCCAGATCAGCTTGAATTAAAAGTTATCTTTATTAAGTTATCTTATATTTTATTCTGAATAATTTAGTTCTAAAATTACATGCAATACAAAACAACGTCTCGAAAGTTTGTTTCCCAACAAGGGTCTCAAATTGATAAAATGTTAAAGGTATCAGTCGTCTTTTAATAAACAATGATATATTCAGCTTTTGTCAGTATCGGCCGGTCGGCAGCGAAACTAATTAAGTATATTGGTAGCTTAAGTTTCGTATTTTCTAAAATGTTTGATAACCGTTTATGTTTGTTATATGTGTTTATATAAATGTTCAGCTAAATTTACTGTTGCTCGTTGACACTTATCTCGTTGAACTATTGTCTATTATTTGGTATGCTAATAAATAACGGTTGTCAAACTGTAATCGCAATCGAATGCAAATGATAATATTGTGGAAATTTAATATTACATATTATTATAATATTACAATTACGAGACCAACAAAAACATTAAAATCTTTGCTATACCTTTAAAATTTATTTTCCATCTTCTATTTAGTTTTCATTATGTAATAATATATTTCCATGGATGTCTCGTAATTAAGTTCTTTTTAGAGTTCATCGTGTGTAAATATTATTCTTATATAAAACAATTTGGCAAGGAAAAGAAATCAGAAGATATAAATTTTTCAATTGCCCAATTTTTTTATTTCATTTTATTAAAACTTTGCGTACTTGCACATTCTTCGAAATTACGAATTATTTTCTCTTTTTATAACATACCGCTTCGGGCGCTCAGATTTTCAATTTAAAAAAGTTGTTTGTCGGAGGAAAAGTCGTAATGAGTTGACGACTACTTTTGTTTATCCGGCTTTTTACATTGTCGGAATTTTTCAAACATATGAGTGTCTAATTGAAGAGAGTTTTGGAAATCATTATCATTAAAATTATAGGTTCTCAATAATACTCAAAATAACACTTTGAGCATATCATTCTAATGAATTTACGAAAATAAAATCTTCGATTTAGAAGAATGTAGAAATAGGTTTCATTGTATATTTGTAATTTGTATTGTTTTACTGTAACAGAATATAAATTTGATAGCAGGCATATTTTCAACGTAAATCTTTCCGGGTACTGAATAAAGTTTTAACTCCAAATTTAAAAATTTTTCTCGGTTTGATCTAAATAGATAACTGAATGTTATTATAGTTGGCCTAACTTTAAAATCAACCTTGCAACTTTGGTTATCTTACACATGCAGCAACTTTGTTTATCTTATACATGCAGCAGTACGTATTGCTTGAAAATCATTTTATTCAAATTTTAAAAAAATCGACCGAAACAAAGTTTTAGTAACATACAAATTTGTTTATAATTCCTAAAACATTTCAAGTATTATTCTGATGAAATAAGTTATCAATATTCCGTGAAAATTACAAACTAGAATCAAGTACTTGAATAGTGCAATAACCCATTTAAGAAAAAGTTATCATAATTCCTATAGAAAATGAAATAAAATTTTATGAAATCAAATTTTATTCTTGTCTACCTTGAAAAGCGGTCATATTTTTCTTAACTTAAAATCCCAAAAAGTATACAGAGTTTTTGAATAGTTAATAGATTTTTTATTATTGTAACTGGATTTGGTCAGAATAATAACATTTTGAGTTATTGCACATAAAGTCAACTTGAGAACAAGATTTTCTTAAAACACTCGGAGATTAGCACGACTTTGTTCCAGGTAGCTTCCCTAAGTTATCCAGGAATATAACCTTAATAAGTTAAGTCAAATAATTGCAGTTTCTACCTACATTCCGAAAGAGTTAGTACCATCGGTTCGGATAAAGTCATTTATTTCACACCCCAGTAATTATCGTAACGTAATATCTTTAGCAGGTGGGCGCATTAAGTGGACGTGCATAATGGATGGGGCTCGTTAAAAAGTTTTCCTTTTTAAAACCCTACATAAACCTGCGGGAGGACACGTGGCTAAAATTTATAATAAACAGAAAAACGAACCTTGTTCGAGGGTTTTTCCTGCGTTTTCCTTATTATGTGAATACCAAAGGTTCAGATAAGGGTGATATTGTGTTAATGAAACATTTTTTTTCGAGTAGATGAAAATATTGTATGAATTAACATCTTATTGTAATACTACAACGTGAATTGGGAAAAAATTTGTATATTTGCTTTAAATAATTAAAATACATACTTAGGAAAATTTTCTAATAAAATTATATACATAATTATAGTATCTACTAAGGTGGTTATTATATTGGTCAGGAATGGATTTCTTGCTACCAATTTATGGAAAGGAAATTATAAATTATTAAAGGGATTTAAATAAGATAACTTTTAAATAGTCTAATTTTATGATGTGATAATATTACGAAAATGAATGTGGATGGAAATGGAGAAATTGGAAAAATAATTCAAATATATATATATATATATATATATATATATATATATATATATATATATATATATGTGTGTGTGTGTGTGTGTGTGTGTGTGTGAATGTGTTAAATGATGAAAAAGGGCTTTTTAACTCTTGTATGAAATTTAAGCGTATTTATAAGACTATAACATCAAATGGGAGTCCTTGGGAGTAACGAGTAAAATTGAATGGCAATTACTTCTATTTTCCCAATTTCTTGGCGAACAAACTAATTGTTATTATGATATCAATATCTTATCATTTTAACGTTAATTCCATACTAAAGAAAGTTAAAGTATCTTAGCCATGTTAAATATACTGACAAAGAGTGTCAAATACTTATACATATATATTACATTAGTTTTATAAGAAACGGATATGTAATAAATTAAGATGTTTGATGTAATAAATTCAAATTTATTAGGTGAGACGTGACAATTCAACAATTACGTCTCATTTTCTTTCTTTTTTGGAATACGAACTCTATGTATCTCAAAAAAAACAAATACAGAGTTTTTATTTGAAAGATTAAGTTACATTAATTCCTGAACTTTTTTACCGAAAGTTGATGTAAGATAGTTCTACATAAAATAAGAAAAAATAACATTGCCAAAAATTTACTAATAGTTTACTGTAAAACTCTACCTATGATTCTCGCATGCAACGCAAACATGGATAGAAATATGTTTCAACACGGCTTTTTAATTGTTTTCTAAATTTTATGTGTCGGAAATACGTTCTAATACGGCTTTTTAATTTTTTCTAAATTTAATGTAAAATGGATAAGAATTATTGGTCAGATTAAAACATTATTTTTGAATCTTTTGAAAGCAATGCTTAACTCCATCCGATTCGTAAACAAATTCGACGATCACGAACCAATGTAAAGTTTTACTAAAGAAGGAATCGTTGTGTAAGCAGCAGGTAAATGAATTTATATTTTATACATTATTTTTATATAACATATTATTAATATATTTACGCTGAGTAATCAGGTTATAGATGGATAGTGGTCGCCATCGAACATAAATAATGATAATATTATGCAAACCCATAATATTAATTAGAAGACCGATGAAAAGTTTGAAAGAGTTATTACGTCTTTAAAAATATCACCCCCGCTCCTATTTAGTCTTCATATTTAACTTCTATTAATACTAATATTCATAGACATTTCGTCACTTAGTTCTTTCTGATATTACGTGTGGTATGAATATTATCAAGTAAAACCATTTGGCGGGGTGGAAAAATCGGTATTTTTCGCTTATGGGAACAAATAGCAAAGGGAGGTAAACTATTCGCAGAATGGAGAGAAGGAATAAAGAAAGAATGCAAAAAAATCGGACTGGTCTTTTTCTTTTCAATATATTCTCCCTTTACGTGATGCGTCGTGGTGCTCTTTTTCTTTTCAATGTATTATTGCTTTCGCAAATCTATCCACTAATTTATCACAGATCTGTCCACTATAACCTTCAAAAAATCGCTAATTTTTAGTCCACAAAGCTCCTTTCTCACGAAATTTAATTTTTTGTCTATGGATTTCTTCCAGAAAGAGTTGCTTAATCGATGATAGCTCAGAGGTTAGAGACATAATTAAACTGATATATATATATATATATATATATATATATATATATATATATATATATATATATATATATATATATATATATACTTGGAATGAGTTACAATAAGCTGAAATATATACATGCTTGCGACTATGGGAGTAAGCTACCCCTACCTTGCTATCCTATAAATTTCGCGAACTTTTTGACCTACCCTCGTATTTACTCAACTAGACACCTAGGTTATTTACAGAATCTCCACATAACATCATTTCATTTTCATAAATGTTTATTCGATACATGCATTTTATTTTATATTTGTTATAACGAAAATCTCCCTAATTCTGTAACTAATATTTAGCTTTCCTCTTATGGCGTAAGTAGGTACGTCATCCAATTTGGATACATTGAAAATGTACAAACGATGGTTCTTACGAGGTCTTAAAAATCTTTTGAGTTTCTAAAGGGTTCAAAATGTTGTTCACTAAAAACTGTGAATACCTGCAGAGCGCTAAAGTATCGTTGGGATGACTAGTTCTCCCCCCCCCCCTTCGAATAATTTAGGTAGCATGTTTCTAAAATTAATACCAAATAAGTAATGTCTTAGTTTAAGTAACATTTGTATAATCAAATTAACCTTGGCCAAGATAATGGTGTTTTGCATTCTGGCTCGCACTTGAAGCCGAATCGATGTAGTAGACTCGACAATTTTTATTCATCTGTTTTTAATACAAGCATTCGATCTTACTGTGTGAGTGCTAATAGTTAACTATAAAATTTGAAAAAAAATACTGAAAAGATACTTTAGATTAAAATTGTAATACAAGTTTAATTTAAATTAGTTTAGTTAGTTAAATAAAAGTAAATAAAAAGACAAATGGTTTTTCAGAAAATATTTGAAAATGGCAAAAGGTCACTTTGATTTTAATTTTAGTTCAGTTTAGTTGATCCAGTAGTACCCGCGTGATACTAAAACAAACGAATATACAAACAGAATGATATTCTAAAGAAATCGTTTTTGGTTTATAGAATCCCAAATCCAACATTGCTTTAATTTTAATGTGTTTTTAAATTGCATATGCTAGCATATGCCTTTGAAAGTTTTATATTAATGCTATGGTACTTCATATCAAAACATCTTATAATAATAAACTTTTCTTTTTTTGTATCATAATATATGCTATGAAAGGAAAAAATTTCTCAGAAAGGAAAAAATTCAATATCAGTATGCATTCTTCAACATTTCTGGCATGCGATGGAAACAGATGGGGAATTCAAGTTACAAGATGAAAAGTCAATAGACGAAATTAACTATTTCCACAGTCTTAGTGAATAGGCAGTAGCTACTAAGACGTCACCGCAACAGATATTAACAAGCTAAATATTAGTATATAACTGTAAGTATATCGTATTTTAAATCCACCGTGATTATGGTGTAAATCATTATTTTGAACACCACAAATATAAACTAATCGTATTTCATTATATTAATGCAAGTAACAGTATGCTATCTCCTGAGAAAAATAACAGAAACGAAATACATCTATACATTTCTTGGACAGTGTCATATGGGACCACAGCCGAAGCCGAGTCAAATCTTTGAAAAAATTTTAGTTCTTCAAGAAATTCCATATTTATGTCGCATTACGCCCAAAAATATGAGCAATATTTTTGTTTTTTATTTTACTACTTTTTTATATGATATATTTGAGTTAATTTATATAATCAAAGGCCATATAGCAACTACTCGAAGTTAATTCAATATTAGCCTAGTATCATCAGATGGTGTAGTTTATTAAAATTCGTTAAAAATAGTGTTTTCAAAAAAGGTTTTTTATTAGAAACTGGACACAAACTGCAGAATTTGTTCAACTCCATATGACAATATGAGTCTGAATACCTAATTATGTAGAAGGAAAATGGAAAATAGGTGCATTAAGACAAAAGTTTTCTTTTTGTCTCTACATCTTTCTCCCCCTCCTCTTTAGCTCCATTACTGTAATCATCTATTGCGATAATAAAATCAATGAAAATTTTCTATTGTTTAATGCTGTCTTAATATAATAAAAAATTCCATTTCCTATTGTTAGGAAATATTTTTTGATAAAGTTCCAGAACAACAGTCTAGTAATAGGTCTAATAATTTGTAAACGCTATGCTGAAGTGCTATATCGATGATTATATTAAATTAAGGATTAATAATGTATTAAAAATAATGTCCGTAATTTTTAAATTTGGTAGTATTTGAGTGGATTAATCAAAATTAAATTCACTTCAAAATTTTATTTGTATTTGAAAAGTAATTGTGAACTAATTATCTAGTTAATGATAACAAATTTATACCTAAAATCAATACGTTATAATTCAATGCTATGTTCTTACGTGCGTTGATAATAACATGTAAATAAAATAAAACTAAATGCACTTTAATAAAAAATTATGAAACTATTAAAATATTTGCCACGATGTAATTCAACTTCAGCCTTCATTTCACTATAAAATAAACTATTTAAATTTGTGGATAATATTATGCAGAGTGGAAAAAATATTTTGCTTTCAATTCTTCCTTTTATCTGTAAAATGCAAATAAAGCTATTTTAATTTTAATTTACTAAGTGAGCCATTTCATTTGAATTATAATCAATGAAATAACTCACCTTCTCACTTTTATTAATAGTTAAATTCATGTCAACAGATTAAAATAGACCACGTTATTATGGTTACTTGGAATAAAATGTTGTTTCTTTCAATTTCCATTAATTCTTTAGATGCAATGGGATACAATCTATGTAGTTAAAGCACTTGTACATATTGCTTGTCTATTTTGTTTAAACGCATAACATAAGCGTACTCAAAAAGATTTACTACCCTCTCTTTTGAACTACATTGTCCGATTTTTGAGTTCATTAATGTTTCGTTTCCGCAAGAGTACAAACTTAGGCATAACCCCAGCTGTCGGTGAGTCGTGTTGCAAAAACATGAACTCATTTTCCTTAAAATATTTGGACGGAGAGGAAAATTACATAAATTTAATCTTTTTATTTAATTTTTCCATCGGTGAGCGTTGTTATCATTTTATTAGGATGATAATTTGATGTAGCAGTCAGAGATCTCATTAATTGTCTCAAAAACTTCGCCTGAGAAAGTTTCCTAACATTTTTGCCATTTTCCATCATAAGTATTTTTTTTTATAAACGATTTACTCAACTTCCATATTTTAAAGTAATGTTTCATTATGATAATAAAGTGTACAGTACTCGGAATTTTAATAGAAAAGGACAAATGAGAGGACACAAATTCATTTTATCTTGTCTATTATTTAAATTAATTGCATGTAATTTAAATTGACGGTTGTTAGAGTAGCTAATATAGTTATTATGCAAGCCGCCTCCATTAAGTTTAATTAATTTTCCTCTAAAATCAATAATATCCTCAATTAAATGAAACTACGTGATATAGTATTATTTCTACTTTCTTTAATTTCTTTACCACGACCTAGATTTCGTTGTATTACAACATCTTCAAGTGGGATATTAGCAAAGATTCGCTCCATTCGCAATCGCAATCGAAATCGAAAGATCGATTAGCAATCTTTGCTAATATCCCACCTGAAGAAAGTAGAAATAATACTACATCACGTAGTTTCATTTAATTGTGAATAATGAATTTCTACAAAATTAACGCCAAATATATTCAATAATAATATCCTATTAAATGAAACGTCGTAAGGAATATAATAACTTATTTCATTTAGTTATTATATTGACGCCAAAAGCAAAATATTAATTTACGCATTTCAGTTTTTCGACATATTTCGAAGGATCTGCTTTAAACTTATTGAATATGTTATTAAGTAACATTTCCTTACCTTATATATCATTTTACTATATTAAAACGAAATGAAACATTTTTTTTTCAAATATATATTATAATTAAAATCGAATACTACAATTTCTATTTGACAAGTTTATTTTATTGAAGAACGACAGAATCCATAACATTGCGAATGGATTGAACAATTGATAGTAATATATGGAGCATGCTGTTAGTTCTACTACATCGTCAATTCGAGCCGGGTTGTGGTAACCTATCTGGATATAATGATGTCATTGCTATGTAATGGTTGTAAAATTATTGGCGTTTGCAATTTTGTTAAAAGCACATTAAACTATGACTTTCATTATATCATATATAAGATTAATGAATATTCACGAAGACGAATGAATCATTTAATCTAAAAAGGGAGATTCTTCGTTTTAGAAAATTAATAAGATTAATTGGAAATTAAACTCCTGTTAAAAATAGTTACGACTGAAAAATTAAGGACGGTAAATCAAGAGCTTACTCAAATTTATAACATTTCAAGGCTACATGTGAAGCGTATCTAAACGACCTGCTGTTTGCACTTTCTCACTTGCTGGACTACTTTAATTACTAAGATTATTTATTCATACATATCTCTATAATTAAGCTTACATTCTTTACATTTTCGACCGTTTGCCATTGAATGAATGTAGTGTTATTTAAATAAATAAAAAAGAACACTTCATCTCGTTCCATTTAATATTTAATCTCGGAAAGGTTTATTTTGTTAATTACAAAAATCAGTAGAAAATAGACCGAGATAACCATCCTTCAGCCAAAAAGTGTTGAGCCCTCTATTCAAAGGTCCTCAAGTCAAACCTCAAGTCAAAACTCTCATGACTGAAACCGCAATTTGGGTGGCGGAAATCGCAGGTGTGTTAAAGCTAACTTATGGGAGAATATTTAAGAAATTAAATAATTTCATCATTTTTAATTGTTTTGTGCGGTATTTCCTAGCATCGTCATTACTTTTGTTGCTACCATAACGTTAAATTTTAGTTAAATTTTATTAATTTAGTTATGTTTAAATAATGTAAACTGCTTGGCCCGTGCGAATAATGCAAGTCACTAAATGGTACTGTGATGTGAAAATAAGTGAAAGTTATTTTATTTTGAAAAGTAATAATAAAGGTCTCATTGTGAAAAAATTGTATTATAATGTACAACATGTTTTATTGTAAAACATTAAGAAATTGACATTTGCTTTCTAAAGCGTGTTTTCTTTAACTTCTTAATTTACAAAATTTCTGACAAAACGATTTTAGATGTGATAATGTGATCATTGTTTACATTTTGGCTATATGTATTTTAAACATAAACATGAATATCATTTAATCAATGAACTCGTAAAAAAACTAAATTGTACATACGAAAAAACAGATTCTGGTAAATACAACACAGCTCTTTTGACCGTCTGAATTTGTGCTTTATTAATAGTTAAAGCGATGGCTACCTTTATTGAAAATTGTTTTCTTATAATTTGGAAATACATAGTTGGATCAGAAGGCATCAGGTTCAAACGGAGTATAAGCACAGTTTTACTGAAGTGAAACGATTTAGCAGTGATAATGTACCCGCCTATTTCTTATTAACCTAATAATAACATCTTTTTTTCAGTAATTTATTATGTGGTAAACCAGATGGGACGGAATCAATGATAATTTATTTATAAATAATTACTGTTAGAACGACTGTCGTGCATGTAGAGATTGTCGATAGATGACGCTGCTTACAATATAAATACCTTTGAAGAATAATATATACAGAATAAATAAAAAAAACTAAAAATTAGTACAGTAAAATAATTAAAAGTGTCAGTGTCATTAATACATCAATAGTAATAAATAAAAATATCTACGTAAGTAAATATTTTTATTCATTACTTCTGATGTACTAACACCACCCGTTTCTGCCTTTTCTTTGGTGCAATATCGTTCACACAGTTTCAACCCACACGTATCCTCTACATCGCAATTAACTGAGCGCATGGTACGAGCTATCAAATTGCAACACTGACTTATCTAGTTGTAAGTAGTAGTAAGTAATGATTTAATTACATATAAAATATGAACTCTGATGATAGGACGCAAATAAAAATAGAATTTATGAAAATAATGTATTGTAGTGTGGTAGTATGTCAGCAACACTATAATTGTCTGGCAATTTAACAGTGAGATTAAAAATGAAAATAGACAAAACCAGCAAGTTAAGAATGACGAATTAACCCATTTTTTTAAATATTCCCTAACTTTAGTTCCAGCGCAACTGCAACTTTAAAGTTTTTTCAAATTTCATGTAATTAAACCCAATTAGAGATTTAATTATATAGAGTTTCAAGAAACTTTAAGTAAAGTTTTATTCTTTTAATATCTCTCCTGGATCCTGTAATGAATCGTGTCGATGAAATCATTTATATCATAAGTAGCTTTTAAAAACTTTCCGAACTAGGACTATTTATTGTTATTAATCTGTTTACTATAGAAACACAAAGGAAAGTTACAAGAAAACCTTGGTGGCAATATAAAGAAAAGAAAACATTGGTGGCAGTCATTTAGAAGAAAAATGTTTGAAGGTAATTTCCATGAAAAGCACGTTCATAGACGAGACTTCACATATTTATTTTATACATTGATCTTTACCATTTTCAATCTTGGATCCTAATAACATTTTTGTATTTGGTGCCTTATCGTCATCTAAAATATTGCGGAACTTCTTTTCATTTGAAAGGGTAAGCTGTCCCCAGTTATATGTCACACTAACGACGTCGTTTCCTTTCAACACAATTACCGTTTTATTTGCACTTCGGCCAGGAATTTAATATCAGTTAAATATTTCCAGTTATGGGAGCGTTTGGCTGTCGGTTTGCGGTCCGTTTGTGGTCGCGGGGAGTTTTTAAGTTACTGAGGGCAGTTTTATGAGGCGCCATTCGGAAATTGCCTTTTTAATTTATTTTATAATTGTTTGTCTGATGTTTTGATAATTCGTTTGTGGTTTTGGCAACGATGTGTTAATTCGGTTATTGCCGTAATGTATTATAAATCAAGAAGGTAGAACAGTACAGTAGTTAATGACTCCGATTTCTACAGGATTCGTCATCTAATTTATATCCATAGCATCTATTGTAAGACAAAGAGTTACATTGATTTTTCATTTGACTCGGTTTAATTTTTTTTTATGTTAAGTTTTATTTTTTATATCAATATAATCACAATTAAAATTTTACATTTTCCATTTGCAACAACTATAGTTACAACTGCTACATAGAATAACAGTAATTAAAATGAATTAATAATTTACAAATTCATTCAATGCCACGTTTAATGTACATTAATTAAAATCTATTTCTTATATCTAAAATTTTTATTTTCTTTTTTTCATTTTTATTCGTAATTATTTTTAACAAATGCGAAAAAAGATAAGCGTTTTGAAGCACATTTTCTTCATGTTATTTAGGAATAAATAATGTTTATTTTAGAAAATTCGCATCTCCGTAAACATTTCTAAATTAAATATTGCAAAACTATAGACTCATTATATTTTCCATGCTATGTTAAATTTATAGAACTATTTTAAATTTTTGAGTGTCATACATTTTAAAATAAATGGTTTTCCTTTTTTAAATATCGTTTTCAGTTCAGGATAATATAAAAAAAGTTTAAATTCATTAACACAAATATAAATTATGTACACAAAAATGACATGGTTATACTTATAATCTACCTTAGGGTAAATAGATACGTAAATGAAAATAAATAGATAATAAAATGAAACGTAAATATATATTAAGTAGAAGTTGGGAATATGTTTTATGGTAAATGCCTGAAAACGCGCCCATTGCATCCCTAACTGAGTTATTGATGCATTCAAATCATTTACTTCATCATGGGTGTGATTTGAAAACATAAGAAATTTCTATGACTGATACGGCGAACATTTATATAGTTAATTCCTTTACCAATTTTAAACTAGATTTATAAACTCTTTTAATCTATAAATTCAAGTAAAGTATACTGGCGAACTTGTTCTTTGTCTTAAAAAACTATTGCTTTATCCCTTGTACGACTAGTACCATAAGTTTTAACTTGCATGTGAGGTCTAATACACAGGTCTTCTGACAATATCGCTTTGTAGTAAGTTATTCCGCTAAGCCCTCAGCTTACGGCTATTCGGATATTCGGATCACGGCTGAATATACTTACGTTGAAATTCAAACGTAATAAATCTATCCTATGTTTTGTTTTCGTCAATAACACTGCAACAAATTGTATTTTACTATATTTATTCAAAAACATTTTCTGTGAAAAATTGGATATTTTAAATTTAATCATATATTTCTATAATGCACGTATAGGATACTTGCTAGGGGATTATGATAAAATTCGAACGGATTTAAAATCCTAAACATCCTAAAACATTTTCTGGACATTACAATTTAATATAAGATAAAACATATATTAATCTAAATTGCATTTGAGGTATTAACTTAAATAAGTTCCTGCATCTTCTTATCCCTATTTAAACTCAACCTGTAACCTTGTTAAATGTAGTTGACGATTCATCGAAATTCGAAAGGAATAAAGGAAGCGTAGCTTTAAATTGATAACTACTTTTCTTATTTAACCTCGCTTTCAAGTCGAAAGGCATTAAAGAAAACACCTTCGGAGGAAATGTATGCTTCCTTATATTTTATAGCAAATAGGTATTTTCATAAGTAGTCGGGTTGAATTTGGTATTAAAAACCATTTACTTTAGTACATAAAAGTAAATGGTTTTTAATCTTATGTCTTCTAACATATAAGTGTCGCGAATCGTAAATTGAAAATTGTTTGTATTATTCACATTGCAATGCAAATAACTTACACAGAAAACGTTAAGAAAACAAAAATATAATGTTCGTATTTCAATTGAAATTATCTAAATAAAAAAAAGTCTTTAAATATTTATCTTAGTATTTATAATTTAGCCAGAATGAAAAAGGGAATTGCAGATATATTCCCTAGAATATAAAATATTACATGCTCCGTGGTGAAAAATTTAATTATTTTTTTAACTAACAAATGTCATCCACATCTCTTTATATATATATATATATATATATATATATATATATAGTGTGTAGTATAATCGTATTGAAATGCTACTCGATTCAAATCAACGCTTGAAGCATTTCTTCTTGTGCCTCGAAGATTATGACGTTGTTGATCTGTGCGATTTCTTGTTCATATGCAGTGAATTGACTCGCAATATTCCTAAGACGAATTGTATTACGGTTTCGTTTATTATAATGTTATTTTAATTTAATTAAAATAGCTTTCTTTTTGATTTGTATATTTTATTATTTATTGAATTTAATTCATTTTGAATATTCATTTTAACTTAATAAAAAACTGAATTTAGTTCAGCTAATAAGTTAAAACATTTATTGACTCTGAGGCGGTACGAAGTTCGCCGGGTCAGTTAGTATATATATATATATATATATATATATATATATATATATATATATATACAATCCAGGCGTTTCTCCAGCGAAACAATTCAATGCACAGCAATGGTCACACACAATATCCATTGGGCCAATTCGAACGAAAGGATGCGAGCTGTAGTCAATTGTATAATCGTATTGAAATGCTACTCGATTCAAATCAACGCTTGAAGCATTTCTTCTTGTGCCTCGAAGATTATGACATTGTTGATCTGTGCGATTTCTTGTTCATATGCAATGAATTGACTCGCAATATTCCTAAGTCGAATTGTATTACGGTTTCGTTGTGAAAGATTAGACTCTCTGCATTATAAATAACACTTCAAAATTAATCACACAAGAATTAATCACGTAAATTACATAATGAAGCAATTATCGATGCCCTCACAATCACAAATATCATAACCTCACAAAGTGAACATCTTCATAAAACTTAACTCAACTATTTGAAATCACTCTTCGCTAATGAATTTCAGAAAAAATCGTTTAAAGAGAATTAACGTAATCAAATTCAAATGAAATAACGATCGAAAACTGAATAAGAATTATTAAAACCAATTATCATTTTCATTCGGGTCTGTCATTTATGACATACTTTTTTCTTTTTTTTCTGCCATTTATCACATATTACGTTTTATACACAATTCAATTGTTTGTTATTTTTTTACTTTTCAATGCGCGAGGAAACTTTTCGAAGCCGAGATAAAAAAATATTCAATAAATATATAATAATCACATAAATTTTTAATGAAAAAAAATCAGTCAATCCTTTCTTGATATATCATCAAAAAAAATTGTTTCGTGAATTTTTCCAATATTTTCATATTTATTATCCTATTCCCGATGAAGACAAATCCAAAAACCAAAAATAAAAAAAATTGGTCCAGCCGTTCTTGAGTTATAAACGGAGTAACTAACAAGAGTTTGTTTTATATATATATATATATATATATATATATATATATATATATATACATATATACACTCAGAATAATATATATATATACATTCAGAATGCCACGAGCACACGACGCATATATATACATATATATATATATATATATATATATATATATATATATATATATATATATACATGTGTGTGCGTAGATAACAATTCAGAAATTTAATCCTACATGAGATTGCTGCGTAATAATTTATCTTATGATAATTTGATTGCCAAATCATTTTAAAAGATTCATTTTTGCAAATCTTAACATAATGTAATTTGTATAATTTGTATGTACAAAGCTGATTCCGGAAAAAGAAAATTATAGAAAAGTTATTGTCCTACAAAAAATCAGCATCGTTATATTAATTAAAATGGCAATATTTATAGTTTTCGGTAAGATTCAATACTATCAAATGAGCATTGAATCATACATAGTATTTCTAGTAAACTATTTACAGTTTAATGTCAACCACGTATTTCACAGGCGTAAAAATATGGTGCATATTATAGCTTTTCTGTAATCTTCTACTTAGTATTTACCAACCCTATTTTTTTCATGGTTTTTAGTTTTAGTCGGAAATAAAGGGAAATGGCTCTAGTTTTCCGAATACCTTCTTAAATATTCAATTTAAAATTACAAAAAAGTATTTTCGTATTCCCCCTAACAAACATTTTCAAATAATACACCAAAAAATACCATGATATCTTATATCACTCAGAATGCCACGAGCACACGACGCATATATATATATATATATATATATATATATATATATATATATATATATATATATATGTACATATATATATATATATGAAAATTCTGTAGCAATAACGTCTCATTTTCTAATGTCATTAACCAATTGATTAATGATGTTAGAAAAAATGTCCATTCTAAAACTGTAACCCTCAGAAAGAAAAACTATGAACTAACCTGCAATAACGCATAGGCAATGGATAGATGGAGAGAACACTTCAATGATGTTCTCTCTTCTTCGGTAGAGATAGAAGAACCCGATAGAAAAAGATGATAATATTGAGATATCAAACACAGAATGTTGACACACCTACATTAGGGGAACTAAGAAACACTAAAAAATCTAAATAGAAATAAAACCCCTGGCCCAGATGGTATAAATGCTAAAATTTTTAAAGTTGATGCACCGGAATTGAATAATGAGCTTCTAAAGATCATTTGTGATGTGTGAAATCAAGAACAGATACCCATTGAATGAAAAGAGGGTTCAACTTTCGCCATCCACAAGAAAGGAGACAAGCTGGACTGTCACAATTACCGAAGCATCACGTTTCTCAATATGGCCTTTAAAATCTTTTCGAATATCTTATTTCGTAGGCTTCTTTCCTACGTCATAAAAATTAAAGGAAAATATCAATGTAGTTTGACGGAAGGAAAATCAAGTGTAGACCACTCGATTAGACAAACCTTTGAAAAGACCGAGGAACATGGAATTGATACCTACCACCTTTCTGTAGATTTCAAAACATCGTATGATTGCGTCATCAGAAAGGAACTTATTGAGGCGATTTGTGAATTCGGAATATCACCAAAACTTACAAATTTTGTCAGAATCACTTTACGAAGTCTCAAATGTAGAGTTAAGCTTATGTCCGATGTTTCAGATGTATTCTACATAGAGAGAGGTTTTAGATAGGGAGACTCTCTGTCTTGCATCTTATTTAACGTAACTCTTGAGAAAGTTAAAAGAGACACTCGGGGATTAACACCAAATATACCATTCTGCAAAGATCTACTCAATTGCTGACCTACGCTGATGACATTGACGTAGTTGGGCGAACTAAAAAAGATGTTGTAGAGACATGTATTGTCCTTGAAACTGCTACTAGAGATATAGCTTAGTAGTCAACGAAGAAAAAACAAAACGTTTGGTAGTAAACTCTCGAGCGCATGATGTGCAGTCGCTCCAGATTGGAAATTATACCTTAGAAGAAGTCACACAGTTGAAGTATCTGGGCATACTCATTACAAGTAAAAATGAGACAAAAGTTGAAATTGCGAACCGACTTTTGACGACAAACTGATTTTACAATGGTCTAAAAAGACAACTCAATTCAAAACTCATATCTGTTTATACAAAAATAAATCTATATAAAACTCTCATCAGACCTATCGTTTTGTATGATAGCGAAATCTGCACAATCAATAAAGCAGAAGAGAACAAGTAATCATCTTTGATCGATCCTTCGAATTTGAAAGATCCTTCGATCAATTTCGTGAGCGGTCAAAGAAAATAATATCTGGAGAAGCTTATATAAAAATGAAATTTATACCTAACAATTTGAGAGTAATCAAGTCCTACAGAATCAGATGGGTGGGCCACGTTTTTCGACAGAAAGATCTGGACCCAGTTAAAAAACTGACTTTCGCCGAGAATGAATATACAAGAAGGAGAGGAAGACTACCTACAAGGTGGTTGTACAGTGTAGAGAAAGACTTAAAAATTTTGGGAGTGAACAACTGGAGAAACCTTGCATCAAGTCGTACTGCCGGGAGGGATTAGATTGGGAGACTTGGCCTGCACCAGGCTGTAGTGCTAACAAAGAAGAAGAATATCTCATTTATTAAAATCTAGACAGACTTTCGCAGCATTTAAAGAATCTAAATATATTCTTATATTTGAGCGCGTATGCGTACACATACGTACATAAAGAAATATAAATCACATTCCTTCTTTTGGTTTCACCGTAGCTAATGCTACAAACTTTAATATACTCTTACATACTATATATCCACCTACTAATGTTATAACTGGTACTTTGTATATACCTGTATATACTGACTTACCTACCTACCAAAGTACCAATGTTTAGTTAAATAATGGTTTTGTTTATACCTGTATTTAGGTATCTGGCTACCATCTACTGCCTTATTTGCTTCATTCCTTTGTATTATAACTGGTATACTTACCTAACAATTTAACTTGTTATCTTCTTGCTTATATCAAAACAAGTGAAATGAGACCATACTCTGTGAGTTTAATCCTCAGTCAGTGAAAAGTTCCTCTCATCACCCCTATGCATCATTGTACCTGATTTTACGAAAGGGCAAATTTATGCCGCCCTGAGTCATTTCAAAATTTTAGAACTTTTATTACCATTAAACCTCTATCATCAAATTCGATAACACCAACTATACTGTACCCAGTTGAGGAATTCTGTGGTGTACCTTTAATTTCCATGGTCAAATTTTAATCAATTTTTATGGTATTACACTACGGCTATTCAAAATGAATCATCCAATTGGTGGATAAATACCAGATATATTAGTTAAAATAAACACAACAGACTATATCACTGCATTATCAGGCTGAGCGATTAGAATCCTCAGTTTAGTAACAAAGTCTTTGCCTTAGATGAAAAATAACAGGGGAGATTTCAAAGCTTAATAATTGAAATAGGCAGTATAGTATGAGGAATAGTAGGGTAGGAACCCGGAGTTTAATAAGAAAGTATATGTTTGAGAGTCTGTCAATAACTCTACTAATTTAAAAACAGAAAATCCTTAAGTTTCACGGTTTAAGCAGACAGTAACGCTGGGGTGTTGAAACCCGACAGAGCCTCTACTTCGTACAAATAATTTTAATTTTAAAACAGCAGGCTCTCGAGTATCATGCTTTAGGCACACAGTACTCCTGCAGCATCTGGACTGAGGAGTTGGAACCTTGTAGTTCAACGAGAACAAATTTCAGTTTTATTTGAAATATTTGAAACCAGGATTTCAATGAGAAAGTCTCTGCTTGACACCCATAATTCAAAATTAAACAGCATGTCTTTCGTATTAGTATGCCTATATCATCAGGGTTCATAAATCAAAGGTTGAAATTATATTGTATGTACCTATTTATACTTATCTACATATTTACCGTATTATTTCCTTGCTAAGTTAAGACAAGTAAAATGAGTCCAAACTCGATGAGTTTACTTTTCATTAAGAATTTTTACTTAAGTTTTACTTTTGCCACCGGGTTCACATAGCACACACTTTTTTTTTAATTTGAAAAATATTTTAGGAGCATGGTTATTAAATCGAGATTATAATTATTTCATATCTCTGAAATTCCACAATTCACCTATCGTTAGATATCGTTACTAGTAAATGAAAAAGATAATAATTGCGTTAATTCTGAAAAATTATGATATAGCTTATATTACGTTATAAATGAAAAATAAGTTCTCTTTCCGTATATGACATGCAAACAATGGAATCAACCACCCTTTATTTTGACAAGTACTTCATATTTGTTTCACTTGTAATCAACATCATATATCCCTATTTATACCTAGACTTTTCAATTTGTTTATTCAAAATTAAGAAACAAACATTTTGAATATTATAGACTTTAATAAAAGAAATAAAAAGTCTTCACCATATTTTCTTTGATCAATATAATATCCTATATCTCTCCAGTCATCTAGTTTAGTCTTAATGATTTCATTAGGATAATTAATCCTATACGAGGACAATTTCGAGCATAATTTCCGCAGGCGAAGCTTTAATATTGTTTTTCTTAAACGCACTGGTCAGAGTGAGAAACGTCCTGTTTCGTTTTCCTCATCTGTTGTTGATGCTTTTTATGTCGTCTGCCTGGGGTAAAACACTCTCGTTGATACTCGAGGCAAGTTCGCCTGAAAAGGATGGTTTAAATATTTTTCATCTACGAGGGATGAGAAAAATTGAAAATTTATTACGAATTTGATGTACTTTAGGACATTGAATGTAAAACTTGCGAAAATTTACGAGTTTCTCATATTTAAAATATTGCGGAACTTATAAAATCATTATAGAAATTAACAACCAAATGTTACTTGATTAAGCTTGTTAATTGAACTTTAAACGTATCATCGGACTTTTTGCCCTATAATCGTTCTTTAAAATCTAAATAATCGTATCTCATCTAAAATTATTTCCGTACGTAATATAAAAATAATTTTATCTACGCAACTTTTCCCTTTCAAATGTGATTAAAATAAATTAAGACTGACAAATTTATTCCCTTTAAGTTGATATAACATTAGAATTTTTAAAAAAATTAATTGCTACCATTAATCTAGTGATGAAGCTTATAAGTGATTTAAAAAAGAGTATTTTAAAATAAAAAAAATAAGTTCATCTCTCAAATTGATAAAAAATTTAGCAAGTCTTGAAGAAATATACTTATCCTGTATTGACGAAATCGACAAAGAAAACATATAAACACATATACAATTTAAGAAAAAATATTTTCCTCAAAATTAATTCAGTAATTGCAAAGAAAAATATATTTTGTTCTCAAGTTAATTTTATATTCTTTGAATTTTGTAGTCAACATAATGTGAATTCTGCAAACCGTTTTCTTTTGTCCAAACACATTCAAATTTTGTTTTAAAAAATGAGTTGTTTAATTATTTCAATGCCTTCATAGTATTAAGGCTGATCACCATGATTCTTGTTAAAAATAACTACATTTTCATAGCTATCTATATTTAATATTAATAACTGGGAGTTTTATCCTGTAAAATATATAAATCAAAAGATCACTTATTTACAGGCGTTGCTTAAACCCAGGTAACCGTGTGACATAATAAAAACTGGGATCTTATTTTGAAAAGTGAATTATGGTCAAACAAATAGAAAGACGGACATGGTGAAACTATAAGAGCTCCAAGTTTCACCACAGAAACTTAAAAAAGACAATAAAAATTATACAATTTTCATATTTGTATAAGAATGGTTATTATGATACTATGCATACTATACTTCATACATGTGGATGAAGTATAGTGTGCATAGTGGTATAGATGGTACTTCATACATGTCATTCATGTGGATGACTGTAAAAGACATTAAGAAAAAAAAGACAACAGTACTTAGGATATAACAATTAATAAAAAATGTCATAACATATAAATAAGCAAAACTAAGTTACTTGTGAAGAACACAAAACAAAAAATGGTTAATAATATATCTTCACATAGTTGGGAACATGGAAAATGGGGAACAAAGTGGGATTAGGAACGGTAGGACTGAGAAAATGGGATTAGAATCTTTGAATACATTTAAGGAGGACGAGTTCCTGGTATCCGGATCCAATTGACTCCAAAGTCTTAAGCTTGGACAGCGAAGGATTTTTCATAAAAAGCAGTTATATATTTGGGAAAAAGGAGACTGAGCTGGTTGTCAGAGCGTAGCCTTGTACCTTGTATGCAGACACGTAAAATCTGCTTCTAAGATTATTTGGATAAATAACATTATTCAAAATATTATAGACAAGTATAAGAATGTGAAGATGGCGCCGATTACAAACTTCCAACCATTTAAGTTGTGCTCTGAATTGAGATACATGATCATATTTTTTGCAACCAAAAACAAAGCGAATACACAAATCTTTTAGTCGTTCTAATTTTAAGTCGATACTCAGCAAGATCTGGATAGCATACATCTATGTAATTAAGTAGCAGTAAGAGTGTTTGATGGAAGTCGGCTTTGGTTTGAACGTCTAGAAAATTTTGAGTATGCTTGAGGGAGTGTGTTCTACTAAAAATACGACGACTAACGTCTTTTACTTAAGGTTGCCAGTTACGATTTTGATCGATAAGTAGAACCAAGTCTAACAGTAAACGTAAATGGAATTGGAGTATAATTTAATGTTAGATACGGCAGATCTGATAGCCTAATTTCAGAAAGTAGTCTTTGGCTACCAATTATGATGACTTGAGACTTAATTGAATTAACTAACAGACCATTTAAGAAGCCCACTGACCGATTGAAGTGAGGTCTTCATTGAGGGTATTGATAACGGTTACTATGGAGTTTACATCAGTATGGGCATATATTTCTAAATCATCAGCGTAAATATGATAATTACTATGTGTCTTCCCAAAAAAAACCATCAATGAATATTGAAAAAAAAAGTGGAGAAAAAACCTCTCCTTGAGACACAACAGCTGATAAGTCCGGCCATTCAGACAACACGTATGCATACTTCATAAATTGCCAATTTCCATATAGATATGAGCTAAACCATTCTAATGAGTGCTGAGATATATTCAAAGATTTCAGACAAGTTAGCCATATATCAAAGTCAACGGAGTTGAATGCACTTCTGAAGTCAAGAAATACAAGTATTATAAGTTGAATGTTATTCACGGCTAAACTTATATCGTATGTAATTTTCACTAACGCTGTTGAGGTACTATGGCCAGTTTTGAAACCAGATTGAAATGGATTTAGATGTTTGCAAACTTTGAGATATCGAACAAATTTGGCATGGCCTATGCGCTCAAAGACTGGCGATAGAAATGGTAGTATGGAAATGGGTCGAAAGTATTTAGGATGTACAGGCGACAATGGTTTTGATAATGGTATTATAAATGCTTTCTCGATTCAGAAGAGGAAATGGCAATTATCAGAAATGGGTTAAATATGTCAGTAATACAGTGGTAACAATATCTAAGATAAGTTTGAGAGCTTTAATACTTAGGCCATTGCATCCCATAGAATTGGTTTTTATTGCCAGAAGATTGATTTTAACTTCTGAATCACAAGTATTATTGAAAGTGAATTCGTGATTAGAAGAAAGAGGATGGATTCTCTTTAATATTTCCTTCGAATTAAATATGTAGCTGTGTCAAGTAATAAGGAGGACTTAGCAAAGTTTTAAGGCCAAACTGGCAACACGCATCAATTACCAACTCCCAAAGAGAATTACCAACTCCAAGAAACTTCCAAATGTTTAAAGAAGAGAGAGAGACTGGAGATGTCACGCTTTTTAGCATTTCTACACATTTGTGTACATTTATTCCTAAGCACTCTAAATGTCTCCCATGTTGAGGGACTGGTGTTCACTTTATATCTGAATGTAGCTCGATCACACTTAGCCATAACTTTTTAATGGAGTCATTAATATATGGTGCTCCCTTTCTTTTAATTTTCACTCGTTTAAGGGGCATATTCTTATGAAGCAACTTGATAATGCAGTTGTTGAATTCAAGAACTTTTTCAACCACAGTTTCAATGACTAAAATACTATCCCAATCAATGAGACTGGACATTCTCAAGCAAACAAGGGAAGTCAATACTGCTAAAGCTACAAAAATTTTAGGAGATGGGTTAGGATTACGAAACTTAGAGGATAGGTCAATTAGATCATGTTGGAAGAGCCCGAAGAGCAGGAAGTTGGCCGTAGAAACATACACTTTTGGGCGAGGATAGAATGGAAAGATCAAGAAAGGAATGATAATTTAGCTGGTGAAGGGTAGCAAAGGATGGGAGAATGGTAAGGTTTCCAGCATTTACAACATTCCAAAGCTGTACACTTCTCATACCACTTTTATACAGACAGGTGTCGATGTCACCCATAATCACCGTATTGGCATATAATGGTATATAACTGAAATACTCCCAAAATACTATAATGTCTGACTATAATGTCCATAATACTCTCAAAATAAGCAAAATACAAAATACCAGGTGGTGAGTACACAACTCCTTAGGTAACTTCATTCCGAAGAAAGTAATTTTATAAATAAATATTCCATTATAGTCAGGAGAAAGTAATTTTATAAATAAATATTCCATTATGTACAAACAGTCGGTCAGGGATTTTGCGATAATTTTAAAAGAAAGATAGATAGGGACGCCACCACTGCGCCCACAATGGTGGTCATTACAGATTAATATGAAATCTGGAAGCTATTAAATATCAGTTTAAGCCAGGTTTCGCTAATAAGGCAGGCATGCATATTTTAATTTTAAAAATAATTAATAAAATCCGAGTAATGGATGGAATAATCGGAGTATTGACATGACAAAAATGCAACTCAGAAAGGCTGTGAAAAAAAATAACCAGAAGAATATCATGCGTGGTTTTATTAAAGGCATCACAAAATGTATCAAAGTGATTTGAACCGGAAGAGACAGGAGGGGAGCAGGAATGAAAGGAATAAATAGAAGATTTGAAATACATGCCAGTATTTGACTAGGATAAATTTAATAAAATATATATATATAAATATATATATATATATATATATATATAAATTTATATATATATATGTATATATATATATATATATATATAAATATAAATATAAAATATATATATATAAATATATATACATATATATATATATATATATATATATATATATATATATAAAAATGCAATTTTCAAAATAAATAAGCTAACCATATTTATAATAAGGAGACAATGATGCACACGAAACCATAGATCAAATTTAACATACAGAAACATAGTCCGCAATAACCCAAAAACATTATGTGCGTCAATGCACAAATGACAAATTAATAGAAAGTAAATAAGACGAGTACTTTCATAAGTGTAACCGAAGCATATTAATAAAATTAGTATTTTTTTGTTATGTAGACGATAACATATGGCTCGTACCACACTTTGTGAAGTTATTGTTCAACGTTTTACCAATATTGCAAATGGACTTCAATTATTTTTCCCTTATTAAATTATTAAATATAATCATTTAATAGAAGCAAAATAATTAACAATATTGTGTTTTCATATAAATAAAAGGCGTTAGTTTTTTTGCACAAATCTGATTAATCTTATAAAACTTTGTTTTAGATCGAATAAGAGTAACATAGCATATTGACTCCATGGAGTTATTGTAAGGAGTTTTAATATGATGTTCATTTATACACAAAGTACAAAGGCAAAGAAACATTCTTCAATTAATCATTAAAAACCCGACATTTTATATAAGCTTTTCAAAATAAGCTCCCAATTTTTATTATGCCCCTGTGTTATCTGGATCTTTAGTAACGTCTGTAAATAAAAATCAATATCGATGTGGTATTCGATAAAATGAGTATTTAATATAAAAATTCATGCTTTATACGTGTTAATTTCTTCAATCATCTATGACCAAAATCTTATTTACCTTACAATATAATTTATTATATATATGGCTAATAATATATTAATAATTTATTTCTATCAAATTATCTTTACGCCACAGTGGAATCGCCCCGGAAAAATGTTGTTCCAGGGGCGGTGAGCCCATAATAATCTTGATTACCTCGACATAAATAAAGTCCCTATTGATATAATCTATATTACAAAAGGATTGGGGTAATCAGATTGCGTGGGCTATTTTATTTGGTAGTATTTCTTGAGAATTATTGTACCTCGGTAATTAACGCGACGGGATATCTTTAGCAGGCGGGCGAGTCAAGGGGACGTATAACCCATTCATCTTAATGGACGGTACTTGCGAAGTGTTCTTTTTATATTTAACACAATTTTATGAGACGGCTACAAAGTGAAATTCGTACCAAATAAGAAAGAAAGTACGTATTATTAAGATATTTTATTAGGAAATTTGAAACAACTTGAAAAATTTGAAACGACTTTATTTCTATTTTATTAATAATTGGACTAGAATACTTAAATATAAAGTTTTATTTTTGACTATTAAATTGTAATGATATACAAATTAATATAATATTTGCTACTAATTCGTGAAATATTTAATTTTAATTATTACAAAAAACCTATTAATTATAACGTAAGTATGACTTCGAAGAAAATGTGCCCAAATTTTCCTAAGTAGTTTCTTAGAATTTAGTATGTAATATTTAAAAGCAAATTGCACGTTTTAAATAGAGGAAAATATGAGTTTAATTAAATATGAATTGCTCATATAATCGTTTTTTCTTAAATTTTAGTCATGTGTTTGAGACATAGTGTTTACTTGTATTTTATGTCAGAGGTTTCCTTAGTGGCGTGTTTGTCCTCCCGATTGCTGGTGACTTCTTTCAAAAGACATACAAAATTTGTCAGATAGAAAATACCTTGTAAGACAGAAAATATTTATGTTACTTTTATCATAATGCTTTGTGATCGATTTAAACTTTAAATACAATTTTTATTAATTGAGTATTCTTGATTCAACTCATAATAATCAATGGAAAGCACGATTTAAACTTGGCAAAATTGAAACAATAACCCGAATCGATCCTTTTATTTGTTTTAAAACTTTTACTAATAAATCATATCAAACTTAAAATCAATTAATACAAAACTTAAAGTATTTTTTTAACTAAATAACTCAACACGCTGATAAATGAGTATGAAAATGAAAACTTTAAGCAAATACCGAATGTATCGGGAAATAAATTATTCGGTCTCGGCACTGAGATAATGGTATAGTACCGAAAATTCCGAGGAAACTACGGTAAGGATTGTGTCCAGGGATAAACCCAACTTGAATTCACAAAGTAGGTGCATGCTACCCTCCTACTGAGGTATCTATCATTTCTCACTAAAAATACTTCGGTAGACGATAGAGTAGCAAATATTTCTTTATCGTCTAATTTTGGTACTCGTTTAATAAATTGCACCAAATATAATTAAGAAGTCAATAGCAATATTCCATTTCACATTTCTTAAGATGTCTTCGCGATGTTCAGGTTTTTGTTTTGTAGAGTTGTCTATAATAAATATTTTTCAATCACTTTTTTATTTGGCGTTTATTTTTTTAAGTACATATTTATTGATGATATACAATCTTCTGATAAGCAAGTCATCGGCCGTCTCAAAAAATTCGCCCAATATTTTTAGCATTTTAATAATCCTCTTTTAGTATTTTCTTCTCAACCCCTATATTGGCTATATTAAGCATTGTAGTCGCAACAAAAATAAATTGTTAAACAAGCAAAATTAATGTCCTGCCCAAATAACGACAGTAATGACTTTTCTTCACTATTAGGCAGTATTGAATTGAAAATATTTTAATCGTATAATAGAAAATAATTGAAATACTAAATATACGGGTTAAATACATCGCACCTTCAGAACGGCAATGGCTTAACTGGAAAATCTTGATTTTTGGAGCAATATTTAAATATTTAACGTTTATCATGTTCTGTAAGTAATGGCTATGTGAGGCAGTTAGTGTATGTAACATCATTTTGACGAATAATGTGACACTATTAATTCAGCGTCTCATTTTTAGCTAGGTCCGTGTCATTCTAATAGTGCGATATGTTACATTGACTATCGCATTCTATAAAATGTTTAAAAAACTATTGTGTAAACTTTTTTAACTGGTATTTATTATTTATACCTTGCGGGTGAAAGAAATTCATTCATCATTTCTACTTTTCATATGTCATAGTTTACTTTTTGCAGTTTATTGAAACGCGTACAATAACTTTAGTCAGAAAATTGTAATAACATAAATGTAACTTAATTTTATTATATTTATCTGCAACATAAAATTATAAAATATAAATTTATTCCATAGATATAAATTATTTTAAGATTAAAATTTTTACGTAACTTAATTCATATTATATTTTTGCCATTATATTGTACAAAATTTTTAGAACAAGCATATTGTTACATAATAGAGCCCATTTTCCATATTCTTAGTTGATTTTTTTCGTGAGAAATTCTGAGTCTTTCTTTCGTCATATTATAATATGTTTTATCACACAACTGTTCTTCCCAGATTTTCTGGTCTGATGGTCATCGCACATGGTCATCTATTGTTTCGGATATTTTCTATTTTTAATATAATTTTGATTATTTGGAAATGTTATATTGTATTCATTTGGTGTCAGTAGTTTGATTTTCCAACTATATTTAAATAGTCTTAAAAATTATTTTCGAGATAATATAATAGTAATTCTCGCTCCAAAATAGATAAATGTAAATTTAATACTCTTTAGTGCTATTGCGTTATCGCACAAATTATATCTTGGACGTGGAAGGTAACATTTTCATGAAACATTTAAATACTTCGTATATTGCTAACGTTTGAATCACCATAAATGAATATAGATTTGTTTTTACTTTTTAAATTTTAGTAAAAATAACTTATTAAACTTACTAGTTTATTTCGTTTTTCTTTCACGCTATGAAGTAACGTCAAAAAGGTATAACGTTTTATTAGATGGAATATTTTTGTTAGCTTTGAAATCACAAATTTTTTTTTAGTATTTGTTTATAGATATTTATTAATATTTTGTTTCATAAATGTTTTGTAAATATAAATTTTCGAATATTAAGGATAAATATTTAATGATTAATAAATTTTATATTCAAGTTTACTTTTGTCAACTTATTTGTTATATTATAAACGACTCAATTTTCTTGGATATAAGGAATATATGTACGGAATTTTCATGAAGAAAATATCGAAAAATTGGTGAAAATGCGTATAAATTATTAATATATTTTTTAATAAAAGGAGTGTAAATGAGGGTGCACGATGGAAGATACGTTTAGTACGCGTTGTAAAAAAAAACATATTTTGAAACGCAGTATCACGAGAGAAATAAATTACGGAAATATTAGAAATAAAATGATAACATTAAATTATAAGATAAACATTTAAAAATGCACTTTGCGCTAGTAGCATATATTCAGTGTAACATTCTTGCCAGTTTACTTCCCTTTATTTTTTTCATCCTGAGACCTACTGTATCTTATGGTAGGCCGCAGGATGAAAAAATAAATAAACAGAAGTTTCACTTCAATTAAGTAACATCAGAGAAACCGAGGTAAATACTAACCGTAGATCAGGTTTGCATTTCAGTCAAATTACTACAGTGCTTAAATCGCTGTTCAGTTGCGGTTTTATGGATAATGAGTCGTACATTGTTAATTATTAGAATTGATTTTATCGTGAAAAGGTCTTGAAAACATATCTAAATGCGAATATTACGACCACCAGTGAGAAACTGTGAAATAGTAAACGGATTAGATATGTTACAATCTTTATTAAATACATTATATTTGTCATATTTGCAAATTGGTTTATATGTCAACAAAATATTTTATTACTTAAATAGTATTCACAGAAAGAGTTTTGTTATATAAATAAAACCTAAAAAAAACCTACTTTCAAAAACTACATTTTTTAGAGACATTGAGTTAAAATAATTTTATTGTTTACTCTACGTACTGCAATAATAATTAAGGATATACGCGTTAATATTTTTTCGTTTTATCTTTCTACCTTTCAATTTTTCATAAAAAAAACTCGTTTTTGTAATTGGTTCCATCTTACGTTTAAATTATATTATAGTTCTTAATGGTACGTTAGAAACATGCATATAAACATGGGAAGGCCTATTAAATACATCGTTATGTCACGAAACGTGAGAGGAGAGGAACGGGGATATAAATTCAGGCAATATTCCTATCAAATGTTTTTTGACAAGGGTGAGAAAAGTTGTATATTTCAACAAAAAATCAATTAGTTATCACGATGATCTTTAATAGGGGGTCGGATCAAGTGGACACGCGTTCATTCACCGTAACAGATGTCGTACATTGCAAATATTTTCCCTGTAAAAAATAACACGAATTTTATGGATACGTACGCGACAGAAACTTGATGTAAGCGGAAAAGTAGATGTCGTTTCCTTATAAAAATATAGGAAAACATTTTTGTTAATTTCTGCATATTAAAAATCGCCTAATAATTTTACGAAATTTTATCGTTGACAGAATTATTATACTAAAATATTTAATGATCCATATATTTTGATTGTTTAAGAGAAATTATTTTGGATAATATCAAAAACTCATTAATTATGTACTTGTTATAAGAATGAGGCATACAATATTTATCTTTATCTGTTTCAAAGATTTTTTCTCTAAAATAACAAACGCAAATTGGCCTTGTAAAATAAACATAAAATTATTTTCTTGTAATAATGTTACATGGTGTTATGATGTATTTCCATATAGAAACTATTAGCACCTAATGAGGTGATTTCACTCTCTTCATCGATCGTGACCCCCTCTTCAAATTCAAGATCGTCTTAAAAGTATACATATATCTATATATGTGTATATATATATATATATATATATGTGTGTGTGTGTGGTATGTATGTATGTATATATGTATATATGTATATATATATATATATATGTACATATATATATATATATATACATGTGCACGTGTGTGTACAGGGTAAATAATGAACGTTATGGCCATTCTGGAAACCACATACTCGGTGAGGGATGGACATTTTTTGGCAAGTATCATCACCGCGGTCACTATACCACGGTGATGATATTTGCCAAAAAATAGCGTGGATATAAATCTAGGTTAAGCTCGTTGATGTATAAAATTGGTGGTTCAATACTTTCAGAATATCAGCTGTCCAAATGTAAAAGAAATGGTAAACTTACACACTGTCTTCAAACTTAATAAATAAAATTAAACATTACAACTTTCTTAAAAAATAGTATTTCCATCACTTATTGGAAAAAAGAAAAATGGCTTAAATTCTGTTCAAAACCTATAATCTTAAGACGTCTTCGCGTCCTTTCCTTTGAGGCACTATACATTTGATTCTACATTGTAAGGAAATCATCAAAATATATCTTGGTAATTAATTAATGAAAATTTATTTCGTATAAACTAAATACAAGATAACGTTTTTTAAGAACATTAATAACTTATCAAATTTCTATTAGAAGATGAAGCTGTATAAAATTAAATTACACTTATATTAAAAAGGAACTAATTAAGTTTATAATATTACTAAAGACCCTTAAGAAATCAATTAGATGGTGCTTCACTTCTTTTTAATTTTTCTAGTAATACGAATTTTATCCGCATATTGAAGCAAATGATATTTCAATAGGCGGATAAAATCCGTCTCCTCATCCTCCAAAGAAGGTTTTCGGAAAACCTAAATGCTAAATATTTGTCCCTCCTATATTTCTCGTTAAAATTATTTTTATCTTAACAATATAGGTAATCAAAAACTCTACTAAATTCAATCACGGTGAAAGTGTGTGATGAGATGCTCACTACTGTTATGTTATTATTAACTTTATGGTTGTAATAAAAAATGGATATTTTTAAATTAATTCAATGTTTACAGGACATAGGTAGCTGTCCTGTAACTGAAGGTGCTGGCTCAGTGAAAGTGAAACTATATCTTTAGTTCGTATACTTATTCAATATATATTCAATATACTTCAATACTAAGAAGATTTGTGATTGTTTGTGTTATTGATTGTTATTGTGAATAAGTAATTGGAATTAAATCAATAATGTACAAACTAATAAATCGTAACTTATTTTATTATTTCGAAAATAATTGTGTTAATGCTATGTGCGCATAAGTAAAATACAGCACCTACTGCCATTGTTTTCTCTTTCTCTGTCTCTCTCTTAGCTGTAGCTTTGCTGGCCGAAAAAATCAGGTTTTGTGTGTATCGATTTTCTCCAGACACGTACAATTCTCCTTGTTATGTACCACCGAAATTCATTAGAAATTATAGTTCACATGGCTGTAAATTAGGGCAGTATAATTAGGAAAATGTTTGTCATGAATTGAGGATATTCCACAGGAGCATAAATTAGAAGTCTTAAAGCACCCTTTTAATCATGGTGCTTCATTCATATGAATACTGTATGTAATTACGCAGCCGCAACGCTACTATAACCATTGGGATTAAAAATATCCACATAATAATTCAGGTTATCAATAATTGATTACACATAAATTTATAGGAAAGTGAACAAAATTGTGTATTTTGGAATAAATATACGATTATGTCGTGAAAATAAAAATAAATATATAAATCGGTGCCACGTGTAGTAATATGCAGGAAAAAGTATTTCATTGTTGCAATCCATAGTATTGTCACAGCGTTATAGCTGACACACCGTTATATCTAATTTTTAGTCAAAAACACGTGATCTTTACTATGCCCGAAGCAGTACATAAGGATAACAGCATTTTTGTAACTGGTACAAAAATTGATACTCAAATGAAATGTAATAGCATCATGTTGAGTTTTGCCTAGCTCAACTTAATTTGGGAGACCCTGTAATAGCTAAATTTAAATATCATGCCTTCGATGTCTTTCTTTCCAACAAATAAACATTTTATTAGACCGTGTCGTCCAGGAATTTAATAACAACGAAACAATTTCAAGCATAAAAGCGCGTGGTGATCAGGCTGCGGTCTATCTGTGACCGCCGGGCATTTTTAAGTTATTAGGGTAAAATTTATGAATCGAGATTCGGAAATTGCTTTTCTATGTTTTTTGTTTTTTTTCGCTTGTTTTGCCTAATATTGTTACGATTTTAATTAACCGATTAATCTTTGTTATATGTCAAAGCAATTTCATAACTAGTTGAATAGCGTAAAATTTCCTGCTTTTTAATCAGTTTTAAGCTACTGGTTTTAAATGAAATTAATTTAATAGCCCTAAAGTAATGACTTATAGAATTTTATTTTATTTGAAAAACTGTAAAGCTACCATTTTTCAGTCGTAAATTTCCATATACTATCCACTTATCCTTTTTAAATTAAAATCCAGTCAGCTTTATTCCCTTTTACAAACACGTAGACGTATCGGTTTATAAATATTTTTAATCTATTTGAAAAGTTTCGTAAATTTTCAAATAGACAAAAATAGACAAAAAATTAAAAACTTTTACAGCAAATATTCCGAAACTTTTCAATATAGTTGAAAACTTTCGTACATTTGCAAATACATTGAAAAGTTTTGAAATATTTTCTGTCAAAACTTTTGCATTTTGAAAAAAAATTACAGTTTTTCACATAAGATCTAATGATTTTCGCTGACGTTATATGAATAGAAATGAGACTATTACTGACTCATCTTTGTGAATGTGCAGAATTCAGTGATTACTTAAGTTGCAATTACCATACATGTATAAATATTTTTATAACCACAGGCTCAAGAATTTTTAAGTTTTCAATTTTTTTTTGCCTTTTTGATTGTTTTAATTTTATAAAAAAGGCACCGCAGAGAAAACGTAAGAAAGATTTTTGAAACATCCAAAAATAAAACTGATTAGTCAATTATCACTAAAGAGCGTTTAAAATTACATGGTGCGAAATAATTGAAGAAGTAAAACATTTGTTTATTAGCCCCTCGCTAAGAAACAAAAGTTAATGAAATAAATTAACTTTAATTTGACAAGCGTGCTCAAAAAATGTCTTATATCTTATAAATGAACAACCCCGTTTGCTGAGGACTATTAGCGTAATTTGTTTGGCTAAACCGCTCTAACTGGTAGCGCATATCATCAATGCCCTTAGTCTTCAAATCCAGTATTTAAATGTAATCCTTTTTTTCAATTTACCTTTTCACCAAAGGACACTTCCTTTGAAAAATGTCAGTTTCTCATATGAACTGTAATTATAATTGTATAAATAATTATAAAATATAATTATTATTATTACATTTACAACGGATTTATTTCAATTATTAAATGGGAAACTCATAACTTAAACTATTTCAAAAGTAATTTAAGTACAAAATAAATTTAAATTTTATTTCAATTCCCTATGAACATTTATCGATAATTAAATATGTCCAAGTGTTTTACAAATGTTTCGTACTCATTTACAAATATCTGTAACATTTTTGTTGACTTCCAAAACTAGACCGGTGAAAATAGGTCAGATTTCAGAGAAATAGGAAATAAATTTACAGTAGAGCTGTTATTCCTTACAATATAAAAAATTTTGTTTATAGATTTATCTTCAGGAAAATGCAAAACAATGAGATAAAATTTATGATCATAATACAAAAAAATATATCTTTATAATTACTAAATTATTAAGATATGTTTATAAAAATAAATATAACAGAAAAAAATTAATTGAGTAAAACAACGAGTCTTTAGAAACGATTACAAACAGTAATATCGATCGGATACAAATGTATAAAATACTTAAAATGTGCAACATATTGCCAAAATGTATTAAAAATAAATGTTTATTTAATGGCGACGTTTTTTCCGTATTCTTGCGCGAGAGAATAGGTTTTCTGCTCCTTGAGTTTGATGTGACATTTTCCGATGAACCAGATAGGTCCATGAAGAATTAGTATGATATTCCTGTACGTAGAAGATAATATGAAACATAATGCGTACTTTATTTTGTCTCGTCGGATTAAAGGGTTCCGTAGGAATAATTAGAAAAACTTTAGTAGCGCTTACTCGCTCATGTGGAAACCTGTGGAGAGGCACACATTCGCTTCAATATAGTATTCTATTTGCAAACGGGAAGAATCTCATTTCCAGTACAAAATAATAAACAGATAATTAACTCTATTTAAATACAATTACGAAAAACCTCAATTTTCATAAAAAAATAAAAGAATTTTCATTTTTCTAATAAATCAAATGAAAGTTTTTCGAGGCTTCCTATTTTAATTTTTTCATGTAATAAAAAAAATTTACCCTTGTCATTACCCGAGCCCAATATGGTCAGAGTTGGATTTTGTCAGAAACTGATAACTAATTACGCCCATTTCGAAAGTCTTATTTTATGAATCACGTGTATAAAAAATTCATTGAAATTGAATAACTTAAATTGCATTTGTGAAATTTAAAGAACAAATCCCTCGTGACTATAGCCTTTACTGAAAAATATCAAAAACTCGACGAAGTGGAAGTTTTCCTCGTTCTGAAAAATAATATCCGTCGTTATCAATTTAATGATATACTACACGAAATCGTATTGCATTTCGATAGACCATTAATTATATTTAGCAGAGCTGGAGCTGAAGGCGAAATGGTGAATGCGAACAGGAAAAACTGTGGTGTGCGGCTCGACTCCGATTAAACCTTAGACCCGATCGCGATGGAAATATTAAGAGGGAGAGGGATATTAGTTTATCAAAATACCCGACTTGATGCTATGGTATAAAAATAAATTATTCAATTTTATGGTTTTTATGAACAAACTTTTGTGCTTAACTTAAAATCATATTTTTTTAAATATAAACGAGGCGCTATAACGATTCCGTTAATAGCACCAAGTTAATGAACACATAATATAATTTTAATCTGTATGTACAAATAAAAACTTTTTTTCATTTACAAAATGAAATAAAGAATGAAATTATTTAATAAATACTAAAGTTTTAGAAATGTCGTTATTAATATGACAAGTATTAATGGAGGGATTGTGCTACAAGGGTTTGCGATTGGGAACTCGGTAAGATTTTCATTTTTATAACATTGTAATTATATGTAATTTGAGTATTAATGAAGGCTAATGTCGTTATGTCATTTGTAATCAACTTCAAAAAATTGTTTAATGAATAATATACATTCATGTAAAATAAACGCATATACAATGGAAAGAATTTCATCAAATTATGTACAGTATGAAAACCAAAAAAAGTTGAAAACATTGAAATAGTTTCACAAAAATACGTCCTTTACGTGTTGGGAGGATTACGATGGCAATGTGCGAATTTCTCGGAGCTCTCGTGACACAACCCCTTCCTATCGCCGTCCGCGCCATATTCAACGCCTCCGACAATTATTCAAAAAATATTCTACTCAATAACATTTCTGTAATATAAACACATATACAATGGAAATAATTTCATTAAATTACATAACGGTATAAAAAGCACAATAAATTAGAAAACAGTAAAAAAGTTTCACAAAAATACGTCTGTTACACCTTGGGAGGATTACAATGGCAGTGCATTTCCCGTCCACGAACGAGAGCTCCATCGTGACGCAATTGCTTCCTGTCACCGACCGCGCTCTATTCAACGCCTCCGACAATTATTCAAGTATTCAGAATTTTAAAAGATTCGTACCAGTAGCTTTCCAGGAATTTCTTCTTTTGCGGCAATGGATTACTTTTGTAATCCGCACAACATCTGCAGGTTTAAACATACGTTATACACTATACCTAACACGTTTGTATTAGTAGCCTAAATCCTTTTAAGTAGTTGATAAAAGAAATAAGATGTTTAAAATATTTGAATTGTAATTTTTATCACAATTAAAAAAAATAACAGTACGTGGACTAGTTTACTGGAAATAAATGTTCTTTCAAAAGTTATTATAAAACGTATTAGAAGTAAATAAAAACTGGGCTACTAAAAAACCTATGAAATTTGTGTGTCATAAATTTACATTACTCGGCATTTTATTCATTTTAATTCGAAATTAACTTCAAAAACATTTCTTTCTTCTAATTGTACTATCAGTTTACTGGATTTTAAATTACAGTCATGCGCATGACAAATGAAATTATCTTTAAACTTTTACTAAGTTATCAAAACATAAAAGTTTGGGAAGGGCTTGCGCGTGAAAGAAAAACAAATCCGATGACATAAATATAAATCTAATTGATTTACAAAGTCAATACGAAAGCATTCACATAAATTCTACAAATGGAAAAAAACATCAGCTTATGTAATGAAACTTATAATATGAAAATACAATTAGATGTATGAATAAAAGAAATGAGCATACATACTAATATATAAGGGAATTAGTAATATTAAACATATCCCTTAGTTAATTTATCTGCAAACTTATGATTTATATTTCTAATACAACATATAACGTGACAAATAGTCTAAAATGATGCATAGTTTTTTCTGAGTTATACCCCGTGGCCTCCAAGAAGCTCTTTACAGCCGAACGACCGCTCTGTACGTCGTAAGGTAAAGTAAAAGCGTGGATACATTTTATTGTATATTCGAGGGACAGACCTTAGGCGGCCTCGGTTCACAGGGCAACTCGCGTCAACAGTAAAGAAAGCATAGTCGAAGAAAACACGGCGGTAAGCCGGGAGAGCGGAAGTGCGGACAAGAAGAAGATAAAAAATATGCTTGGAACTTCCTCCCGTTATGTTTCAAATTTACTTATTCAATAAACAAATCTACTTGCATAACCAGCCAGCGTCTAAAACTCCAAAATTATTAACATATGTTCTCTAATGTTCCGTACATTCAATTAATTTTGAACACCTGAAACCTCACGGGCATGAGAAAATATAGCACATCTTTTTAACCATCCCTCTCGGTTGAAATCGCCGAGACGATTAACGGGAGCTGAGCGGAGACTGCTCACATTAGTCCGGTGATATACCCAGCAACTACGATGAAAAAATATTTAAATTTTTCAGTGGAGGAAGTAAAATTTAATTAACAACCTTTTACATCCAGCATGTTTAAAAAAAAGAAGCCTAAAGTTCAGTAAAGGGATTTTCGTTCTTTAGGGATTAGACCTGCGGCGATTTCCGTCGACAAATTAATTTCGAGGTGGGTGTTGAAAGTTTTGGCAAAAAAAAACAGAGGGTATTATTTACATTAGACATGTTGCTCAAATGTTGTTTTCCTATTTTAAATCATACTTGATTTTGAAATGTAAATTTATATTCATATAAGTCTAAATTATATAGAAATAGCTTGACTTATTTTGCCATGCTCTAATGTTTTCAGTACAAAAGGATTATGGATAAAAATTGTTTGATAACAAGAGTTTTTAGTAATAAAATTGCCAATTTATTTGAATAATGCCGTTCAAATACGTGAAATATAATTAAAAAAGTAATTTCATCAAAAATATGCATTCCGTTATTTTTATATTTTAATTAAATAAGTAGCTATAAGTAATTGTATATATATATACACACACACACACATATATATATATATATATATATATATATATATATACATATGTACTAGACATCTCAATGTATATCCAAGTATGTTTATTGTTTTTTAAAATAAAAACTAATTTACTTTTCTGATTTTCACAACACGCAAAATGAAACTTTTCATCGATATGGTACGCACGCAAGCTTAAAAATTATAGAATAATATGACAAAAATATCTCTAGTCATTATAAATTTAATCCGACTACTTCATCAAAATAGAACAAGCTAATATTTATCATTAGTAAAAAATATTGTGAGCATTTGTTTGATTGTAAATATTTATTAATTTAAATGTTTGCGAGAAGGCATTGAAAGAAAGCGTCATACTGAGTTCTCTTCCTTGTTCGTTACAAAATTTAAAGAAGAAAAAAGTAGTGCTTTCATAATTACACTTCTTCAAAACACTTTAGTAAAAGATACGCATTGAGTTCGCCACACCCTTTGCCCAAAGTTACAGCAAATCAGTCCAGCAGTGTACTGAGACAGGCTTTTGATGATTTCTTAAGCTGTATCAATGAATAAAACCGGATTAAATCGCTAAGTAAATAAAGTTATTCAAAAAAAAAATGGGAATATAATTACATACTTATACTCCATTGTGGCATTACAGGTATATACATAATGTTTTTATTCTCACAGCGAAAAAAAATTGGGAAGAAATCGAATGAAAGTAATCTCCTCTTAGTTACGATTCTGAACATTACTAAAATTGCATGTAACTAAAGAGAAATGTTAAAAGACATGTTGATCCGAATTTTTACCGTTATTTCCGACATTTGGCTTTTATCAAAAAAACAAGAAATTTCTCATTTGCCATCGTTGCTACAGTTTTATCCAAAATACACTGCTACAACTGTTCTTTCTTGGTATGTTACCCGACTTTGGACAATCTCGCACCGATTTTGGATAATCTCGCACCGGCTTTGGATAATCTCACATTATACGGAATTTTAAGGTGCGACCAAGTATCGGCAACTAAATCGTGTAGTAAAAAACATTAAATAGGAAAAATTTTCCTAACATCGCCGCTTTACTAAAATGCGGGAATATTAAAAAGTTGTTTTTTTCACTATATGATTTAGTTGCCGATTCTTAGCCGATCCTTAGCCGATCCTTAAAATTCCGTTATTGACCAAAAGTTAACCCAGTATATGTTACCTGACTTGGAATAATAACTATTAGCACACAAAATTAATTCCGAATATTGCATGATATTCGGAATTAATTTTATATATTATTATTGATCGCGTTTTTTTATATGTTGACTTACAAATATTCACAAACCTCTATTGGTTTGTTTACGTCATTCGGAGTAGTGAATATTATAAAAGCTAAATAATATTTTATCAGATATTTCTTTCGGACGACCCCTTGTTGTGTACCATTGATAAATATATAATTTTAGAAACGCTGATTTTTGCCCAAAATCTGTCGCCTCCTAAAATCTGCTACGCAGCCTACTCGGTGTAGCTATAAATCCGCTGCCGATTTATGAGTGTGTCTGCAGAAAACTTTAGCTAATGTTGAATGACGTTAATTTAGCGTTTTGATCACAATTGGTGTTAATATTAAATATTAAACCTAATTTCTATATATTCTATGTTATTAATTTAAATAACATGAAAAATATTTAACCTTGATGGACTTACGCGTTAACTGACAACTTTTATCTCCTTTGCACGTAACTTTACGTCAAACTTCTTTGCTGAACAAACTCAGCAAAAAAATCAAAATATGTTTTATTTATTTCATGTTAAACCCTTACGGTTAATTTGTAACAATTCGTATTGTTCTACCTATGATTCATTGTACGGTTGAGAATTACAAGTAAAATTTAAGTTATTCGCGTCCAAATTTGTGTATTTAACACAAGGTCGAACCCTGAAGAAATTACAATTTCAAAGTGCGAATACGTTGTATTAACGCCCGAAGTCTTGTTTATTCTGCTTCCTAACAGAAAACCCATGCATAATTTTGTACCGGGCTTCAGAAGAAAATACATTCCAGAAAACCTTTTCTAACATGTTGTATAGATTATTTATATCCACTCTATTTCCACATCTGCTAATGATATCATTTCCTAATTGCTTGGGCGAAATAAATTCACACCAAATATTACCGATAGCTATCAGAACTGGATGAAATGATTACCGAATTAACTCATTTATTTAAATAAACAACCTTATCAAAACCGATCACGCCCACTCTCTCGAAACGTGAATACAGATGGAAGGCGTCATTATTTAAATTAACTTAATCAAGCTAATGCCCCGTTGGTGCTTTAGGGAAGCTCTCCCGAGCTGTTCTCCGTTCGGCTTCGGATGGTTTAATGTAACTCGCTCTCTTATTAGCTGCCTGTGTAATGACCTAGATTCGTTTTCAGTTTAACGATAAGCTAATTTATTGATAGCATTTGAGTGATCATGTATTTGTTTAAGGCATTGTATATATGTTCATTACCCTAAAATATATATTTTATAGTAAAAATCTATACATCGACGGTGGCAAAGAAAAAAAGTCGACTGCAATTTTGACGAAATGCAGTTTCTGACATAATTCAACTAAGAATTACTTTAATTTATTTTAGAATAATTTTGTCATAAATCCTTATGTTTTCCTAATATTATCTCGAGTATTTAAAAACAACTACACTGTTGTCCATGAGTGCGTCGGACGATGGACGAGTCCGTGCGTTATAAATAAAGATATCAGTTACTTATCCGTTTCATAAGGGGTTTGATGGCTTGTTTGAACTCGCCTATTTAAATTATTCTTATAACTTCATTTACTCACGGCTGGGTTACGTAATAATAAAATATATGGAAAATGTAAAACAGGCGAAATAAACTATTGTTAATTTTGGCAGAAAAACGAAAACAAAGAGATGATTACAAAACTGAAGATCTATCAAATTTTATAGGTAATGTAAATATCACAGAAACAGTCGAAGGTAAGTTTGTTTGTCTATTAGATTTGTATTGTATTATACCCAGTTTAAAGCGATTCATTAATTTTCTTCCCTTTTTAATACTTTGCAATTTGGTGTTAAGAATCAAAGTGTAAAAAGACATTTGAGCCTTGTTCGTTTCAACTTTGTTTAATCGCTATTAATCTCATTATACTACATCGTTTGACGATCTTTTTATGCTTCAAGAAATATTTATATAGTGTAAATATTTATGTATTACTACTTTTTAATATTTTCAATTTTCAATACGATCGTCAAATTATAAACGTCAGATATTAGATGCGAAATATTAATCTTAAAGCGAGAGTTCGTGAGACTGAAGAACTATATTTTTCTAAATATCTGGTACACAACGAACTCTTAGATACTTCCTGAACTAAAATATGATTACAGGCATTAGTTAACAAATCACGATTACTAATTGTTGAATCATTTGAATATACTTCTTTTGCTTCTTGTTCTATAAATATGTCATTATGCCACGAAAATTCGCCCACATTCTTTTATGAAGTAATTGACCGAATAAGGAATTAAATACTACAGTTTCGTCAGGGTCTCAGCATAGAGAAACTATTGCCTTTTATAATAATTCCGTTCCTTCTATTCCAAGACCACAATTGCCATTTCACACAAGCACGAAAGCAACAACTGCAGCTGCTGAAGCGTCTACTGAATGGTCTATATCAAAATCAGCTACAGACAAGAATCATCATAAGTTTTATATACATACATCTAAAAAAAGAGGAACCTGACTACATACCAAAAGAAAATTATTAGACAATCGTGGTAAAAAAACTTATATAATGAAATTAAGGAGACATAACATAAAGCATTAAAGCCAGCCTGAGAAAACCGTAAATTAAAATACCATACAAAGGTAACTACAAAAATTCGATAACGCATTTCTGACGCATTTTGAGGCTTAGGCAATCACGTAAATCAATGGCAGTTTGTAGAGAAATATACAAAGCGTTTTACTAAAGAGCAAATTACCACTAATAATTACTGCAAGCGTAATATTGCTGAGCATCTTAAGGTTCACATATGCAACAGATTCCCGGAAAAGGACAGTGCGCAAGGCCTAATCGATTTTTTAAAGTAGATGATATAAACGCCTCAAGAATGGCACGTTGACATACGATGATGCAATCCCACTGGTGGATCTTATGTAGTAACTGAGGTGTCTTCGGGGGATATTTTACTATTCAAATACAATACCGTACTTAAAAGGTTTAATAATTAAAAGGTTAAATGGAACCAAGTTCGCGACATAAAAGTAGACACAAATTATTTCTAAGTTACTTGTTATAGATATAATTTAAATGAAGCTCAATCAATGTCAATAGATCGATGTCGACAAGCGAATACCAGAAAAAGGCAAAGTAACATACTTACACCAATACCCTGCAAATTACATCAGCTGAATATAAAGACTTAATTTTTCTCTACGTAGAGAATCCAATTCCTTCAATGTGCCATAACTTTTACAAAAATTAGAACATACCACGATGAAAGAGCCAGTTTCCGAAGAAAAATATTAATTTAACAGAAACCACTCATTGGTTAAGGAGTATTCTATGCTACTACTCAAATAGTTCTGATACTAAATTAGTAAATTTAACGTTATTAATATTAGTATATCTTATATATTACTGACGAAGAGTAAAATAGAGCTGTATCTTGGAAGTACCAACACGGACCCTCTTACACCAATAGAGAATAGAATGGCAGCCGGACCGTACTTAATTATTAGGATACCCATCGGTTTATATCGGCGACAGGTCAAAGTTGGTGTTTTACTCTTTCTAAGTTCAAAAATGTTTCTCGGAAGTATAAGTCGTTATATTTTCAGTTAAGCGCTGTCATAAATTTATTTACCATGGCTGGTAAATGTTTTTACGCGATAAACTGCTTTCGGATGGTGACATAGCTATCGTTGAATGTTATTTACTAAATTCAAAAAAAGTCCATATTGAAGATGCACATAAAAATCGAGCTAACTGGGAATTTCTAAGAATATTGGCGATATTTATGACAAATATTACTGGGCTATAATACCAACTTTCTACATTATTACCTTCATCTGGTAAATGATTCGGTGACAAGAAAATGATAAAATAACAAACAAATTCTTTAAAAAATACTTTTTATATACTAGGAGAACAAGCACTACAAAGGTTCTGTTCTGATCTGCATCATATAAGAAGAAATAAGTAAATTAATATTGCATAATACTATCGGAACTTAATTGACAAAATTGGAAAAAAAAATATTTAACGCACAGTGCGTTCCCGATTTCCCGGTTTCCATGAAAAAATTTGAGATGCAACACAAACCTAATTCTAAAATAGCGTAAATAAAAGTAAAATATTCTTGTCATCAACACTTATTTAATTATGGAATTAATAAATTTCCAATAATTTTCTTTCTCATTTTATAAGTAATCCATTTCCACGGAAGGATATTTCATTTAAGTTTTTCAACATTTATTGATGTTTATCCAAATTTGTGATTTTGATAAGTATCGATAAATACTAAGAAAAACATGTTAAAAAACTGTATTCGTATCTGTGTCTTTCTTCTAATTATCATTCTACAATATTATAGAAAAAATATAATAAAAATTTCATTTTAATTAAGTGATTCTTTTTTTCGATCATAAAATTCAATATGTTTTTGATCGCCTTCCCTCTGCAATCTGTAGATCTCGTGAATCTATATTTACTTTTCAATTTCCCTTAAGATTATGAATGTTACGAAAGAAGAATAATTTGTTATCATTTCACCAAGGAATTGAATAGAGACTCTGTAAATTCCAAGGCATTCAGCAACTCGTACTTATTTCTTGGTAAAAAATTACAGGTCTTCATATTTAATTAGTATACTGAAAATATCCTCTTGCAATAATTACCACAGCAACACAAGCTGTGCTAAATATCATCGATATTTAGCTGAACATGTTTAAGTTATTATGAAATTAATTAACACACGTCACCTCACCTCGGTAAAGCTCTTTTGAATGATAAATATGAGTTGTATGGAACAATATTTATAGTAACCTCATCAAGTTAATGCTCCGTTGCTGTGACACAGCATATCTTTAGAGTACGTGTGTCATGTCTCGAGGGCCTTGGCGCCATTAAAAGTGACTTCCACTTATTTTCTGTGATTAATAAAATAACTGTAGTTTCGTAAAATATTAACGTATTTTAGTAGATAATTAAGCAGCCAAATTAACAAATTTTAAATTACATGTAAACAGCGATTACTTAAAAATTAAAATTTAAGTCAAACTAAGAATTAATAACTCAAAGATTCGTCACTCTGATATGATTTAAGTAAAATTTGTATCTTTATAAATTCATATATATCAATAACTTCCGACCATTTCTCACATTACACGGAGGGATGCTACTATATCAGACTACTAAAGCTCTCTATCATCTACTGATAAAGCTTCCCATATTATTTTCGTTTTGAGTGCATATATTTAATCAGCAATGGATTCATCTTACCATGCTATACAAAGTTTTATATATAGATGCACGTTGGACGTAAATTTCAATCACCTTGTTCACGGCTATTTGTACATTTATTTATTTTGTTCGTATTAAAATTACATGTTTTTTTATGTAAATATCCTTTCGAACTTCAGGCATGTATTAATTAATGCGGTATTAATTTTTTCCTTGTTTAATAAATGAGTTTTTGTGTCTTTATTATTTAATTTATTGATATACAAAAAAGTAAACAACTCACTTCACTAAAAAGTAACTGAAAGACGATCTGAAATCCAATATCGCAAAAAAATAGTTTTGTAACGCGACACGCTACTGGAAAGTAATTAGATAATCCTATATTAATGATTTCGGAGATAGCAAAAATTTAATACGACATCACGAAGAAATAATATATATCGCCAAAGAAAAAAATCGTATCACAAATACAGCATTCTAAAAAAGGCAAAATAAAATCAAATGAAGTGTTTTCCACATCGACAACACGATTTCTTGGTCAGTCGAATTGTTTTTATTTTTCCTATTTAAAAATCGCTATAGCGTACCCTAAAATATGAAAACTGGATTCAAAAATCTTTAAATACTGTATAATTTATTTATAAACTTTGCTCATTTTTATCCTCCCGGAGGTGAACAATAAAGTGTAATACATAAGGCTCCTTTTCAAAGATTACTCCAAGTAATGACTTATTCAGACGATTACTCTGAGTAATGATTTCTCGCCGTCTTACATTACATGGGCCCACAAGATAAAGGCGTTAAACGGCCGTCGATGGTGAAAGACCGAGAATGTGCGGGTCAAATTCGTTTAACATGTTCCGTTTAACAAAACAAGTATAAAGTTTAGTGAAAGGAAGCCCTCCTTTCCTTTGGGAATTAAGTCTAATATTTATTTTCGAATTAGTTTAAAGTAGTTAAAATTAGGTATTTAAGTATTAGTTCAAATTAGTTTTATAAGTAGTGAAAAGAGGAATGGAGGGTTCATTAAATTTGCTTTCATTGTTTTTTTATTATTCACTCTTTAAGATGGAGTGTCTTTAATTATTTATTAGGAATATGTCAGTTAACCTGAACAGAAATAATTATTATATTATTTTAAATTGAAGTACATATGAAATATATAATTGTATACTTTTACACTGTTTCATAATTTCAAGTTCTTTATTTTATAGCGTTTTCAACTCATTTATAATATTTCGTCTCGTCACTGTTATAGATGTCACACAAAAAAACTGCAAATATTAATTCCAACCACTCTTATATGTACTTCTCATATGTACTATAAGGTTTCTTAAAGCCCTTGTGTCAGTGGGCCTTTATCATCCTAAGAATATTTTTATAAAAATGACTTAATTACTTTTTGAGAATTTCTTATCATTATCACACCGAATGTGTTATAAACATCTTATAATTAAAATGTTTCTAAATTAAAATAGAAATAGTGCTTAAATGAAAGTGCTAATCCTTCCTGAGGTATTAAAATTATCCGAGTGGGGCATAAACTTTTCGAAACGCAAATAAAAAAGGAATGCTATACAAATAGAATAATTAAGTAGTGACACTTCCATTAAAATTCACGTAGATTGCAAACGAACCGTGTATGCAAGAATAACATCGTGGTTTTTGTATCGAAAAAAATCGTGAAGATGACAATCCCAATACATCTTCGAATTCAAGTATTCAAGTATATCACATGAGTAAACAGTCATTTTATTTTAAATAGTTGTGTTTTTGTTGTGACGAAGCTAATGAAGAATAAAAAATAAAAAGATAAAGAGACAAAGAAGATTTGGTTTATATTAATGCCATGTATCCCATAGCACTATTACCGGAATATTCTCCGTTTCCAAGAAACAAGTAATATTGATCAACTCATTTACCATCGTGTTGCAGTAACAATGGAAATTCTACTTTCATATATCGAAGAAAATGAACAACTGTCAGTATATTTTAATGAAATTGACAGATGCATACACGGTATGTAGTCCAATAGAATTAGTCATTTTAAAATCAAACTTAAAGAAAAATATGGAAAAATTACCTTTATAACCAAAAACATGACTTAGACCAGTGTTTGTTTTGTTTATACGATATATGATATAAATTTAAGAGCATGGTACTCCCCCACGTTTATCTGTCCTTTTTTTTTAATTAAACGATTTTTTACTGTATATTCAATAATATACTAAATGTTCGAAAATAATTATAAGTCATCAATCTGGGGTACTGATTAGACAAAAATAACATCGTGAAGCGCATTTCTTTCGCGCAAAGTGCATTCGTTTCTTTTGTTGGTACTTGAAAATCTGTAATATTAAGGAGACAGTCTCATGGTTTAGGAAATCAGTACTTCTACAAAAGTAGGGCTTGAAGACCAAAACTAGAAATTATCATATTATTATATTGTCATGAGAACTAAATAAAATAACATGATAACGTCTACAAAATAACATGATAATTACCTAAATAGAAGCAGTTGAAAAATTGATCGAAATATTTGAAACAAACAAATATGCCGAAAGTGAAACTAAACAAAATAATTAAAATTATATCCCTATAATATTTTTTACAATTTTCTTGAACTGTATTTATATTGTATATCCACATTATATGAATTAATAAAAAAATTGTCGCCGTAAAAAGGGATTTTTGGTGATTTCATTTTTAATATTTAATTTAAAAAAATGTTTCACATATAAGTGAAAACTATCATTTATTTTGTCATTTAGTGAAAGTAATGACGTATATTTTCACAAAAAATTTCAGTTGGTACAAGCAAACTATATTTAAAACTGAAAATATAGTCTTTAGACAAACAATCAATGGTGAAATGATTTTAAAAGTAAGATTTTGATTTATGCTGAAATAAATTTTTACTCAATTTAATCTGTAAAATTAAAATATATCATGTAAACCGATATTTAAAATAAGGCTTTCATTTATAACGAAAAATTCATATTTCCTAAATTTTATTTCAAATGATTATTTACAAAAAAATATTCATTAGAATAAATAATTTTTTTTTATTCATATTACTCTCCACATCATTTAAATTTTTATATCATCCATAAAAATAAAATTTAATATAAAATCAAATCCCCATCTACTTATTATTGTATAAAAATATGTCCCTAGTATATTATAGACATATTTTTTATATTTAAATATGGTTGTTTTGTAATAACTGTAACTATTTTTTTTATTTTTAAATGTTTATTGTAGATTAATAAATGAAGCACAATTAAAAATTAGACAGTGCCACATATACGTCAGAGGCGGAAAAAATATTAAAAAATGATTTAAAAAGGGATAGAAAGTCGATTTTTGTATCAGTACGTCCAGTTGGATGAACAATTCACAAATTAAACTAACCGTTTCGTTCGATAAACAAAAATGTTTATTCATTAATTTTGTTTTTAATTTATTCATAATTCGAGAGTCAAAATTCAGTAACAATACATTCGAAGTGAAAAAATATTATGTTACAATAAAAATATTAATATTACTCAAACACCGCTTTCTCAAGCTTACCAGATCACGTCTTTATAAAAATTTTAGTTTCATTTTTGCGTCAGGAAATTTGAACTTTAAATAATTAAATCTCAATACAGACACAAAAACTCTCTCTCTCCACAAATTCACTGCAGGTTATAAAACTCCCTGGTCAACGTACACCGATGATTCTGCAATGATAAAATCTGACAAGTGCCATTTTAATAAAATCTTCAATCAAATATCTAAATTTCATGAAAATAATACTTAAATTTAATTTTCTGTAACGTTAAAAGAACAAGATTTGTAATGTTAACATTAATCACAAACCAATAAATGAAGCAAAGGCGATTTTTAATCAATTTGTTTAACAGATTTGAAAAGTGACATAGATACTTAGGATTGGAAAAGAGTACTTATGGAACTTGTGGAAATGTGAATATAATGAAAAGTTAAAAAATACCGTCGGAACATAAATAATTATAACATGATTTGATTAAGGACGAGTTTTAAAATTATATGAGGAACATAAAAATTGATTATTTTGATTATGTTTGCAATAGAAATAAAGTATAAAATGTATAAGACGCAAAAAATAATTTGAAAAATTATGAAATCAATTTAACAATTTATATTTCAATGTACAAATAATCAAAATTTTTTCCTTCAAAACTATGAAAAATTAATGATCTCATTAAGCCAATTCTGAACTCATTAAGCCAATTCGTCTCCAATAATTTGAAGCATGAACCATGTATAATGCAAGTTTTAAAGACATGTTCAAGTCTGTGGTGTTAGAAAATGTTATTCTTCTTATATTTATATTTTCCCACGTATCGGTTTCTTTGACATTATAGTATTTCTTTTTAAGAATACTTATCATAAACAACTCTATAAAGCTATAAATTAACAATAAGAAATACTTTATTTCAGAAAAAAGGATTTCCGAAACTCTTCTCATTAACCCACACCCAAATAAACATTCACCCTCTCGTAATGAAAATTGTTTTCATTTATACATAATTTTCGGACACGATCAAATACAATTATTTCATTTCCTTTTTCAATTTTTTTCCTGTTTCCACAGTTTTAAAAATGCGCATGAAATTTTATAAATTAAATGGGACGAAAAATTCAAACGCACATAGTTTAATGTTTAATATTGTAAATAAAACCTAACATATCGAATAGAATGAATCAGAAAGTACAGTAACAAACCCTGTATCAAAAATTATTATGTTTTCTTTTTTAAATATCGAATATTTATAATTTACCTTCTATTCAAAATTTTCAAAGTGAAATTCACTTTGTTAGTTCTTGAAATTGCGGAATACGTCAGAAAGGAAATCTCTCCTGCAAATTTTCACCAAATATCTTCAATGCACAGTTAACAAGAAAACGTCAGTCCAAATCGATATAAGTCAAAATGAACATCATAGAAATTTTAGTCGCTGCATCGTACCACTACAAGGCAATAATACACGTAAAAAAGTATTGGTCATTAAAGTGCTTAAACCATTGTAAAATTATATTAGTATTGTAATAAATAAAATACAATAATAGCATTTTCCACATCGAAAGTATTTCATCCCCATTTGTTTAATTGGCTTAGTTTGTGATGTTTTGATGAAAAGCGATTAGCATAATCATACCCTATGTAATATTAAAGATAAATATTAACAACATTATACTCTCTCTCACTTCACTTCCGTAGTAAACATTTATTTCTCTCTGTCCGCCATATATGAACAATAGTGTATAACATATAAAGATTCCTCCCAAACTCAGTTTCTGTGATGATTACCTTTTCTAATCACTTCCTACCGCCCACATTACATTACGGGGTCCTAATCACTATTCACTGATGAAAAAAGAAAATGAAAATGTTGAATTCTTTTAGAGATAACTTTTTCTAACCTTAATGATTGCGCCTAAAACTACATATTTCACGCGCCTATTTGATTATCACAACTTCAATAAAAATTTGATTGCAATTCACGCAGTTTATAAATAGTATGCATTATGAAACTTTCATGTTTTATTTTGTCTCATATGGAGATGTGGTTATTTTATTAACCTTGTTCAACGCTGAAAAAAAATTAAATTTATGTTTATCGTATATTTTCACTTGCCATTGCCAAACCTCGTTTCTAAATTATTTATGATTGTATTCATTATTATCGCTACCTATATTAAATGGTAACCTATATCCAGTCTAAATTATTAATTCCCATAAATATTAAATTGAAAAATTAAAAGAAATAAATTTGTTTGTTTTTCAGTCTGTTTTTTTTCTTTTCCAAGTGGATCACTTGCTGTTAGTATTCAAATAAGATAATTATTATTCGAAGTAGACTAATATTAACATGTGGAACTCTACAGGCTAACACTTGTATCTGGTTTACCAAAATTTTATAATTTTATGAAAAAATAACTGTAAACACGAATATTTGTAGCCGTTGTTAATTCGTCCGTTCCATTGAACGTTTTATAAATACTTTCAATATCTATAATTTTTAGTAGCATATAGCTTTTAGGCATTTGACAAATTAGGTACGGCAAAATAATTATTTTTTGCTACGACCTAATGAAGAATTTGTAGATTATATATAAAACTTATATTGGTACGAAATTACTAAAAGTGAAGAGACGATGATGATAATCTGAACGTAGTCAGTTCACATATCTATCTGTTTCGTAACTAATAAAACCATTGAATTTTAATTTCTAATAATCTGATTCTGGATTCTCGCTCATCTAATCAAGAATAAAGCTCATTTTATTATTAGGTCATAATGTATTAAATATGCGATTTCGAATTGAAAGTTGAATTTATTATATTTCAACGAAGAGGCACTATGATTAATCAAAGTATCCGCCTAAATATTACATTGACATAAACCTTGACATAGTTTTCCCAGTTTAATGGAAGCTTGTCAATGCCGGCAGTGAAGAAACCTGGAGAATGAGTGACAATAAAATCGCAAAAAGCAGTTTCTTTAGCTTGTAAGAAATCAATAATATTTCCTTGCAAGATGTGATCCAAGACCTAAGAAAGATGGTAATCAGTTGAGGCAAGGTTCAGGGAATACAGTGATTGATCAAATATTTCCAAATCCAGCTCCTGCAGTTTTAACGTTGTTTAAAATATTGTCCAGTATTATCCTGCAAGAAGATTGGTCTGTTTTTATTCATCATTTTGTCTAACTGGCTAGGCTGATATCAGATTAATCAGATTTTACGAAGCTGTAATTGATAACACACATACGCTAGACCACCAAACAGACACACTTTTGGTTTTGCAGATTCAGATCGATTTTTTTCAAACCATCGGTGTACTCGAATTTCATTAGCCACACCTTTGCTAAAAATTTGATTGATATTTCAAGCTCTCTGCACTGTGTTGGTTACATGGAAAACTGATATCTAAAAATGATATGAATCTTTCGCTTATCCATAGTTTATGAAATTTGAATTACAAAAGACATTTTGATACATAACCTTCAACAAAGCATGCGTACGAGAGTATGAGCGTAACTTATTTTACCAACAAAAAAACGAAACAAAAACTACCAAAGCAAAATTTCAGGGTTATTGAACATTTCATAATTAAATCACCTAATATTATCGTATTAATTTACTTCAGTTGGGCTTATATTTGGGGTTAATTTATTATGAAAATATCCTATAAGCTATCAGAGTGGTGGCTAGTGGAGATATCAGCTACCACTCGGAAAACTTCAAATATTACCTGAGTAAATAGATGGAGAGCTTTCGTTGCGTCTTCTTTCAATAATATTAATTTTAAGAGATATTCACTCATTTATTACGGTTGCTGAATTAACAGGTATCATCTGGTAAAAAAGCATTTAAGAAAAATAAATAAAATTGCTACATTGAATAAAATTGCTACAATTGAATTAAATATGCTGTAGATTCTTTTATCGTGTGTAGTGTTGTCGCTATATACTATACGATAATTTGGGATGACTTGAACGAATAAGTGAATATTTATTTCTATTACTCGCTTAAGTAAAAACCAGTAAAGTATTAAATGCAAAAATAAGTTGTTTATCTTGGTACTTAATTTTGCAAATATAATTACACAATACAATTTCTCGTTATAATTAAAAAGCATTCACCAAATATGAAAGTTGGACAGCGCGTGCAAAGTATACGAAAATGTTTAAAAATACTTTTCTCCAGTGCATCGCCTTAGTAATGAATTACAAAAACTGTTCATCCCTCGAGAATGAAAAATAAACTGCTTGTAGTTTGATAATATACAGATCACCCTCTCGGGTGGAATTGTTGAAAATAATAATGAAAGTTCGGCGCGTTATATTAAATTACTGCGAAGATAAAAAGGCATCAAAACCCGCCGATAAAAAGTGAAAATATGAAAATAAAATTTATTAAATTTTCCTCTCCATCCAATGGATTACAAAAAAACGAGTCAATATTTTAATAATAGAACTCCTCCTCGCCGCGGATTATGTCAGAGATTGTTCTCGTGTGGAAATGAATCATGTAATGAACTCATAAAAAGCGGACAATGAAGTTCTTGAGAGGGGAAAATAAAAAACTTTATTTAACCCTCGACTCTTTATGTAGGATCGCTGAAAACCTGGCGTTTTGAAAAATATAAACTTGGTTGTTATTAAAACTATACCAGGGAAACAAAATTTTACCTATCTTCCTAAAAAGAATTGTCCTCGTGTACTCCGAACGACTCTGCGTAAGAACACGCACAAATGAAAATTTATCGATATTTACTTTTTGTTTCTGATTGCTTTTTATTCTGTTTTAGAACATTTTAAATCAATGGATGAACAGCAAATGCATGAACAAGAAATGTAAAGTATTTTGGCTTGGTTAGAAAAGATCACGTGGAGGCTATTGGCGGTGAGAAAGATGAATTTGAAAAATTCGAATATTCAGATGAAGTGAGGAAAAAGTTTTCAGAAAGCTGGTAGGATTTTTCTTTTGTAATAAGACCAAATGTAGATAGACACAGTCGCACGCAGGCGTTTGCGATAGATGGCCTCTAACGCTTTTGTATACTTTTCTAGGCATTGGAACTGTATTGTGAAATATGTGAATCCTGAAAATAATATTTGTTAGATGGTTGATTTTGCTTTGATAGGTAATACTGATTTTAAAAAATTATATCATATACAGCGTCACTGTATATGATATTATTTCATCAGAATTACCTATCAAACAAAATCAACCATCTAACAAATATTATAGTATGTTAACAGTAATTACTGTATATTAATGAATATTGGTCTCTAATATTGGTCGCTTAAATGAATAAGTGAATATTGGTCTCTTTTACTCTTTCAAGTAAAAACAAGGAAATAAATGAATGAAATAATAAGTTAATTCTGATATTTAATTTTCCGAATCAACACGATATTTTATTTAAATTATTATTATGTCATTGAACTATTGTTACATTTTATATTATCCAATTATCGTTATCTTTATTTTTTATTTTTATCTATTTATATTTTTTATTTATTACCATTATTTCGTACAATATAATTATATTTATTAATTTCATCAATCTGTATATAAATGTATACTCAACGTAGAATAGTTTCTTCATTTGGTAATTATAGGGTACTAATCTGTCTGATATATAACTCGATTAGTAATTCGTCACGATTCGTTTCTGTTTTTTTCCAGAGTGAAATACATACATCAATAAATAAATTATAAATTAATATGGAGCATAAAGTATACTTAGATAGCTAAACTTTTGCATTCTATGTGTCCCCAAATGCAGTTCCGAGCCACAATGTTAAGTATACGTACGGAGAAAAAATCTTTTCAGTATTTAATAAAAAAATGTAATTTTAAAAGAAAAAATAATTACAAAACATAAAGTTAATTTCTGATATTTTATTTTTATTTTATAATAATTATTTAAATTCATTTGGTTCCACTTTCATTGTAATTTTCTTTAGGAACAATAAACACAGATTAAAATAATGTTTAACGAAATTTCATGCTTTGTTTTATATGCTGTTTAATGTTCGTAACGAGCCCACGCTTCGGCTTAAGTTACATAAACCCGCGATATGTCGAAGGGTAATTTACATTTAAAATATTTACATTTTATTTCAGATATTTAGCTTAAGGATATTTGATAAATGCATGATAAAAGTTTAAAGGTACATGTTAATTTTTTAAAAAGTTTGTATTATTTTTTTAACCTAAATAATATAATCATCTGCTGTTTGGAAAAGTAATATATAATTAATTTATCTAAAATTAAATGCATTTACTTCTTTTGTCAACTAAATTATAATTTTTTAACTTTATTCCCTTTAGTGCATAAATGTAAATATTTCACCATAATACAGAGATACAATTTCAGACTATAGTCATTGTCTACAGACAACTTATATAATTATTTTATGGAAAAATAAGGCTAAATAAAATATTCATATGGCGTTAAATAATAAAGTGACAATAGCCAACTGCCTTCCGTGGCACTTTTGTATTAAGAGTTATAGTTTTGCAATTATTTTCTCAAGTATTTTATAAGTTTGCATTATTTATGAATCAACGTCGGCATATAATACAATAGCATAAATATATTATGAATAATTATTATTTTACTACTTGTTATAAGTAGGAAAACTTAGCAAACAAATAAAAAGATACACCTTAATCCATATTTTATTAGTTATTTATAATTTCTGTACACAGTTTTCTTTGCCTTTTATCAATAAAATATCTTACGAAAATTTTATTAAATAACAGGTACCTTTATTGTTCTGTTATTTAATATTCGAATTTAAATCAACTTTTATCAAAATGCATCTTTCTGAATAGTTCGGTTCTATATATAACGTAGTATTGCAAACTGCAAGCACATATATCTATGAACTTTAAAACAGACACAATCAGGGATTAATTTCAGTAAATTAGTTCGACAGAAAGTTAAATCACAATTTTATTCTTCTACCCATTTTCAATTGTAAACTAAAATTATTTTCAAATTATTATGCTTCACTTTCCTATTCCTTTCGTTCCGTGTATATTCACGAGTTATTAATGACAATAGGAGGATAACTCTCGGAGCTGTAAATAAAACAAGAACATACCATATAGACTGAAGTGATTTGCCTGGTATTTAGAAAAATCTATTATCCTCAGAAAAATATACATTATCCTCAGAAGAAGTCGATAGCAAAATTCAAAGAAAAGTAATGTATAGCAAAAATGCTTATATATTTTTTAAGCTGAAATCGTTATTATTTCCAATTTAATTTCAAATTGTTTATATTTTATTTAAGTTATTCTAATTAACGTTGTATTTAAATCACCTTTTAATATACTAAAATTATTGATTCTATTATTAAAAATAAATGGTCATACTTATGATAAGAGCGAGGATATTATTTATTTTTAGTAAATAATATAAATTGATTATATTGTATAGTACCATATTCCTATCACAAAACATAGTAGAATTATTGGAACCCACTGTTTATACTTGCTTGGTTGACATGATACAAATGCTTAATATGTTGAAAGTCAACATATTAAGCAAAAAATGCTTAATTGTTGTTTACATGTTTTCGTGTAAACAACACTACGCACCATATTCAAAGACCACACATCACCTTCAAATCAAAGGAAGTACTTACGTTTTTCATATTATTTGTGAAAACCAACATACATGTTCTTCAATAAAACAATTACCTTATAAGCTATGCGTACATCTCGTCGATTCAATATGTCTTCTCCACTATCATCCTATTTATATATATGGTCTTAAATATAACTAATTCTGATGGTTTCAAATTAAGTGTTGCTATTCATTGTCATTAACATTGGTTATATATTTTAAGCAGGATTATTTTAACTTATTAATATCCTTTATCAATAAATTTGTTATAATATATACTTTTTTTATATGAAACTTTCTTGCTCGATTTTAAGACAATCTACTTTAGGAAAATTAATTAATTTTAGGTTATATTTCGAGCGTTTAATAATACCAATTAGGTGATTACAAAAAGCTTTTTTTTCTACATACTTTTGACATTTTTACTAAATAAAACAAGTGTCATAAACACTAACCAAAGAGAAAAAAATGGAAGGAAATATAAAAAAATTTTTAAATCACGATACATATTATATTTGAAATAAATTAGCCTTACACTCTTTTTCACATATATGATAGCCTTCTCACAATTATCAAATATGTGAATGGTCTATAAATCTTAGGTTTAAAATCGATTATTCTCTTAACGATAATGTCGATTGCGTTATTATTTTGGAGTGAATACTTCTTGTATTTTCTTACAAATGTTATGTTCGATATCTGGGGTAAGGTTTTGCATTATAAATAATTTATTTCGTATAAAATTTATTATGTAAATATCAATAGAGAAGAGCTACGTACTATTTCATAATTGCCTTCAAACATTTATAGTTATTGTCATGATTATATTAAAGATAATTTAAGTAGAACAAAAATTAACATTTCTAGAGGAAAAAGGCCAAAAGTCGATGCTAGTTTGAATAAATGCAACAATTCTCATCTATTCTAAATTAGAAGATATTGTAACTGTGGACTTTTACTTTTATTAGCGAACTATTACTTTTATTAGCGAACCTTATAAATTTAATTGAATTAATATTTGTTTAAGTACAAATTTCCAGTTTGTAACAAATTCAATTATATCAAACTGAATCATAACTACAAAATGTTATCCATATTTCGAAAAAGAGTTTGGCTGAGTTTAGAACAAATTAAAAAAAAGCTATATTCAAATCTCGCCTGAACCTCATACCTAAATAAATTAAAAACTCCCTGCGGCCACAAATTGTGAACTGAACGTTAGAAGCTTACAGTAAAGAAGTTATGTCGTTAAAATTTAATCCTCTCCCTACAGCGAACTAATAAATGCTTAGACAGACAATGACGTTGTTAGTGCAAATTACATCTGGCAACCATTCTATCCTGTGAAAGAAAATGACATTTTTCGAGGTTCTAGCGACATTGCAACGACATAATTTTACTTTATTGTAATATGTCAGCACCAAGTAACTACGTAAAACAAATATTCTAGTATAGATCTTACAACCATATTCATAACGTATTATTTACACGTTACTTTCAAATATGATGATTAAAGAATGAAAAAAAAGAAGTAGATTTTGTTAGCGATTTCTAATTAAATACTCTTTAGAAACATTCGTTTAATAAATTTTCAAATTTTGTTGGGTAAAATATTCATTTGTTTGAATCTTTTAATTCCTATCTCCTCTTCTCCTAGTTGTAACGAAACTTCGAAAAAATATTTATTTATTTATTTATCATCTTTTATTGATAGTACATATGACTGACTTATTGCTACATGATCCATCTCTTCCAGTCAACCATAATAATTGGTATTAAAATTTAGTTGATAGACTATAAGCGATTTCACAATGAAAATTCTTTATATCACATTAGAAAAAAAAAAAATTTTTAAAAATACAAAAGTATAAGTAAAACAAACTATTGACATGATTTGGGCTGGGAAAGACAGGAAAGGACAAGGGCACAAAGGAAAAAGTTTCAGGCAGGTTTGAAAACATTTTCTGATATCAAAACCCAGGGGATTCCAAATTTTTGCTGCTTGGACAGTGAAGGATTTTTCGTAACTGGTAGAGGTACCTTTAGGAATAAGTAGGGTGAATGAACTTACAGAACGTAGCCCAAGGCCGTGAGCAGACAAATCTATACATTTGCCCCTAAGATAATTTGGTCTATGGGGGATTTTATAATATATGGGGGATTTTATAATATATTCAAAAAAATGTAAGCACATGAAGTTGACGTCGATCACGGATCTTCAACCATTTGAGAAGTGACCTGTATTCAGAAATATGATCATATCTGCTGAGGCCGAAGATATACCGGATGCATACATTTTGAAGACGTTCCAACTTGTACAAATATTCTTCATTAAGAATATTTCACACATCTCCATAATCAATTAATGGTAATAAGAGTGTTTGACAAAGGTAAAGTTTGAAAAATTATGCTTCATAAATAAAGAAATAAATATGTGTATATATACATATATATATATATATATATATATATATATATATATATATATATATATATATATATATATATATACATATGTGTGTGTGTGTGTGTGTGTTCATATATATACTATGTTTCGTTCCTCTTCAAGAAAAATATTACTTTAGCGTTTTTGGCTATATACTTTGTTTTTTTTTTATATTTGAATCCAAGTTTTGCGAAAATGCATTATCAGGTGTATTTTTATTTTTTGATTAAAATTCTTGACAATAGTGATATTCAATTTTAGTTTAGGGAATTTACTAAATAGATGCATTTCATTGCAAGGAAAATTTTAATTTATAACAGAATTCCTTAATTCAGCCAATATTCCAGAAACATGCCACCAAATGAATCAAACTTTATAAAATTCGTAATTAATTACGTAATTTAAATATATCCGAATGACTATACGGCGGAAGACAATTAATCGTGACAAAAAGTCTATGAAATAACAATTATCAGCAAAAACCTTCACTGGTAAAAAATACGGCAAAGCAGTGCGTGTTCCTAGTATTATTTCTGACATCAATTTCCAGTAAGACTTGCGTTCTATTTTACGCTGTACTAAGGACGGGCCAAACTTTTGAGTTCGACCTGGAACAAAAAACCTAATTTTTTATGCATGGTATACTACATGTGGCATTCTCTGGAGTAAAAAGGCTAAATACATTAAAAGCAGTCTTACTGCACGAAAATCCACAACATGCTCAAGAATATGGTATGGAAACAAACCTTAGGTAAATGGTTATTTAGAAACTTTTCCAAAAAAAAAATGAATAGACTTCAAATAACCACCGAATACAAAGTGCACTGAATAGTAATAATATGTGAATAGTAATAGTTTGAACTTTTGCGGTACAATATAATTTCCAAACAAAATAAAAATAGAGAAATACCGCTACTGTCAGAGATTTTTGGAATCGGTGCCAATTTGACGCTTCTCTCCTCTCTTAAGTATATGCATACTCACACACACCCAAAATAATATTCTATGTAGTACTTAAAATTCTGTATTTAATCTTTCTAACTTTTAAGACATATCAATATTGCATCTAATTTTAAGTGTCTTTACATTACCTCTATTATCAATAAGACAATAAATATATTCTGCTGTACCAGGTTTTCATAGACTAAACCAATGCTAACGTCGATATTTGTTTTAAGTATCATTTGGATTCCTAATGTACTGAAACTGCGTAATAGAATTACCTTTAGAAGAGTAACAATACTTCGTCATTAGAACAGATTTCATTTTTTGAGAATACCAAGTTTCTCGTGGGTCCTTTTCTTTGATAGAATAATATAACTATTTCTTTGCAACCAGTGTGTAAAAGTAGAATTTATTTCAGGAAAGAGATATTTCTTTTATATTATGTTTCACTAATCACTTATTTTTTCCTGTTTCGACTACCGGGTATAAAATTCGGATTCATCCTCTTAAAAATTTTGGAACATTTTAACATTCATAATATAGAATAGAATCTAATTAATATATATTCACCATATACTCTATTCTACTTAATATATATATATATATATATATATATATGTGTGTGTGTGTGTGTGTGTGTATTCTAGTATAGTACGATTTTCCATGCTTTTTGACATGAGATGCTTTTTGTTTTGCAGCTTTCAATATGGCCTACAAATTTGAATTCTATTAAAGAAATTATTTTCTCCCGTTCTTCAAAATATGTGTATTATAATAAAATATATCATATTCTCTAAATGCAAACCATTCCGTGTATTTTATAATGGACTTAATTAACTTTGATATTCTCTACTTTTGAATAAACTCTTTATTAAACGACACTTTTATTTACTATAATGTAAATTGTATTTCCTTGTTCATTTTTAATAACATTTTAAGCAACACTTTCAATTCTGATTTTGTTTTTCCTTTTACTCAACATATGCAAAGTCAGTATGAACATATCTACTATAATTAGTTATTTAATTTAAACTATGTATTATTGTCTCATTATTATTAGGATATTGTTAGGAAGAACAAGCGAAACCATTTTTGATAATGGAAAAATTATTTAACCATTTACTCTTTACATACAATTCATAAGTTAAATGAAATATAAAAAAATATTAAACATAATGAAAATACATAGATTTCTCCACGTTAATGAAAATATATAATCCTTGTACTGTCTTTAAACATTTATAAATACGTAAGGCACATATATAGTATAATACATGGTATAATGAGTTAGTGCATATAAATTAAAACTAGTTTCAGACTCCGCAGTCGCTTTCATTTGCGTCTTTATCCTCTTTTATCTCGCGAGGACTGCACTTTCTTGACATGAAAGGCTATTACTTCAGAAAGATAAGATTAAGCGACATCATGTATTTCTCGAATGGTACTAATACTAGCTTAGTAGTTAATACTAACTTCTCTAAGCGATTGCAATCATAGTTGTGGTCTAGTGTATGATAATGCGATAATTGATACATCAAATTTTCTTGCAACTTTAAGGAGTATAATTTATTTTTACTAAAATGTCATTTCTTGTGGAAGAGATTAAAAGTGACGCTTAATTTACAATCAGAAAAGGGAAAAAGTGGTATATATACCATAGAGTTTAATGTCCAACTGTGTATAAAATTGACGGACAGTGCTTTTTGAGTAGGGCAAACTACGAAAGGAGACACAAATAAAAATGCATTTTTATGTGTATGTACATATACATTAAGGATTATTATTGTATTATACCAATTAATCATGGCCAAAAACAAAATCATACAAGCACATATTTTAGTGCAAATTGTTCGAAATTTTGATGCAAACAAACACACTGAGGAAAAAATATTCGTACTATAACATGCATTTAGGCAGCTTTGAAATAAGATAGCTTACATTAATAAGGAAGAACAGATATCAATTTTTAATTCAGGGAATTATATTGTCACCACCTAGATTAAAAAATTATTTACATTCTAAATCTATCCATAAATCTTTTTTACGTTTTTTCGAGAGGTAATTTTAAATCCATTGCAATTTTTTTAAAAATGTCTTATATTTAATCCGCTTATTTTTCTTGCCTTTCAATATTTCTTCAGTAGATACGAACTCGTTTTAAAGCTCGCTAGAAATGATCTTTCAATAGCATCAATAGAAGAAATAATTATGAAAAATGAATAACTAACATAAATTAAATGTATCCGCAAACATATATACGCGATATTCTTTGATTCGATAAATTACTTTCAGTTAATTTTTACTTTCATAAAGTCAAACATTTTTCAATAATTGACTTGCGCCGAGCGGAAACGATTTTCAGAAAATTATTTACTATATTCGATATTTATTCATTGGAATGTAACGATTCCAGAAAGGCTAAAGTTTCAAATAATTGTTTCATTAATTATATATTTGAATTATTACTTTGAAGATCCTGCAATTTTCGATATGTGCGTAAATATTGTATCGTAGCATTGTCGTATGATAACATCTTCAGGTGGGCAATTTTAACTTTTTGCAAGACCTAGGTTACGCTTAATAATTTAAATAAAAAAAAAACAAAAATAAAGTGATAATAAGTTTCTACAAAATTATCGCCAAATATATTCAATATTCAAAAATAATAGTAACCTATTCGTTTAACGAAATTTAGAAATCATTCATCGTATCATGGGGGAATGCCTTAAAAATTTATTGTTTTATTTTGGATATTGTCAAATACTGTATCTGTATGAGCAAATATTTCAGAGAAAATGTTTAAGAAAATTCAATTAAAAATCTTATATTTTGTCATATAAATCAACAAATAAAAATCAAGCTTCGTTCCAGCTATCGGGATTTATACTATCGACTCGTGTGTGAATTGTGTTCACTGTACGAGACCCGTTTGCTATCTCGTAATGGATACAGAGGGCATAACCGACTTACTCTCATAACACTGAGCTACTGATTCACTGCTAAGATCATACTAATCGACTTAACGCAAAATTTATTCGCTTGCAACTAACATTAAACAACCAAAAAAATCACTTCATATGCTGTAGTTTTGATATATTCTCTCCTACTAATGTCTAGCATTTCATATGTCATTGTTGAAATACAGTCTAAGTAATTTCTAAACGTAAACAGCAAATTAAGGTAAAAAAATCTGAAAAGTAAAGAGCTCCCCACGGAAGAAATTAAATAATGTTGGTTTCACCCATCGAGTTCTGAATATTTTCAGAACTCAACGACTGCTCTGAAGGGGGGATAAACTAAAAATGTGTCTTAACAATTAAATGAATATGCAGTCCAATAAATTAGACTATATACGTAATTACCCCGATTTGCGGAAATATGATTTTCAGCATGACCATGACAAGCTAACTCTTGCTTGCCCAATAATAGAATAGTATCTATTAACTTCTTCAATTATGTGTATTTCAATCTACCTTTTATTATGTGCCAGATTCGAAATAGTCAGTTGTCCTTCGATATACGCTAAGGGCAAAATGTTGGTAGTTTTGTTGTGCTCAATATAAATGCTTTTCAAAATTATCAAAAATGTTCGAGAACCTAGTCCATAAAATCCACTATTATTCCATTTGTTGTACTCAACTTCGGGAAATAAAGAAATACAGCAAAAAAAATCACCCAAGAACTTCTCTCGGGCAACCACAAATATTTATCGTATCAATCGCTACGAAAATTTCGTACACTAAATTTACTATGAACATTAATTTTAAAATTGACTTCAGTCTACCATTCTCAATTATACTTTTTTTTCGTAAAAGGTAAATTGAAAAATTCTTCCTTAATCACACAGTTTACGGAACAACATGCAATCATGGCCATTTCATACTTTCAATAAAGTATTTTTGAGTTAAATAAACTAAATCGTTTTAGCTACATCTGAATAATGTTTGAAGGAATAACGACAAAAAGTTTTAAAATTACCCCTTAAAATGACATTGTTTTTCATAAGAGTTTTATGTACCAAAATTGAGGCGCGCAATTGTGAACTTGAATAAAGCATAAAATAAATAACTAAACCTTGAGAATACAATTAATTAATTTACCATAAATAGTTATTAATAAAAAAGGTTTAAGATAAAACGCACTAATGACCTTTTGACTCCATCACAAAATTACAAAAAAGAAAAAACTGAAACTAAATGAAAATTTAAAAATAACCTTATAAATTTATATACATATTTAAAAAAAATGTGCATTATCCCATTCATTTCAATTCTTAATTAATAACTGTTCCTACACCTTAATCTCCAGTTCGAGATTCGGCTAGAAAAACTCCTCCCCATCCCCTCTTTTAGATTTTTAAGTTTTCGTAAATGAACTCTCATAATTTTATGAAAAAATGGTTTTATAGTACTACTGTTGTTTTTTATGCACTCGTCGAGAAGGGTGTCATCGCATAGATCTTTTCCGGAGCCTTTGCGTAATCGTTTTGTTCGTTCTACTGAGAATTATCAAATAAAAGTTTAAACTCAATCGGATTCTCCATTCAAATTTTATAAGCCTTCATTTGACTTTCCTTGGCGAGTTTTTGATTCAGAGTCTGATGGTGGTGCCGAAATGTGATAACAGTACTTCTTGAAGAGTACCCATGTATTTATGTAGGTATGCATAAATTCATTTCTTTGGATGCCTCAAATGCCTGTGTAGATTTCACCAAATGACATATTATTAAATTCTTCGTTAGTTCGTGATATTCTGAGTAACATAAGATATCACTAAACATTTTAAATAAAAGTTTATAAAAAAACCGGACTGCCATCAAATACCTAATCACTGAACAAGAAACTAGCGGAAAATAAAATAAAAAATCTTTACAGTGAATGTACATAAATTTACAAAATAGAGCTACTGTTATAGGTTTTATTAATAATAATAAGAGCATTTAGTTAAAACTTTGGCAGTATAATTTAGTTTCCAAACATGAATAAATATGTAAAATATTGCCACTGTTAAAGATTTATCCTGATGATATTATGTAGAATGTAATGATTAGATGCTATCAATACTCTCAATCATTCTCTTTCTCTTGCATATATGTATATCCACAGATATATCCATTTGATGGGTCGTTGGCTTCGATTAAAATAGATTCAGTAACAAGTACCAATATCTCTCTTCCTCTCACGTACGTGCGCACCCATCTACAGACACACAAGCGCCATATTGAACTTAGAACCGACTCCACAAATTTTGTATGTCTTCTTATATGATGAAAAATATTTTTTGCAGAAATGGATAATTAAAAAAATATGAAAATAAATCTAGGAAAGTCTAGATATTTTAATAATCATTGTTCCATGTAGAATAAAGATGGTTTTACAAAGTGAATTAGCATAAATAATCTTAGTTTAGAAAATAAAGTGAAAATGTGAATTTGATTTCACTTAAAAGAATTATTTTGAGACGGATAACTCTATAAAAGCCTGCTTGGAATTTTCAACTATATTAATAAAACGACAAAAGTGAAAAGTAATTTAAAAGAAAACAATTTCCCAATCTTGCTTTATAAACACACACGTTTAATAACACCCCGCTGACACGAGGGGACAATTGGACAGCGCAGCAGTGCGCGCTCGTAACTGGAATGGTTTCTCTTACATAAAATTCCCGAGGGACGATCAAATAAAATGGTAATTGTCTTGAAAGGAAACGATATCGTCAGTGTGACCTATAGTGCGCGTCCATTTTACCTTGCGAAAGGAGAAAAGACTATAATATCTAGTTCAATAATATTAAACAGATGTGCTTCGACCCGGAAACTAATATGTTATTACATGTAACATATGTTAACGATCGAAACTTAAAATTGTATTTTCTTTACCAGTCTTCATCCAATATCGCACTAGTATCCTATTCACTAGTTAAGTTATTCACTAGTTAAGTTACAGAAAACTCCACATTTTCCCACACAATTTTCCTTATTACTTATCGATTTACTATCGACGCGATGGATCGAAGGAATTTACTATTTAAAAGCGACCAATTCGAATCCGTATTGATGGTTATCGGCCATCAATTATATTTAAAAAAGGTGTAGGTCCTCGCAAGTTTGGCTGTATGAATATAAAAAGATTGAGATGTAATCTTTAAGTAGATAAAGACATATAGGAGAAATAATTTTACGTTATCGATTGAAGTGCAAATATATGAGATATAAAGTTGTAGTATATTAAATTTAAATGCGTTGAAAAAATTGCTGAAAATTAAGGGTATAATGGTAATTAGTGGAATATTGAGTGAACGATATTTGTGAAAGAATTTAAATTGTTAATAATTCCAAAAAATATAAATACTAGTATTTGAATAAGGTGTAAAATAAATATTGAATATATTTGGCGTTAATTTTGTAGAAATTCATTATTCGCAATTAAATGAAACTACGTGATGTAGTTTTATTTCTACTATCTTTAATTTCTTTACCACGACCTAGGTTTCGTTGTATTACAACATCTTCAGGTGGGATATTAGCAAAGATTCTTGCTAATATCCCACCTGAAGATGTTGTAATACAACGAAACCTAGGTCGTGGTAAAGAAATTAAAGATAGTAGAAATAATACTACATCACGTAGTTTCATTTAATTGCGTGTAAAATAAATGTATTAAACCTTACAGTCTTTATAAGATTCATGACATTTAAAGCCCAATATTACGAGTATTTCGTGCCAAAAATAAAATTTGACTTGATTTTATTTGATTCCAAAAATAAAATAAAATTATTTTATTTTATTTATTTATTAACTTTTATGTATAGTACATATGGCGGACTTATTGCTACATGAGCAATCTCTTCCAGTCAATCATAACAATTTGTATTGAAATTTAGTCGGTAGACTGTAAGAGATTTTACAATGAAAATTCTTCATAGCACATTAGACAAACAAAATAAAAAAATACAAAAGTAAATTAAAAAATAAAACAAAATATTGACATGATTCGGGATGGGAAAGACAGAAAAGTGCAAGGACACAAAGGAAAAGGTTTCAGGAGATGCAGGACTTTTTCACTCGATCTTTGAAAATATTTAGAGACGTGATTTTCCTGATGTCAGGATCCAGGTGATTCCAATTTTTTGCTGCTTGTACAGTGAAGGATTTTTCGTAAGAGGTAGAGGTATGTTTAGGAATAAATACTTGTGAGTGAACTTTCGATCACGGATCTTCAGCCATTTGAGAAGTGACCTGTATTCAGAAATGTAATCATATTTTCTGAGGCCGAAGATATCTTCGTTAAGATCAGGATAGCACACATCTCCATAATCAATTAATAGTAATAAAAGTGTTTGGCAAAGGTAGATTTTCGTTTTAGTCGATAGAAAATTTTGGAGACGTTTCAATGAGTGTATCCTGTTGAAAACACGACGACTAACATCATTTACTTGAGGCCGCCAATTAAGATTTTGATCGATCAGTAGGCCCAAGTTTTTAACACGTATATGGTATTATTGTACTATTTAGCACTAATTTCGGTAAACTAGGTAGGTTTACTTTAGAAGTTAGTCTTTGACTACCGATGATGATAGCTAGTGACTTACTTGGGTTAACCAAAAGACCCATTTCATGAGCCCACTGACCAATTGAAGCGAGATCTCGATTAAGGATGTCGATGGTTTTTGATAAAGAATGGAGGTTCGAGTGCGCATAGATTTGTAGGTCATCAGCATAGAGATGATAATTGCTAGAAATGTTTTAACAACATCATTAATAAATACTGAGAAGAGGAGCGGAGATAGAACTCCACCTTGAGGTACACCAGCTGTAAGATCAGTCCACTCAGAATATGTATCTGACAACTTGACACATTGCCTGCGTCCATGAAGATATGAACTAAACCACTCAAGTGAATTACATTAAGATATTTCAAGCGGACAAAAAGAATATCGAAGTCAACAGAGTCGAACGCACTGCTGAAATCAAGAAGCACAAGGACAGTGACTTGTGTAATATCCATAGCCAAAATTTTTACAATAATCTCAAAAAATACATATTGTTTTAACAACATATATTTGTGTAAACTCATAAAAAACGAAATGAATAACCAAATCTTTATCTGGAGTGATCTTAAAATTGAAAAATTGATACCAAAAATTACTTATTTCAAGAAGTAACCATTTTACTAGTGTAAATATTATCTTATAATGAAACATTATTCTCAAAACATTTCAAGTAAAACGAATGATTGTTACAGAGAAATAATCAGCTAAAGTATTCCAAAATACATCTTACGTACATAATTAATATATATGTATAAGTAAAATTTTATGTGGACGTACATATGTATTCCTGTTCTATAATTTAATTTTATTTCTATTTGAAGACATAACATTTTATAATCATTGATATAAAGAGCACTACATTATTCATTCAAGATCAAACAGCAGGTTATATAGAAAACATCAGCTTAATAGAGAAGAGAACATTTACCGTACCAATTGATGGAACTGCCTTAGTAATTAATACAGACCATTGAATGTGAAAGTGCAAACTGCACTTTCAAAGTCCAAATGGAATATTTGGATGCGCTACAACTACATTGTGCTTATATGCTGGAAACGTGAATTATTATGGGTATGAATAAGTCTCCCCATTTTTCATTTCATACACGCCGGCCTTTAATAATGACTGATACCCAAAATTATCTTATCACTTTCCAAACTAAAGCAGATTTAATTAATAGATAATTAACTTTTCGAAATGATATCAGTAGTTGATAGTACGTATGTATGTCCAGTTTTAATGTAGTTAAGGCGTTCATAATAATAAATATGAGCATTCAATATATTTAAATAGCTGCAACACCCTAACACTTTGTGATAACGTGTAGAGTTGTACTAATAATATTCGAAGTATGATAACTCAGAAATTATCAGGTTATTCGCGTCATTTAAAGGTCACGTAAAAAACTTTAGCCATAGTTGGCGTACCGTATATTCATTTGCTCTCATCAATAGCATCAATAAAAAGAATTTGATAACACAGGTGACTGCGGAAACAAATCCGAGGAAACTTAATTTGTAACACGTTGCGATAAAATATTCATATCTGCATATACTTAGAAGAGGCCAAAAAGATATCAGTTATGGCGAAGTCAAAATAGCTACGTAGCTCTCCGAGCAAAGGTTCAGTATCCAGTAGTGCAGCTAAAAACTCGGTGGTGAATTACCATGTACTCAGATTTTTATGTAAATAGAATAGAACCAATTTTGTTTTTCTTGTTTCACGGTGCTTATGCTAACAGCAAAAATAATTGTCGCTTTTTTTTCTATTAATTTATACACATATTGTGAAATCTCCAAATAATTTTTATGAAGTCGAAAGATTGATCATCACTCAGCGCTGGTGATAAATAAGTTTATCTACATCCTGACAATGTTCAATACAAATACAGAATAAAACATTTTATATTCAAAATTTTATATATAAAAGTGTATAGTTACAAAATATATGAGAAATAATGAACACATGTTATGTTCCACTTGGACATCTCGTATGTTCCACTTATTTAATGAGGCTACTCTTGTAAAGCGAATGAATTTGCTAGACGCTGTGAGATATTTATTGGGTGATTAAATATGCCGCCAATTCTATTATAGTATACTCAATGGGGAAATGACTTAAAGAAATTAAGTAATATTATATCTATTATTCACCGAAGTAAAAAACAAGCAAAGAATTAAATGAAATTATAAGTTTTTTGTTATCCTGATGGTTATTTTTTTAAGAAAAATCACGATATTATTAACCGCCAAGATTAAGCATCACGTACGACATATCAAAGTTGAGCAACGCGTGTAATTTATATGAAAGTGTTTGTAAATAATATTCTCAACTGCATCGCTTCTTTGGTGAAGTACGAATATCCCTCATACAATGAGGATGAAAAACAAGGTTCTTGTAATTTTGTAATGTACAAATTATTCCCCTAGGACGAAATTATTAAGACGAAAAATGAGAGTTCTACTCGCTACAAATACATTGTTACAAGGATAAAAAGTATAAAATCCCACTGCTGAAAAGTGGAATATGAAGATCACATTTATTTAATTTTCTTCTTTATCTTATGGACTTAACAAAAACGATCGTCAATGTTTTAATAATATGACTCTGTCTCGTTAGGGATTATGCCAGAGATCTTTCTCGTGTGTAAAAATCACGGAATAAACTCATGATAAGCGGAAAACGAAGTCCTTAAAAGGAGAAAATAAAGAATTTTATTTAACCCTTGACCCTTTGTGTCGGATCTTTGAAAACTAGATGTTTAAAAATGCTATTCTGTTTACTCGTAAAAGTATTTTAAACAAATTTTAGGTGCCTTTCACAGACGATTTTTTTCCGACGATGTAAAAATTCATAATTTAGCGCAAAGATAAAGAATAGTAGCACAATTATAAACGTGAAGTATAAAAAGGTTAATTTTATTTCTAGAGGTTAATTCCAGAAGGTAAATTAAGAAATAGGAAAAAAGTTATAATAATTATCTTTTCATGTTATCCTGTAGGATGTCAAAGGAAAATTTATTGAAGCATCATGTCAAAAATGTTATACCAACCAACCAACCTACTAACTTTTATGCTTACACGTTTTTCAAAATGTTTTATTTGCCTCAGTCGAATGCTTTCCTTTCAGCTCCACGCATATATGATGTAACACTAGATTGGTGTGATCAGCGTGGGATAACGGGGCACTTTGTCCACTTCTAAGTACAAAACTGGGATGCATTACTATTAATATTTAAGAGGGAATCTGATGGCATGGAATATTCATTGTGCAAGTATAGCTTGCATTTGATCGATTCATTCTGTATTATAACGTTTATAACAAACTTAATGTACGAACAAGGCAAGGTCGTATTTTGACTAGCAAGGGCAAGGGCGTTAGCAGAAGGACGCGACGACACCATCGATGGTGAGGGAAAAAAATATGATATTTTCGAATATCTGAGTAGTGAGCAAAAATTTGTTTCGTAAAAGACCAAAAACTTAGTAGATAAAATTTTTCCACTTGGTCTGTCACATGCACACGTTTGCAATCGATGGCCGCTTAGGCTGTGTTCTACTTTTCTTAACGTTGGAGCTGTAAATGCGCTCGTACTGTTAAACAATGTAGATCCTGAAAATAAAATGAGGCATAACGCTTTCTTGGAAACACAATAAAATATTCATATGATGTTACACAACAAAATTACATTTATACCCAATTACAATAGCCTTCTAATTTGTTATGGCTTATAGTTCCGCAAATGCTTTCTGAAATATTTATTACGTTTGCTTTATTCACAAATATCTGCATACTTACTTAAACCTGTTATTTAATGATGGTTATTTTATAATATTTTTTAAACACGAAAACTTGGAAGCAATTTTTTTTCCACGTTGCACATTATTAATTGAAAAAGTTTTATACAATATTAACTGCAAAGATCCTCAATACCGAATAGTATAAGTGTGTGATCGAGTTTCGACTATGTAAGTTCAACCAATTTCGATGATTCTTTTTTTTTCTTTGGAAGAGTATGTTCTTAGCGTAGTTTCAAAATAGTTTGGTTGGAATGTGACCGTACAAATTGAAAGTATATCAAACAATTCCTCAACATTAAACAGTATAAGTACCGTGGTCGACTTTCAATGATGTAGAACAAATAATAATCTAATAAGATCAGATTGAGAGCGATATTTTACCAAAATCAGGGTGTAATGAACCGGAGGGTGTTGACAGAAACTCTTTAGTGATGAGGAGTAAACTTGTCGAGTCTGGACTCGTTTGACTTGTTTTGACATGGCAAGAATGTAACGGGGTAAGTACACGGATATGTATGTACAATATAATTTCAACCTTTGATCTCTAAAATCCTGATGCTGCGGGTAGCTGCCTAAACTGTGAAACTAGAAGATGTGACTTTTTAAATTAGTATTGGGTGTCTCAAGCAAAATTCTGTTATAGAACTACGGATTTTAAGTACTCAGTCCTGATACTTCAGTGGTATTGCCCAACTAAACTATGAGGTATGATTATCTGCTCTTCATAAAATAATATTATGAGTGCCAAGCAGAATCTGCACTACTAAACTCCAGATTGCAACTCCTTAGTATTGACGTCGTGAGGGCATTGTCTGCTTAAACAGTGACACTTGAGGATCTGCTTTTTTTAAATTAGTGTCGCGGGTTTCAAACCAACATTCTACCATTAAACTCAGGGTTCCTGCTCCTCAATCCCCGTATTAAAGGGGTGCTGGCTGCTTAAATAATGAAACTTAAGGACCTCCTGTTTTTAAATTGGCGCTGTAAGTCTCAAGCAATGACGTTATTGAACACGGATTTCTAATCCTCGGCCTGATGTTCTACACGGTACGGCCTGTTTTAAGTATGATAGCTCATTTTTCTCATGTGGAGACAGTGCCATATGAGTTATTAACCTAAAAATAATGATATGTTGTAATACCACATACACTATTATGTTTCTTCATAAAGCGGTTCTTTGCTAATTTTCGTCAAACAACGAAAATTCATTCTGATTTATTTAATTCTTCAACTTGAAGTAGTAACTAAACTTTAATTAAAACAGATATGAAAATATTAACTGGTGAATACTTTTTCACAGTACATTTTTTCTAAAAACATTGTGAGCTATATATTTATGTCTCGTTAGTCCACTTTGTCGATACCATTACATTCTAATAATATATCTCATGTCCAAAATATAAATAATCATTTCCATTGCCGAGTTGCTATCCATTGTACAATATTACATATTTTAAAAAGATTAAATATAATTTATGCACATGAAGCTTTTCAATTCGTGATACTTAATATATTGGAAATAAATTGACTTACTGTAAATTACCAGCCAGTTTTTTTATCGTGGCTAAGCATTGGCTCTCTGTCTTGAATTTTCACATAATTTACCTCAAACTATAGCGTCATTAAGAATAATTAAGTGCTTGGTAATACTCAAAAACTCTTTGCGTAAATTTGATCTTGAATTAATAGTTAACGTTTTGTTTAAAATTTATTAATCTTTTAAAAAGTGGTATTGTAACTTCTAGAGAAACGACTATTCATGTTTTCTTACAATTGTCTATCTTAAAATATTGGATGAAAAATAATTTGTTTTAAATAAAGTTTATGATGCAAAAAAGAGAGAAGAGCCACTAGGCAAAACTAAATATTATTAAGACAAAGTTTACCTACAATCGATATCTCCCATTGATGAGTAGCTACGATAAATTGCAAATATTTACCGTCAGAAGGCAGCCTAATTACGGGTCGCTTTTGTTACAGAACATCATAAACTTAACTGAAGTAATATTTGTTTAAATTCAAATTTCTAGCTCGTAATAAATACAATTATATGAAATTGGAGCGTAGATATGATACATCGACCGCATTATGAAAAATAAGTTTGCATTTAGAACAAATTTCCAAAAAAAAACCTACTTATTTATCTCATCTTAAACTCATAACTCGATAACATAAAAACGACCCACGCTGCAGCGACATAGCAGCTGTGAACTCGTAGCTAGTATAGCATAGTACCGGCCTGTAGTGAAAAAAATAATTACTCAGACGTCATTAGTGTAATGTGTAGCTGGCATACAATCTATCCTATGAAAGGAAAAGAAATTTCTTGAGGTTCATTCTAGCGACACAATGGCAACCAGATTTTACTTGGTAATAACATGTTAGCAACAATTACTTACATAAAACAGAACTAATCAGTGAAACGTTGAATAGTATAGAGATTAAATATTGACACTTAAATAATCTATAGTATATCTGTACATTTAAATTTAATTATTAATTAAAAGTTGCATAAGACATACATAAATCAAGATAAAATTTCCAAAAATTACATCCATAAAGAAATCTCTGAAAAATTTCTTCTATCAAACTATTTACACAATTTTCTCGTTGACAATAATTACTTAGAAGTTGATCATTAATGACAGAATTAAAATAAGCAGATTTTATTAACTATTTCTAATTCGCTGATTAAGAACATTTTCAAAGACTATTGACCATGTAACCCACTTCTTGTCACTAGTTACTAATTGTTGCAACCATTTGAAGTTACGTGCTAATGTCTATGGTAGTGACAGTTTTCTTGTTGTCCATTTAAAATCATTGAAAACGTCTATATGTATGTGTGTGCACACACACACACACACACACACACATATATATATATATATATATATATATATATATATATATATATATATATATATATATATATATATATATGTATGTATGTATATGTACTATATATAGGTACACACACACATGTATGTACATCTACAGGTGTCCCAGCGTCAGTGGTCCAACCGTAAATTTTGGGTAGAAGACCTCCTAAACAGTCAAACTAAGGCAAAAGAGTATTATCTAAAAGTGCAAAGTTTAAAAGATTTTCTATATTTTCAAAATGTCTAAATTTTTCATATCTTGACTCACATCAATCAATCCTGCATCAAGACTATGCAACAGATAGTTATGAAATGGTGGAAACATTTTTAGTGTGGCTATAAAACAACCTCTTACTTTTTACTTTCTCATACAATATGGAATTATTAAAAAAAATATTTGCAACTTTTCAAGACAGATAGAAAAATTGATCGATGATCAGTTCTTATTATTTCCATAGTTAGAACCATTTTTTTGTAACGCAGGAGGCACTTGGAAGCACGTTGAAAATTGAGTTCGCTGTGCTCTTTGGCGATTTTGAATTTATCCTTTATTAAATTGTTGAAATAAGGGTATTTACTTGTTGTACATACGCAGTTTGGTTAATTCAGATAAATGCAAAAAACGCAGGTTATGTGTAAAGATTTGATGCCGTTCGTATTGTTTTTATTTTCAAAAACTCGCAGACAAAGTAACTATTTGATATATGGAAATTTACAGAACAATATGCCCAATGAGACATACAATAATCATACGTTAAAATATCATGATTTACCTAGTTTTTCATTTTTTTTAAATACTTACCTATACAGTAGTATTTGAGATAGATTTGTTCATCTACCCCATGAAAGTAGTATTATTGAATATTTTTAACTGTCTTTCAAAGTGCATTTAAAATTGTGTCATGTAATATTTTTAGTAGGATCATTATTCCTCCGCATTCTCGCTTCCCTCTTTTTTCAATTGCACGTTTTATAAATATGAATAAATAATAATATATCCTAAAAATTACTCAGAATATGTTGCAGGATAAACTTTAAAATAAAATATTTAATAAATAATATAATTTAAATTAAATTTAATTTATTTATTCGATCTTTTTTTTTAATTATGATCCCATAAATGTTTACAATTTATTTTAAATCATGAAATAATTATAAAAATTTTATTTATTTCTTGAAATATTTTTGAAAACGTATAATAAATCTTTATAATTTGTTTTGTTTATAATTGTGCTAAACTAATTAAAATTAATTAACTAACTATGTTATATTTAAAATGTTATTTATTAAACTCTGACACACAATAAATTAAAATTACTTTAAATACAACAAATTAAAATTACTTTAAATAAAGTACTTTAAATTATATAAACTAAATACTAATTAACTTACAATTTTTAATTTTTTGAACACTTTAACTATTAATTTAAAAATTATTCTGTTATATTAAAAAAAAAATTTTGTGATATTTTTAACTGTCTTTAATAATAATTTTAAAAATGTGTCATTTAATATTTTTTTAGTAGGTTTATTATTTCCTCGCGTTCTCGGCCCCTCTTTTTACAATCGTACGTTTTAAAAATCTGAATAAAATTATAGTGCCTTAACAATCATTCCAAATATGATAAACTTTAAAATAAAATATTCGATACACATATTAATTTCAATTAAATTTCATTTAATTTCAGTTATTTATTTAATACTTTTTTTAATGTTATTCCATAAAATATTCACAGTATATTTTAAGTTATTAAATAATTTATAATGTAATAAATAATTATAAATCTTTATTTATTTCTTTAAAAACTACACATTTTTAAAAACGAATGGCATATCATTTATAAAAAATATTTTTTTTATAATTATGCTACATTATTTAATTAACTCTTTTAAGTTTGAAAATATTTAAATTATAACATTTATTTATTAAACTCTAATACACAAGGTACAATCAACAGAAATTACTTTGAATAAAATAACTCTTCAAATTAGTAAACATTTCTAATTAACAATAACTTTATAGTTTCAAACATTTTAACATTAGTTTTAAAATTATTGTTATTATATTAAATTCAATTAATCCTTTTTCGGAATTATTTTATTTCACAAACTCTTCGCAATGTAAATAAAAAGTTTAAAGGAAGCTTTAATTTGCCTTTGATTGAATTTAACACTTTTTTTAATTTTTGAATATTTGTTACTTCAATTGAAAATTGTTTTGATTGAGTTGTAACGACAATTAAAAAGTTTTAAAAATAGAATCTATTAAAAACATACAATTTTTATTGTCATCCTTGTCGATATTATTGAACACCACTAAACTACACTATAGCAAAATTTACGCACACACAAACAATTCGATTTAAGTGACGCGGAATTTGAAACTGAGTTTGTCTGTATACAAGTAACAAACCTATGGTTGGTGCCAAACTTTCAAATGCAATACATCAAACAAAATTATTTTAAATCGACAACACATATGGACTGATCTACTTTATGAATATGATCTGGATCACTACCATAGACATTAAAACGTATCATCGATTGGCTGAAACGATTAGTAACTAGTGATGTGAAGTGGCTTTATATGCTTAAACATACACATAAAAGCAAATTTCTCACTGCAGGAAAAATAGAATTTCCATTATCCCACCTAATCCGAATGCCAAAAACTAATGCTAAGCTGCTAGAGGAATATCAAAGATGTTACTCATTAAGAGCTGCTTCTGGAGTAACGCTCAGTAACTATATCGAATAGCTTGCACGCTAATTGTCAGCACCCAACAGGGCTTAGTTTACTTGACGTTAGACTATAAACAGCAAAATATATTCGTTAAATATCACGTTTATGATTACGTTAATTAAACGTATACAATTTATTTACGGATATATCTTCGGCCTTAGAAAATATGTGCATACTTCTGAACATAGCTTACTCGCCCTGCTTACAAATGCAGAAATATTTCTTACATTCTAATAAACAGCTAATATTTCAAAACTTATTGTTATTGCTAATTGGATAATGTTTTCTCCAATGGTGAGAATTTCTCCAATGGTGAAAAACATACTATGATCTCTTCCGAAAAATAGTTTACCGTCCAAGTAGCAAAATAGTTGTTTACCGTCCAAGAATATTACCAAACATACTTGTATCTCTTACGAAAAATAATTTACTATCCAAGTAGCAAATTTTTGGGAGCAACTAGGTCTTGACTTTTCTTCTTCCATTCTAACTGATGCCATTATTTGTATTCGAATTTTTTGTCTTTGCATAAACAGTAATATTTCTTACATTATAATAAGCAACTAATTTTTCGAAACTTATTGTTATGGCTAATTGGATAAGGTTTTGTCATATAGTGAGAAATTCGCGGTATGTTAACAATGACATTGGCTTATAGTCCACAAATAAATGTATAAAAATTACAAAAGTTAGGCTGAGTTCTACCCTTAAATTCACCTCGTTCACTTGGCAATGCGCAATCAGAATATTATTTTCCCAGGACCGTAAATGATCATTAATAACAGAGCAAGAAAACCGTCAAGTGACAGAATTCGCAAGACAATAGTTCCGTACAACTTAAACAACAACATTTAAAATTGTCTTAGTAATTCTGATTAATCTATTCACAAAATACTAATATTTCGCAATGTAAATATTCTATATAATGTAATGTTCTATATACTATATCTTTCACAAATTATATAATACACAATACTAAAATATAATGTCACTGCCCACAAACTGGCCAAAATTCATTGATAGAAATAGTTTATAGATAATGTTTAATATCCTTGTGACGTTCACATCTTTTGTGGAAAAGCAAGACAAAGGTAAAAACTTATTAGCCAACCTACGAAAGCTTTATCTTTTAAAGTTCTTTTTAAAGTTCTTATACTGACTTAAACATAATCCTTATTGAAAGAACTTATCCGGTCATAATAGCACCAATCGCCACAATGCAATCTGAATATCGATTTCCATCATTGTTTGCAAAATATATTCACGAATACCGACAGAGCCTTTTTAAATCTCGTACAATTCTTCAATAAAAATACGTCTCGACCAAGCTGTTGCCAGGCAGCCCCGGCTTTTATCGTACGAGTGCAGGCGGAAGCTTCGACGGTCTCATCGCCCACTGCCTCGTCTTCGTCTCTCTGTGTACCTAAGGGCCGTCTACTGATTATAATCTTCCATTGAATAAGTCCATTCGTACTGAGAATTATTTGTAACGATCAAGTACATATTTTATATTTGCACAATTATAGAAAATATTAGACGAAGTATGGCAAAAATACTTATGCCTAATAAATATTATATGCGGATTTCTCAACCTATAATCATTGAACTATGTTATTGCAAGTTAAATTTCAATTTGGAATATGACGAATAAGCCAATTAAATTTGAGTCGTGCTCGCACAATAGGTGTTCAGTTAGGCACATATGAAAGTTTATACTAATCATAGTCATATCAAAGCAAATATTTCCCACGTTTATAAATTTATAATTTATCTTTATCTACTATCCTTACAGAATTGCTAATTTCTTCATAATATTAAATGATTGCACGGGGTGGAAATAAACTTTTTTTATAAAATCCGCTGATTCCATCTTAAAATACAAAATATTTTCTTTAATTTTAATTTTTTTTGTGCCATTCAATTTTATTTTTATTTCATATATTTAAATACATGTTCTCTAATAACTTCACATTAAAAAACAATTTTTCTCTACTTCCCTCTATGGATTTTTTTCACTAAATCGATGATCCGTGGCAGATACTACACTTCATATCATATTTTCTTGTTATCTTCACGTCCAACAATTTATATTTGTATATCAATCATGATCAAAATTGTATATCATATCTTCACCATGTCCACCATTGAGAAGAAGATCGCAGCTGCCTGTGACGCAAAACGAACTAAATTTAAATAGATATTTCAGTATTTGAAACCTCTTTTGAAATAAATGTTGGCAATTACTAAATATGTATTAAAATGTATATTACTCGCCTCTGGTTATTATAAATCTAGTTTCAATATATCAAGATAAAGATATTACTACCTTCAACGTTTATTTTGTAAAATTGCTAAATAAGCCAAAATTAATTTGTATTATCAAACAATCTAATTACATATACTAGTTATGACCGCCACTTCGTCATGTGGTCCATCAGAAAATTTAATTAGGTTAACTTTAAGATTAATTAATACACTACTACTTCTACTACTTCTTTGCTTAATAGTTGATTGCAATAAAACATAAAAAATATGTTATCCAGACCCAAGGCAATTGATCAGTGTAAACTTCATCGAAATGTTTTAACTGCTCTAGCATATTGCATGAATAAATATACAGGTTTACAGACAAACGGACAAACATTCCAAACACAATAGTTTTGTATTGTATTACGTTTGCTACGTCCCTCTAAATTATTGTTTCGTAAATATCCAAACAAATGAAAACCGAATTAATAAATGTTGAAGTTTAAAAACCTGCCAATTATACAATTTTATTACAATTAATGACATTAACTTCATTCCACACTTGATTTTAAACCAATCAAAGTTATTAAATTATAAATTTACTCCCTTACCACTTCACACTTCACCTCTGGCTACGCTCAACTCGTCAATGTATAGCCAAGCAAAAACTTCATTGCACGATTTGAAAGAGCTGTCTATTAATGTCTATGCACAGGTACACTAAAGATTTGTATAATTATTACGAGACGGGTATTTTTATAATGTTTTACGAATTATATTTTATAATGTTTAATATGGGAATACGTACTACCTAGGTCTACCATATTTTTTGGGTTTTAACTACTTAATAAATCATAACTACTTTATTCAATTCAATTATCCATTACATCCTCGCTTTTAATACAGCTATCTCATTTAAACATGCGGGTTTTTCAACTTCTCTTTGAGAGAAAGTAGCTGTTTTTTTTAATAACCTGCGTGTGAGAGTAGAATAGAGCGTTTTGCGACTACCGATGTGTAAAATTTCGATTTATTCTTGTAAAAAAGTCTTAAAAGTTGCGTGAATTTAAAATACATAATAGAATTTGCTGAATATGTTCTCGCTGAATACATTTATTTCTGAAATGCTCTTTGATATCGGATCCTTTTTGATTTGCATCGTTTGCAGTATCAACGTATTAAGGCGAGACAAATATCGTTTCTTATTTGCCCTCAATATGACCACCAATATTTGATTTCTACAGAAAAAAATATTTTCTGCGTTATTCAAAATTGTATATTAAAAGAAAATATACCTCATAACTACATTGTTTCTCAATAATCTCAACTTCGGCTTCCCACGTACATATCTTCGCATGGTTCGTTGAAAATCGGGTCCTGCGGTTTTGTTGCATATCTCGTAAACGTTTTTTTTTAAATTAAAGTGTCACTTTAGATAAAAAAGAATTGCATGTAAGAAGTCGTCTTTAAGACGCTTGATTCTCATTATATTTATATACTGCATACGTTTTTAATACTGTTTTTCATATAGAACTTTCTATATATTTGATACTTTTCATAAATGTTCTCTTCATTAATTGTTCGATTCCACGATTAACTTCCAAACGTTGTAGCTATAACATATGTCTATTAATGCTCTTTTCCTCAGAAAAGCTGGAGATATTAAGCTGAAAATAATGTCGTTTACTGAGGACTACAACCTTACATTGCCATAATTTTTTTTGGCTCACACAAATAAAGGAAGGAAGGGAGTTTAATTTTTTTTATTTTATTCACTGATCATCAAAACCTATAGGATACTGTGATTATATTTCTTGGAATATAAATCCATATCTTTTAAATTTATAGACGTGGAAGATATACAATGAAATATTTCTTAATTTATACCATAGTCCTACTCACTGATCATCTGAACCTATGGAGTACTGGAGTACTTCAGGTCTACCTAAAATCTTGAAAGTCGGCATAATGGAAAGTCTTACAGCACAAGTAAAGGAAATAATCTATAAATCCAATCAATGATTTCTAATTCTATATGGAATTATGTAATTTTTATAACATGCGTCAGTGAAAGATACAATACACTTAAGCTCTGAAAAAATACAATATCTTAAATAGTTTAATAGAAACACTACGTACAATTAATTGTTCATAAATGTGTAAAAAGATCGAAACCTCGTGGAACGAGTTCTACCCGTGCTTGGTATATACATATATATATATATATATATATATACGTATATATTTGGAAAATGATAGTTCATTATTAGTTAATTTTGCGCATAGTAAACACCATTGTTATCTATAACCCATTGTTAACGTGCAGGTAAACCGTGGATTCCTTCTATGTAAAAACGTCAGGGGTGCAACTCAAAAAATTTATTAGGAAATCTGACAACTCTGCTCTATCATCAGACCTTTTATTCTGAATCTGATTATTTAAAGACATAAAATATGTAATAAAAATCTGTTGGTGCTAAGTCATGCGAATATGTGTGGTAGAATATTCGAATGAAAATCCCGTAACTTCTGGTGATCAACGATTTAGCTATGTGCGGCCGATCGTTATCGTGAAGGAAATACCCTATTGAATGTTCTTCAAGTTTGTTTTGTTTTTCTGTGCGAAGGTGATCAAGTTGATTGCGACCTATTGTTGAATTTACTGGTAGTAGCTCTCAATACAAAATTCCCCTTTTATTCCAACACATAGAAAAACAATTATTTTCTTGAAAATCACTTTTTGGAGTCAGTATCGGTTTATGTGCAGGAACCACTTTTCATCTCCAGTTACACTATTGGTCAAGCCAATGTTGGGTGCGTCTCAAGAAAAGAAGACATACATATGTCGGCATGTCGGTCTAACTGAGTGTTGGACAGCGTATGGTATTCACACCCCTAGCCTACTCTCGTCATACAGTTGATATAAGAGTTGAGTTTTGCGAAAGATATAACATCAACAATTCTAGACGCAAAGTCCTGCTTCACCTCCTTACTTACTTCCTACCTTCCTTGCTTCACCTCTTAACTTAGATCAAAATTATAACATCATAATTAAACAACCGTAGATTTGCAAATCGTTTTAAAAGAAAAAAATATGATGTGAATGTGACACTTTGTGATGAAAGTGAAACCAAAAAAAATTATTATGAATTTATAATTTGAAGTGTTTTATAATCTGCAAAAGTAAACCATAGATTACGGTAGGAAGTAGACTTAACAATTATAATGTTATTTCTATGTTATGAAATAAATTAGCAATTAATTTGTGACTTCAAAAAATGTAAAAACTTAATTACTTTACTTGATTTTTATTTATTTGTCGATTTAAGGAAAAATTAAGAAAAATATATTTTCTAAATAGCGTCATATTAATTTTTAGTGTTATTTTTCTTTAGAGATGGTTATAAAATTATATAAAGCGACGTAAACTATCATTAAAGAAATTCATGGTTAATTTACTGTAGATATCAACATAAAGTACTTAGTGTAAACGTTTTTTCTGTTTCATTCCTTATTACGCCTGGCAATCATTGATCAGCAAGAATAATGCATCCTATCATTTGTTTTGTTGATTGCCTACAGCCATCAATTATTTCAGTATTAATTTAAGGAATATCTATATTGTTGAGTTATATATTTATATCAGTTAAATTAATTAAATTTAATAATCTATTTCAAATAATATTTTGAAATACTAATATATCAGAATCACATAAGGGTCATAATATCAATACTGCACATCCGATGCACATATTTCTTTTAACATCAATTGAAATAAAATTATTCACGTGCAATCTTTCCATTCAACTGTAGTTCTAATACCAAATAAATAGAATGTTATACGCGCTTATATCGCAAAGCGCGTTAAATGTTTAGCAGGAAAATGTCAATATTCACTAAATATAATTTTGCAAAAGCCATTATCTACTTTTGTTATCATTGTTCAGTATCAATATCTATTCGCTTGATATTTTTTCAGTACAAATGCATTTATATTATATTACAACGAATTCGATTTGTTCTATAAAACGTGAATTCAGTTTTAAACAAAAATTCATTAAATTTTTCCACAAAGTTACATCTCTCTTTTATCTTCAACAAAGGGCCAAGTATTCGAATGAATTTAAAGCGCACCACAAAGACAACTGAAGCAAAATCTGCTCTCTAAATGCAAAGCATTCCCCGTATTTACTAATGGATTTAAATAACTTTAGCATTCTCATCTCTCGATTAAACTCATTATTAAACTGTTCATTAATAAAGTTGCAATTTAATTACACAATGATACCAATTGTACTTTGTGGATGTTTAATTTAATAATATTTGAAGCGACACTTTCAATTATGGTTTTATTTTCCTTTTTACGCAACATACACAAATACGATAGGAACTTGGGTAAAGAAATTGGATTTTTAATTATCATTATACATTTCTGTCACATTATAGTTAATCGTTGGAAAGAATTATTGAATCACTTTTCGATAACGTGAATACTATTTAACGATCTACCCTTCCATTGTGATTCATAAATATAATGAAATTTTAAGCAATTTATTCTGTGAGTGTAATAACTAATATCTATATAGAGAGTGTTTCTATGCAAGCATGATTATAATTTTAGTTTAGTGAATAGTAAGATTAAAGTTTGAATATTAACAATTTTTTTTAACTTCACAAAGTAGAATTTGTTTATACAAAGATGTCTTTTCTCCTGGACAAAAGTTAAAGTGGTGCTTATTTTTATAACTAAGTTTGATCCGTAGTTTTTCTTACCCATATAAGAAAAAAATAGCAAAAAGAGCAAAAATAGTGATATAATTAGATAATTATGTCTTTATGAAGATACTGCTTTTAGTATTGGGAATAACTAAACAGTTTGAAATTAGTAGAATGCAAGAAAAAGCGTAAAATAATAATTATATACCCTTCAGTACGCAACCGCAAAATTACGAAAAAAAAATAAATCCTATTTCAAAATTAAAAAGTTCTATATTATTTTTCATGACACCGGCTATGCCTCAGGCAAATTTTACGGAGTTAGGGTTCGAGAATGGAATCTACCGTCATGTGAACTCTATGTATCATGCATACATTGAAGGTATTCATAATATATGATTTTGGAACACATAATAAAAGAAACAGAAAAGAAAAATATTGTTTTCGAATTTTTGTCAGCATATCTATTTGTCTGTTTATCCATTTGTTTGAATACGAAAAAACAACTGATTCAATTCTGATGAAGTTTTGCAAACATAGGTTGACTTAATGTCACTTTTATTGTTTGTCAGAATCGGTTCATTCAACCAGAAGATACGCGAATTTAATATCTTCTGAGATTAGTTTGCATTGTATTAGTACAACACAAAGAAGTGGCTGGCTATTCAACACATAGTAATACTTATCTATGTAAATCAACAAGTGGTGCCGCGTAACTTTTAAATCGCTTAAAAAAATTTCCACCTGGGCAAACATTAGGGAAATGGACATAGCCAGACGTAAAGTGTAGAGTGGTGCGGGGGGTACGTGCCTGAGTAAGCAACACAAATGCGAGAAAACGAATGAAGAGAGATGACGCATTTAAAAGAAACATAATAAAGTAGTGAAATAAAAAAATATTGTTTTTGAAATTTTTTTCTGTTTACATGTTTCTTTGCACAAGCATCATGTGAAACTATTGAATTCAAGTAATGTTTTCAAAAGAATACAGAGATCAACTAGGGTAATATTTAGTTTTATTTCATCGCCATGGTTTTACTTCGCTAGATTATATGCAAATTTATGGTTTTCAACAATTATTTTCCATTTGATTAAGACGATAATGAAAAAAATACCTACCTACCTGACGCGTAGTATTTACAGAAATATATTGCTTACCTATCTACGTCAACAGATGTTGCTACATGTAGTTTAAATCGCACAACGAAATTTACCACCTGGACATACATTAGCGAAATTAATGTGGCTAAAAATGGAGTGTAGAGTAGTGTTGGAAGTGCAAGTTAGCAACCAGTTAAATAAGCAACCAGAATGCGGGCAGATATCGACTTCGGCACATCATTTTTCTCGATGTTGCTTTTATTAATTATAACTTTACTTTGTTTTGTTAACTTATTTAGAATTTTAATGTTTTGTACATATTCATAATTTAGATTTCATTGGTAGATTTTTTATAGAGTATAATTATTACGTTCCTTATTATCTATGCATATAATATTTACGAAAAAAATATTTATGTGAAATAACAAAAGTAATATGAGTCTGTTTACTTACTCATGCATCAAGCAAGAAGAGCCGAAAGAAAGAGTTATATATATAAGCTATAAAGCAATGTTTCAAGTAACAGGAAAATATAGTCAGTTTGACGTTTCATTTCAAAGTATACTTGCTAAAAAAGTTTACTTTATTATTATAATTGTTATTATAGATGGTTTTGCGTGTGATAATCTCACAATTAACTTAATAACAGTTTCTGAATATCCACATAAGAATGAAGTCGCGGACGCACATAGTTAACAATAAAATTGGTTTACTAATTGGTCTTATTAATAAGAAGTAAACAAATAATTTACATTATATTATACAACTTTATCCACTTTGTTACCCTTAACTAAAATATAACTGTGGTATTTAATTCATTTGATTATTACAAGAATTTTCAGAAGGAGCAGAAAAATTAATTTGATTGTTTCATCGTTAGTAAATAATATTATTTTGCAATTTTGCCTATATAAGTCGGTAATAGATTTTTTAACGACGAAAAAGCAACATTAAAATATTTTATTTAAAAAATAAAGGCTGGAGATGGCAGTATTTGTCTGAATGTAGTTTGTAATCGACCCCTAAAGAGAACTGCACATTAACCATATTTTTATTTATTTTCAAAACTTAGCAAATTTGTGTACAATATTTATTGTCACTGTAAAAAATCAAGTCACCGTAAGCCGTTAACATTTAATGACAAGTCTTGAGTTTTCTTTCCGTTCCTTTAATTTAATGTCTAATTCCAAAAAAAATATTTTATTTTATTGCCTTTACAGCCTTGAATATATCATAACCACCCGGCGAGCTGTGACGATATCACGATTATGGTCGTATTCAGCTTAATATATATTTAAATATTATATATATATATATATATATATATATATATATATATATATATATATATATATATATATATATTGTATAAGTTGAAATTAATAAAGAAACCAGATAAATTATATTTGTATTTTAATTATCTTTATATCATTTGTACACAAGTTTCTTTAATATAAAATATAACTCCATTTTTAAACTTCCGTAGATCAAAAAGAATAACTGAGCCCTTATAAGATCACTCATGTGTCTGTCTGTCCGTCTGTCATGATTTTTTTTCAACAGCTGACATAGGAATTTGCAAGTGGCCTAGGAAGAAAACATATTAACCTGCTACAACTCAGTAACTAATACTCAAAAAGATTTACTTGGAACTTTTAAAGGAGGATGGCGGAAGGGTGTTAAATTAAGTACTTTTTTTTCAATTTCATATATAACGTGGGGTATCATTTGAAAAGTCTAACATTACGTGCCCCAAAAATAGGTTTTCATAATTTTACGTTGAGTAGTGTCGAAAACGGAACTTTTGGAAACCTTAAAGGTAGTAAGAAGATTCGATGTTCAACACATAACCTATTTCCAAAATTTATTTACTTTGCCACTGGCATAATTACCCGAGTGGCCATAAAAATTCTACACCAATTCCAAACAAGTCGACAGAGTACAAAAGGAAATTACGTTGGGGCAACGAATTACAGTATGCAATATATTAACTACGCGAAAAGTTAATTTTCTCAAATTGTGTAATGAAAATACTGTTTATCCTTTAATGTTTATAAGATCCTAAATGTATACGAGAACATTTAAGCACTTTCAAATATTCAAGGGCACAAAGATGCTTATAGTGCTATGGGTCTTCATTCCACTCGTATTGGAACTAGAACCCCTAGCGCCCTTAAATATTTAAAAGTGCCTAAATGTTCTCGGTTCTTAGGTTTCCAATGCAATAACAAAGCAAATTAACGATAGCCTTCATACTAAGGTAAAACAAACTTAATAACTAAGTGCACGATAATTACAGAAGATAACAATTATTATCTCGAATGTTGTCCGAGACTTACTTCCCGTGAAACGTGACATAACGGCGACGTAACTTTTATTTTCACGTGTCTCAGCACGCCAGGAAATTGAGGGAAACTTTCCATGTACACTGAAAAAAATATCGAGCGAATAGACATTGATACTGAACAATGATCATAAAAGTAAATAATGGCTTTTACGGAATTCGATTTATTGAATATTGGACTTTTTCTTCTAAACATTCAACGCGCTTCGTAATATAAGCGTATATAACCTTCTGTTTATTTAGTATTAAAACTACAATTGAATGAAAAGATTGCACGTGGACAATGTTATTTCAATTGATGTTAAAAAATTATTCGCATCAGATGTGCAATATTGATATTATGACTCTTATATGATTCTGATATGAGATTAGCATATCAAAATATTATATGAAATAAATTACTAATTTAATTAACTTAACTGATATAAATATACAACTCAATAATATAAATATTCCTCAAACTAGCTTTAAGTTTTTAAGAAAATAATTACTGGCTGTAGGCAATCGTCAAAATAAATGATAGCTAACTTTATTCTTGCCGATCAATTATAGCCAGGCGTAATAAGGAAAGAAGCGGAAAAAACGTTTAAACTAAGTACTTTATGTTGATATGTACAGTACATTAACCATGAATTTCTTAAAAGATAACTTACGTCTCTATTTAATTGTATAACCATCTTTAATAAAAATTACACTAAAAATAAATATGATGCTATTTAGAAAATAAAATTTTCTTAATTTTTCCTCTAATTGACAAATAAATAAAAATCAATTAAAGAACATAAGTTATTAAATTTTTTGAAGTCACAAATTAATTACTATTACATAACATTATAATTGTTAAGTCAACTTACTACTGTGAACGACAGTTTACTTTTGCAGATTATAAAACACTTCAAATTATAAATTCATAATTATTTTTTTTTGCATTTCACTTTCACCACAACATGTAACATTAACTTTATATTTTCGTTTTCTCTTAAAAAAATTGGTATGTATATTTTTATTTAATTATGATGTCATAATTTTTATCTAAGCTAAAGAGGTGAAGCAGAACTTTGCTTCCAGAATAATTGACGTTATATCTTTCACAAAATTCAACTCTTGCATCAACTGGATAAAGAAAGTAGGCTAGGGGTATGAACACCAAATGCTGTCCACCATTCAGTTAAACTAATGTGCTAATATATGTATCAATCTTCTTTCTTTGAGACGCAACCAACATTGGTTCGACCAATAGTGTAACTGGAAATGAAAAGTGGTTTCTGTACGTAAACCGATACTGGCTTCAAAAACTGAACTTCAACAAAAGATTTTTTTTCTATTTGGTGGAATTTAAAAGGAATATTGTATTAAGAGCTACTATCAGTAAATTCAACAGTAGACTTGACCGACTTCGCATTGAAAAACAATACAAACGTAAAGAACACTCAAAAGTGTATTTCCTTCACGATAACGATCGGCCGCATATAGCTATATCGTCCACCAGAAGTTACTGGATTTTCGTTGGGTGATTCTAGCGATTCCACCATATTCACATGACTTAGCACCAACAGATTTTTAGTCAGTTTTTTTTCATTCTTTGAATAATTAAATTCAGAATAAAAAGTCAGCAGAGTTGTCAGATTTCGTAATAAGTTTATAGGTGTATATATATATATATATATATATATATATATATATATATATATATATATATATATATATATATGTAAGTATATATGATGAAATAAATATTTATTTCTGTATGTTTTTATAATATCCAGGTTATGTTTTCTTATAAATATTTAAGGATTATTATTCTGGCAAAGATAATTCACTTTTATGGAAGTACAGTAATTCATCTATTGCTTAAATATCAGTGGCCGTAGTATAATCAAGGCTAAACCAAGCATATAAATTATTTTTACTTGATTATATTGCATGGTATGAAATTTATAGTACAAAATATAGTAAAATTATTTACGAAAAAATATCATCATTCATATTAAGTAAAACATATTTTTCTGACGTGTTTCTGTTAATTTTGATATGCTTTTTGGCAAGCAATTTTAGGCAAATGTTAACAATAAAAGCCTGAAAAATAAATAAAGCTAAATTTCAACTAAAAATATTCTCCGACCAAAGACTAACACAATTTATATAAATTACTCACTAGGAAATACATTTCGGAAAAGACGGAATGCATAATCTTAATAGGGAAACTTATAAAAACTGCACCAAGTGAATAAATAACCTCGGTATTCATAACAAATCCGTGGGTACGAAAGTGCAAACTGCAGACCATTTGGCTTTATTCCAACTGCACTGGCCATGCCTGTCGTCGACATAAATTACTGCGGGCACGCGAAGTTCGCATAACCCTTAATTACTTCATTCAAACTTACTGTCAACAATAACTAACGTTCTGATTTATCATATTTCATACACTTGTTTACACAAAGATGTAGCACTGAGATATAGCAAAATAAAATAAATGGTTTATTTGGATATAGTATACGTCACAATTTTATTAGAATTATTTATAAAATAACCAATAATATAAGGATATGTAATAGTATTGTACAACAACAGTAAGGTAAAAACAATGACTTGTGGTCACCATCCTTATCCTCAACGGCAATTATAAGTAAATTTACTGGGAAAAAAATTTGATGAAATTTATTTCTGTAGCAGTGAAATTCGAACAAGGGTTCCTTAGACCAGCATTCGATTGTTTTATTGTCGCACAGTATCGTATGTTTATGATAAGTTATGAAATGAGTATCGGTATTCATGTCATTAAGAAAACCGATTCCAAGCTTAATTAAATCAAAGATAAATTTTTGTAAATACCGAACAAAGCAAACACAAAGTCTATACATTTCTGTAAATACTAAACTATAGAAAACACAAAGTCTAGGGATTATATTAGGTTTCATTACTATATCTAACTTTTTCTAGATAAAAAAAATGGAAAAGTTAAGAAATAAATTTTGTCTTCACTTAAATATTTACCACCACACCACATATCAGCATCATCATCTTACGTACTTTGGAATCTTCCCAGCAAGATTCTTTTTGGAAGCCCGTAATTTCCAGGTTAAAAAATAATAATTCAAATTATAAACCTAATATTTTGTGAATTTCTCACATAACTGTTTGGCCTCTAAATCGAAACATGTCTAGCATTCATTTGATATCCTACACGATAACCTTGAAAGAATTTCTTTTTTTACTTTTCCAAATAATCCTTTGAAATTAACTCCTGGGATCAAAATACCCCTTTTCATACTTCACTTCTATAATTGAGCTACCGTACTCTATTTCCGTGCCAAATTTTTACGTCCAATAGTTTCCGAGAAAATCGCTTATGACAGAGGGATGGATGGACACCGAAATAATTTCATTAGTATTCCGTTTTAGCAATTTTGCCAGGGAATATTAAAACCCGTCACATACGTATAGTACTTGCACTACGAGGGTTCTTTACACGTTTAGGGTCTTATAAACATTTAGGAATAAATAGTATTCCCAATAACGTAAGTATATCGTCTACTATATTTTGATGGGCGTAAAGTTATGGTGCATATTTTAATAATATTATTTCTTACCATGTAAATATATGAACATATTGCCTAGTACCTATATTTTTCAAAGACGTAATGAATATACATTTATAAATGTAAAGTTATTTTCACAGTTAATTTAAGTCACTTGTGTGAAGTTTCTATGAACTTTTTACAGACCCAACTACATGTCATGAGTTGATCGATTATTACTCATAAACTAGCAGAACCTATTTAGAGGGAAACGAAAACAGCTTTTCGAAATCATTCCATGTGGCCGGCCGACTACAATAAAATAACAATTTTAGACGATTTGGTATTCGTAGAGAGATTGGAATGATAAAAGTAATCATCAGCTAAATAAGTAGCTTAATTAGTATTTAAATTAATTTTCAAAATTCCAAGAAAAAGTCCTTCCGTGAGTTGTGCCCAAACTTCATTAAACTAATATTAGCTACAAAATATTTCATATTATAATATTTTCAATGAAAAGTTATACAATAACAAAGAAAAAAAAACTTAGTCTAAATAACATTAATAAGATTTAATAATGTAAGATCACCTAATTGAGCATTAGAACCAAGCCTAGTCAATAAACCAAGTAATATTTACACCTTGTCCGATCACGTATATTGAACACCAAACGGAATATATTCAAGATTCAGCAGTGCCTAATGAGTATACTACAGAAACGAATATACCTAGAAGCTTCCAACAACCCCCAGAAGAAACATTAGATATTCTACCCAATATAACATCTTGAGTCGATGGTTACATTTATAGCCACGAATTCAGAATTTATCTAGAAAAGTTGTCGGAAGAATATTTTATAACGAGATATAAGTTAATCAAAATGCACTCGGTTAATGACAGGGCCAACCTTTCTAGTACAATACATAAAAGAGAATGGGTTTAAGTCAACATCGATAAGACTGTTCAACTTTATGAATTTGGCCTGACTCACAATTATTGACATCAATACGTAACATCAATTAGCCGAAGCAGCTGGTGATTGACGATGAAGAGTGGGTTTGTGGTTAAAAAGAGGTGTAAATACAAATAACTTATTTCTTTTACTTTAGTCAAACATAAGTTTCAATAATTATATGGTCTAGCTAAGCCACTAATTGTTGTTAGTAGTCAACGGAATCAAGTTTGTTTTTTCTCCATGATAACACTAGATCACATACCGCAAAATACACTCGTTTAAAAAAAACATTTATTATTAAATTAAGTATAAAATTTCACATCATGTACAACTTCGACCTCAAAAAATGCGATAAAATTTTGGAACAGAGCTTAAGTGCCCTATAAAAATCCAAACATACCTTCAGTGTGCAGTCTAAAGCATTTTGGAATTAACTAGATCCTAACACCAGAAAAACATCTTCGATAAATGCTTGCAAGAATCAATTGAAAAAGTCCTACCTCTCCTAACCCTAATTCTTTTGCAATTTTGTGTTTCCCTCGCCCAATCCAACTCATATCATTATTTGTATTCTAAATTTTTGTCTTTTTGAATATAAACTATTTTTCTTTTCTTCATTTTGTGACATTTTGTTATTTTCTACCAGACACCTAATTTGTCAAAACTTATTGTCATGGTTGACTGGAAGAGATTTCTCCCGTTGCAGCATGTACTATACTTTAAAAATGATATATAAATAAGTAAAAATTACTGGAGTTAGGCTGGGTTCTACCAGTATTCACTTCCTTTACTCGACTTTGCTCAATATGAATATTGACATTACACTATCCTGTTCAGAGCTGCAAACAATCATTCAAAGAGTAAAAAATAGATAATATTAAAGACTTTCAACAACAACTTTTCAACTTTTCTTAATCTAAGAACATATTCTTAATGAAATTATCACATTAAAAATATATTGTACCTGGCCACCAGCTGACGACAAATCATAAATAAAGATGGCTCATATGTACATATTTTAATTTCCTTACACCGTTTATTTATTTTTTTTAAACAAATCGGAATTAAAAACTTATTAGCCAACCCATACAAATTTTATCTTTTAAAATGATAATCATTGGCTTAAAAGTAATCCTTTATTTGAAAACCATTTGAGATAACTTTCCCGAACACAATAACCTCAATCGTAACAACGAAGACTGAATATCCTTTACCATTACCGTCTGCCAAACCTATTCACGAATGCCAACGAAGCCTTTAAAATTCTCATAAAATTCTTCAATAAACATGTCTCTAATCTCTCGACCAAGCTGCTGCGAGCTAGCCCCGGTTTTTATCCCCGCACGAGTGGAGGCGAAAGGTACGCCCCTATCACCACCCACCGCCTCGTATTCGTCTCTGTGTGTAAATATAGCGCGCCTACGCCTTAAAACTACTTACTTTCGTTAAATAACAAATTATTCGTTCACAGAATTAATTATTGCGAACAATGTACAAATGGTAAGTTTTCGATAATTTTCAAGAATATAAGACAAGTGTGACAAAAATATGTATGCCGTCTTAACATTATATGCAGATCTTATGAGTCATAATTGACAAAGAGTCTCGAGTTTTTTTCAAATAATTATACATTTAAAATTGAGTTATTTAATAAATTTTAATATAAAAATTTCTAATATATTCCATGCGTAAAAAATTTTGCAATTTTTCACTAGATCGATGATCCGTACCAAATACCACGCTTAATATTTAATTTTCATATTATTTTCATGGCAAACAATTTATATTTATATTGTGTTTCTATTAACATGGCCCAAAAGGGAACGTAACTTGAATTAATATTTCATAACTTTAACCTACTCTTCAAGTAACTATCAATATTTAAGTTTGTACTAAAACGCGTACTCACTTATGCTCATTATAAATCTATTATCAATATAAAGGTATCAAAGTACAGACTACAGACATTACTACCCTCAACTTTTAATTTATAACATTCTTAAATATGTCATAACTAATTTTTATCTTTACCAAATATATTAATAATAAGGTTGTTATGTAAATTTAAATACGGAAATATGTGCTATATAGTTCTAGCTTTTTTTATCTATAACTACTTAATAGATTCGAACAATCTAATCCAATTTTACTTATCTGTTATTGCACTTTCCCATAACCTAACTCAACCTTTCAGAGTTCACGAGATAGTTGAGGGACAATCAACGATCGGTGTAATCTTACTTTCCTTCCTCACATAATATTATAAACGATTTACATATTTATCCTGAGAGTTTACATTTAGGTCCTCAGCACTATACATTCTTACTATAAAAAACTTATTCACCCTTCTCAATCCCAAATATTCTTTCTCTTTTTATGAAATATTCTTCTTTGTCTACCCTATCAATTTAAATAAACTAAATCCTGAAATAAGAAATACTTTCTATGGCTGCATTCAATTCAAGAAAACTTAATCTTTCCAAATTTCACTTACTCTATAAAATTATTAATTAGATAAGTCACTTCTCTAAAAGTAGTTCAAAAAATGGCTTATCTTCAATACAACGATCACTTTTATATAGAAATTTTTCTTTTCTATCTCTTCTGTAAATATTTTATTTCTATCCATTTTTAAACACCGTCCTGTAAAATTCGTATTTATCTATGGAAGAAGCTTTTAAAAGATGTGTATTTTCTACAATGGAGAGCAGAATCTGCGTTACACGTTCTTGTTGAGTACGAATTTCAATATAAATTCTCCTTACGATTTTACATATAAAATGGTTTTTTTCCCAGCTGAATACTCCATCTTCCCATTGTTCCTTGAAAATTTTATAAATCGGGTTCAATACTATGTTTTACAGCTAACATCATAAACGACTTTTAGGGTCCCGCAGTTAAAAGAAGAACCCTTAAATTTCTTTATATGCGTCTGCATATAACAACCGTTTTACTTCCGGACTATTAGTGATATAAAGCTGAAAATTAGCATGGTCATAACACCTTACATATTTATAACGCCTATAAAGTATTATCTTTAAAAAAATGTTTTATGGTACCTCCCCTACATATAAAGTGAGGGTGATTTTTTTATTCGCGCACCCCATTATGTAGGGCAGCCTTTCCCAAACTTTTTCAGAGGCCAATTTACCATGATACGCGGAGCACCAAAAAAACAAAGCTACTTTCGATAATCAACGTTTCATTTTTTTATTTAATAGGGAGGCAAATGAGCATGCCGGTAAGCTGATCAAAAATTATCGCGCCAATATAATTTGTCACATATCCAGGCCTTTTTAAAATTAAATAAACATAAATAGGTACACCTATGTGAATGGTTGTATTTATGTTTATTTCATTTTAATGAGATGATTTGTGTTGCTTTTTTTGCGACCAAACTCATAATATTTGAGTCAATTTTGCTCAGTTGGATCCTTAAATCTGCCTCTACTTGTAGTATTTTTCTGTATTTATTTTTTACATATACAAGAGCAGAAAATATGTTGGGGGGGAAAGGCAACAACTATTTGATCGCAAATTCTGATTACTCCTATATAATCGTTTTTTAAATTTAGCCAAAACTTTGTATTTGTCATTCCTCAGATATTTTTTTAAAGTCGAATCACAAATTATTTCAATTAATTGAGTTTCATGGGAAAATGTCAGACCGGTGATGTCTGTTACATTTACGCGAAATAGATCCATAATCCAACATTCCCTATGGTCTGGATTTGAAAAATATTCCCGAAATGAAGATTTCAAGGCTCAAAAATGCTCATTGATTACTTGATTCTCTTTTTGCAACATAACCTCACTAGTTGATATAAGAAATGACGAGAAAATGACAAAATGAACGAAATTATCTTGTAGAAACCGATTTATCCCTAAATCAACACAGCTTCGATATTTTCTTCGGCAATGAAGACATTACTCTTAACTCTTCCTTATAAGCTCAAATTTAATGTGTTTAAAAAGCTAAATATGTTAGCTAAGTAAGCTGTCATGAAATGCTATTCGAAACCAATAAAATTATAAGCATGCTTCTTGGCGTTGCCTGTCTTATCTGAAAAAACGATCAAAACGTTACTCTCAGGTCAAAAACACACGCCAACACTTTTCCACGCAATAACCAGCGCACCTCTACATGCAATACCAGCTCTGTATAAGTGCTTCCTGTTTCTTCACAAATCACATGAAAAATGCGAGAATTTAAATTTGTAGGTTTTATAAAATTCACCACCCGTATAATTTGGTCCAAAATAGTCTTTAATTTAGCCGCATATTTTTAGCAAATAAAACTTGTCTACGAATGCAATAATAATGTCAACTGTTTATATATATTCCTTGTTTTGACACGACTCTGAAGTCCTATCTACTGTCACAACAGATGCGCCATCTGTGCTTACTGCCATAAAATTATCCCACTTAATATTATGAGTCGACAAAGTTATTTAAAACATCAAATATCACTTTGCTTGTAGTAGCTGTATAGAAATATTGACGTAATAAAAATCTTCTCTGATGCTGTTGTCAAACTCGTTACGGATAACTGCAAGCAAATTCGTATCATTACAAATGTGCTCTCACCTAATTGTAAAATATAATATCGGCTTGCTTTTGCCTTTTCAATCATCTGTTCTTTGATATTTCCCGGCATCTCACTAATTCGTTTTGTGTACTGTATTATTAGATAAGAACTTAACTTCTTTGCGGCTTTATCTCCTTAGCCTTTGACTTGAAAAACTCCCTAGATTTGAAATACTATTCCCTGTGTTTCGCTTCTAAATGACATCGAGGTACTTGGCCGGTTTCATAGAGTCATTCGATAAAACATCATAAAATACATTGAAGTGTTTCTTCGGCATTAACAACGTTATTTGTGAAACAAAAGTTAACTAATCTTTTGCAAACTTACGACGCTTTGGTTTCGCCCTTCACGAAACTCTTGATAAACACTAAGGGACGAGTCCTTTATTTGAATCAATTGAAGAGGATTCATTACATTTTAACCAACGTTCCATCATTCCTAATTTAGTACTAGTCACTAACTAGTTACATTCGTAGAATCAAGTTATACGCGAACGAGTTATAATAGGAAAAACAATTAACTGAACTTATTACAAATGAGAGCGACCTGCGGAGAAGAGACAGGATGGAAGGAGTCATGCACCTGACACCTCACTCGCGACAGCCAGTGTGCGCTGTGGGGATTTATTTTATTTTCACGTTCCCGTCAAATATTCAGCCACACCATATGTTTTTTATAATTTTTACTTTTAATTTTTATTTTATCCATGCACACCCTAGGATAGGTCCGCGGACCCCTGGAATCCGTAGACCCCATGTCGAGAATGCAGATGTCAGATTTAGTACCAAGTATATTATTATCTATACCATGTACCTTTTGCATGAGTAGAAAGACAGGTAATTTTAGGGAATTACATTCCGTATTACTCATGTACGAAATCTCATTATATTACGCTTTTACATCTTTTTTATATTCTTAAATACCTGGTAACTCTATTTCGTCATATACCCGTACATACACATTTGTATTCTGCGGTTTTTTGCTTAAACCAGTGAGTCAAACGAGTTCAAATTCCATGAATTTACTCCTTAGTACTGATCCTCTGTACCGTTCCTGTCATTATCTTTTGTATCATCATCAGATACTATCCACCATTTTTTAAAAAAGGTCTCGTACAATAAGTGAAACAAATTCAAAGTCGATTAATTACTCTTCACTCTGCGTATATAGGAAAGTACAATGAAACTACTAATTTTTTTTTTAATTTTGCTGCATATTAATTAAAATCCCCATATGAAGTATGAAAAGTTTCTTGCATATTGGCTAAAACGATAAAAGATTTTAGAGTCATGATAAATGACCGATCGAACATGTTGAAATTATAACTAATTCAATTATTAGGAAATCTTCAAGATATTTCTGGAAAAGAGGCAAGGTCGCGCTGACTGAAAATTAATTGAATAATATTTCAATTGAATTATAAATATATATATATATATATATATATATACATATATATATATATATATATATATATATATATATATATATATAAATTATATATTAATTAGAAAAATTAATTATATTAAAATCACATTTTTATTCAGTTTCTCATCTTATCTTGTAATTACCTGACTATTCTGATTTTACACGAGCAAAAAAGGATCAACTTCTTTTAGGTGATAACTATTTACGGGTAATTTACTAATGACATTCCCAAAGGTTTACTTGACTTTATTTGTGTTCACAAATGTTCATCTCAATTTTGTAACATAAAAACATTTATAACAAACACTATATGTTAGAACGACCGCGGCTAAAATTATTTGTTTAACCCGAAAATATATCTACGTTCCATTTTGAAACAGAAAATTGGCCATAACAGATGGTTTGTGATAATTAGCAATATGCATAATTGAACTTATTTGTGAATTTGCATGTTGTCTACAATGTGTTCAAACATTATTTTAATGTCATATAACTTTTACAAATATCATACATATTCAATGTACCAGTGGAGCATGATGCAATTACACGTAGCCTGCACTGAACATCTGTAATACATTCATCACATATTTATGAATATTTAAACATATTTAATTTTTGATATTCAAACGAATTCCGCACTTGTGTTATATCTTCACTAGTGTATTATCCACATTTAGTATTATACCATTCTATACTGTCATTCAGACTAAAGGAAGTTCACTTGAAAGAAAATAACGTTTTATAAATACTTTTAACATTTTTACATTTCATGCTATAAAGAATTAAATATGAATTTGTTATTACGTCACACGTTTTCTGTTTGAATAAATTTAAATTTTTAACAATTTCTTTTTTCTTCCCGTTCTTTACCGCTCGCTGCAAGTGACGTATTCGAAAACTTTTGACTTTATAAAATTAAAAAATGAACTGAAAATAATTTATCGAACTACAGAACTTCGGGTAGAACTCCGCCTTTCGGGATATTATGAATTAATCAATTTAAGTAAATTAATATTGACAATTCCGTTTTCTACCGCTACCGCGGAAAGATTATTTTCAGTTATAAAACAAATTCACATCTATTACCAAAATACGCAAAACCAAGAAAAACTCTCAAAACTTTGATATAATAGCTATTAAAAAAAAGTTAGCCACGGAATTAAAGAGAAAACTCTTAAGTTATGACGACATTTAAATTGGTTTTTAAAATTGGACCTCCAGCTTTGGAACATAAATAATAGTTTAATATTTTAACTACATCGTAACGTTACAATTTACCGAATCAAAAAATAATATCGGTGTTTCCTTAATATATACTTCCTTATTAATATAGTCTGACTTTTTTCAAAGCCACTTAAATGCATGCATACATTATATCTATGATGTTAATATTGCGATCCGCAATATGTTTGTTCGGTTCACAATTGAATACCGTTTGCGTTATAATTTACGCTTATTCGGTTTTCTTTAGGACCTTTAGTAACAGATAATGATGCTTTGATAAAAACGTGAAGCAAGATGCATGGAAGAAAAGCCGTTACACGAAGCTAATTGTAGATCCAGCGTCACTTTGGCCCCCATCCACAATAAGAGAGATTTTACTGAAAATAGATTCTATTACTTAAAGTTAAAAAAACTGTTAACTTTTAACACTTACAATCTCTTGGACTACTACTATAATTATACTCGCGTAGGGAAGGTAATGTTAGCTAGTATCACTTGTGAATTTTATGGAAATTATACTCCCATAGGGAAGGTAATATTATGTTATGGTAATGGATGTTAGCTAGTATCACTTGAGGAATTTATGGAAATTATACTCACATAGGGAAGTAATGTTAGCTAGTACCACTTGGGAATTTATGACGTAAACTAATCCTATCTTTTTAATGTCAAGTTTCCGTGCCACAAAATTCGAGTCCTCGTGAGATAAAACAAAATAACAACAGAAGAAACGATGCAAGCAAATGTGACTGCGACGGTCAGAAACTAGTATTAGTTTATTTGAACTCACTAATTAAATATAACACGTATCATGCCATATATGTGTTACACTTCTTTATACATGTTTAGGAAAAGAATAAGACTTAAATATTTTAATTTCATTAAATTAATAGATTCCATTCAAATTGTTTTACATTGTTCACACTATCAAATAGGGTTTCGCTTGTACTTCACAAAAATTAACTATAATATGACAGCAGAACATAACTACAATTAAATAAATAATTATAATACATATGTACGTACCAGATTTGACTATGTTGGAAAAAGAAAAGAAAAACAATCGATAATTGAAAATATATCTGAAAAATATCATTAAATTAAAAGTAAGGAAAATACAACCGGTCCCAAGGTATAATTAAATCGCAACTTTATGAAAGCGCAGTTTAACAATGAGTTTAATCCAGAGTTGAGAATGTTCAAGTTAATTAAGTCCATTATCAAATGCAGGGAATGTTTTTCATTTAGAGAGCAGATATCGCTTCAGCTGTCTTTGTGGTGAGCTTTAAATTCATTGGAATACTTTGCCTATTGTTGGAAATCATGGAGAGAGATGACTGAAGAAAAAATTAATGAAATTGTGCTTAAAGTTAGGTTACATTTTATAGAAGAAATAGCAGTATATTTGCGCACATACACACATTTATATATGTATGTACGTATATATATATATATATATATATATATACACATTTAAACACTGCGTGTGTGTGTTTCTCTATAGTACCATACCATTTTACCTAATACTAAAAGTGTCTGGGAGAAAAAATTAGGACTAAATGATGCTTGGAAACTATCTATGTCTCTTAACCCTCTCACGCACATGCACACCCACACATACAGCATAAGCATTTGTCGGGTTTGTCGCTTAGTTTAAAATAGATTCACTGTAAGCAACATCTCTTTTCCTCTCACGTATATGCTCACCCATACACGGTCACATAAACGTCCATTAAAATTGGCACCAGCTTCAAGAAATATAAGTTTCTTCCTATGTGATGAGAAATATATTCACCCATACAATATAATTAACAACATACGAATTAAAATTTTAAAAACGGAGAATGAATTTACAGAATACACGTTCAATATCATAAATCATTATTAATGTAGCGTTACTAGCGTAATAAATGTTCAATAACGTTTTTGAGTTATTTATAATATCGTTAATACCTCAAAAACTATAACATCCAGAATCACCATAGTTTTGCTACAATTTCCCTTAGATTTCTATAAACTCTGTTTTCTTCATAATGTTTGATTCGGTAGTTTCAAAAATATAGGGGGGAAGGAATTGACATATCTTTCGCATATTTTTCAGTATATCTTTGAAAGTATACTTACTACAAAAATTATGAAATATATTTTTAAAACTTTTAAAACTACCCCTTTCAAACAATGCTCCATAGTATATATGAAATTGAAAGAAAAACATTGAGTACTTAATTTGCATCCGCCCCTATCTAAAATTACCATATACATATTTATTAATGTTAACTTTTGAAATATAGGTGGTCAACATGCTTTATTTCTGCGCCAAATTCAATCAAGTTCTGCACCTGCAAAAAAAATCACGTGAATTAATCTTGTTCCATGGGAGCTAATGAAATAAGAATATTTGAATAACTATTGTTCCACGTAGCAAACATAATGATGATTTTTCAAGATGAAAATAATCATCACACATATTTTGATAATTATTTTTATATTATACAAGTCATCGTTATCATTTCAATTTAGAGAAAATCATCTAAGATTAGAGAAATGTCTCAAAACGTGAATTTTCTTTGACTTATAGAAAAAAATTACCTCTAATATTTTAATCCTGTATTGGACCGAAATCCATAACTACCACATTGAGCATGCTTAAAAATCTCAAGCACATTTTGAAAATAACGAAAAAATAACTTTAAGGCATAGTAAAAAAACAATTTCCGAACTAGCCTCATAAACTCCCGCCAACGATAATTTCAAAAAAGACCACAGACACAAACAAATCATATCTAGGCAGATCGACGGTGCGCCCTCATAAGTGGAATAGTTGCCCTGTAATATTAAATTTCAGACCGACAATCAAATAAAAGGGTAATTGTCTGGACACAACATCCTTAGTGTGCCATATACTTACCGTTTATTTTCCCTTACGAAAGAAAAAACACTCTGATGTCAAATTTAGTAATATAGGACGAACGTATTTTGACATAAAAATGGTAAAAGACAGATGTTAATCACCGAAACGTGAAACTCAAATTTCACTGCCAATTTTCTCCAATGTCGTACTAGTCTAACTGTCGTACTTATTCCCTGGTCTAACTGTCGTACTTATTCATTGGAAACTAAAGAGATTCCCACATTTTGCCCCATACTTTTCCTTACTAATTTTCTAGTTTTTTATTTCCTCAATCCAACATTGACAGTAAGTTTCCCACTTACTATCAATACTGAATAGGAAACATAATGTGTAAAGGAAAAACCTTAATTTATTTTGAGGTTTTGTGTGCTATCAATTATGTATAAGAAACGTGCAGCCCATTGCAAGTTTGACAATATGAACAATTACTTTTAGCAAAAATCTGGTGAAAATTATGGACATGGAAACTAACCGAAACTTAAGCGACTTAGGAAAAAGAATTTATATCGCAGAAAATTACTGAGAAAATTGTTAGAAGTATGCGAATACTATCCAAAATACTCGTAAATACATCAAATCTTTTTAGTCAGTATAAATTTTATAAGAATTAAATCATAATATTTTTTCTCTATCTGAAATAAAATTATTAAATTCCTTCCAAAATTACACATTATTTTAACAAAATACAATTGCACAACTAGTGAATGAAAAAAAATTAATAACCAAAACTATATGTAAAATGATTAAAAAATGGAGAGTCCAAGTAAGCGATTACTTGGAAGACTAAAAATTTTTATTAAATTGTTATCAAAATATTACTTTATAATAAGAGATTATTCTCAAAATATTTCAAATTGATCAGAATAATTATTTCAGAGGTATAATTAAACAAAGTAATATAGATTATAACTCAGGCATGTAATTAATATAACTGGATAAATAAAGTTTCATACCGAAGTTTTCTCTGCTATCCACAATCTGAATTTTGGGTATTGTAAGTAAAAATACTGACCAATTTTCAAAATTCGGAACAGGCCATCCAAAATTAACATGAAACGGATCATCAGTTTTTTTCGCTTTAAATTGAAATAAATTATGAGTTTTTAACATTTCTTTTTAAATTCACTTAAAATATATTTTAAAATAATATCAATTTTTTACTTACCAAACAAACTTAGAATATACAAAAATTTCTATCCGGTTTTCGTGTTGACTTCGAACTTCAGCTGCAGCAAATTACGTATTGTTATCAATATATTTATTAATTATTCTCGACCACAGAGCACAAAATGCTAACTTTGATTGATTAAATATCAAAAAACGTTCCTTTACTTAGTCTAAAATTTTAATTGGACTATAATTCTATTAAAAACACTTAGAACCAGAGAAAAAACACTGTTTTTGGTATCAACTTTATCTAAGTTTAAAAAAAACAAATAGCACGATAATTAGTCTTTCAAAATCAAACGGTAGAGCACACAGAAAACACAAGTTTAACCGAGAAGCATATACTTATGTGCCAATAGAGCGAACAGCCTTAATAATTAATGCAGATCAATGAGTGTGAAAGCTTATTTGGATGCTCTCCAACTAAATTACGCTCATTCGCTAGAGACACAAATAAATATTGATGCGAATAAGTCTTCCCACTTTTAATTTCATATTCTAAGCTACTACTAACAATTATTGATATTAAAATTAATCTTGTCTATTTCTAAATTAATGTATTTAAGTTTTATTTAATTAATAGGCAATTAGCTTATTTGAATAATATTAATAATTGATCTGATTGATAAATGTTTGGTAATAAAATTTGTCCACAATTAAATGAAACTACGTGATGTAGTAATATTTCTACTTTCTTTAATTTCTTATATATATATATATATATATATATATGTATATATATATATATATATATATATATGTATATATATATATATATATATATATATATATATACATATATATATATATATATTTGGCTTATATATTAGTACCGTGTCTAGGATGCAGTGAAGGATGAGTACGAATATATATATATATATATATATATATATATGTGTGTGTGTGTGTGTGTGTGTATGTGGTTCGCCATGCCACAAATTAGAGAATTCTTAAAACCTAATAAAATGAAAAACCCTAAATATTGCAAATCCACAAATGTATTTTAAAATATTATATATTTTATCTTAACTTAACGATTATTTCAAGAGTTATAGAGAAAAACTTAGATTCATTGAATATAAAATTTTAAAATTCTAAAATTATATTTTTCAAAGCATCAGAAAATTATATTTCTTTCAAAAAAATATTCATTAAGAGAGTACAATAGCAAAAAGAGAATGTTTGATTAAAATATTAATAGGAACTATGTTGTCAGAAATGGCGCAATTAAATTCACTTTAAAAACAGTGAAATCTGTTTATATTTACCTTCTCGTTGGTTTAACAGATAGCGAATTTAATAATTGAATGAGAGGTATCTACAATTTTATATCAACTACAGTTAAAAAGTTTTATCTATTTTATAACAAAGAAACTTAAACTCATTCCAACCGATATTGAGATGTTTTGCGTACTCGTTTAATTAATGTATCTAAAATGCCCGTTTTTTTGAAAATGTAATTGCAATAAGCTTCAGTTTCTTTACAAACTATCAGTTTTTTCAACAAAACAACTATTTCAGGAAATATTGTGATAATTTTTACAACTCGGAAGAAATTTGTCATCTCGTAATACCTTCGAATTCGAAAAGAGCGCGACTGCTTTTGGTTAGAATTCTATAAATGAAATATATTTACATTAAGTACTAGAAGTGAAGGTTACGATCCTGTAGATAAAATATATTTATATTAAGTACTAAAATACATTTATATTAAGTAAGTTTCGATTCGATTTGTTTTTACGATTTTTCTTGACAATATAGTAAGAAAATATGGTATTAAAACAAAAAACAGACGATAGCAGAAGTTTCATAAATTGTACTCTTACTCAACTGGTTACTCCATTATTTAAATGCTTAATTATTTATGAGTTTCTCTGAACAACTTTGTATTTCCCCTCTCACCTTCATATATTTTAGCTAGCAGTTGATAAAAGTTAGTTTAAATTCGAATTCACACCAACTTTTATCCAAATGAGTCTAAATAGTTCGGAGTCATAACATAAAATGACATGTTTCTCAAAACAGAAACTCCTTTGAAACAGATAATATCTATATATTCAAGGATTAATTTCAGTAAATTAGTTTGACATTTAGTCAAATTAATATTTTATTTATATAGTCCTTTTTTTATTTATAAACCCTTTTTTTATTGTTGTGCTTCAATTTTTCTGTTCGTTTTGTTTCAGGTGTATTCATATGTAATTTATTTGCGCAGCGATGTGTACGTTATGTAGATGATTATCGGAGCTTTAAATGAAATAAAAGTATATAATATATATTAAAGTGACTTACCTAGTATTTTTAAAAAACAACGGACAAATAAAAAGAAAGATAATCTGCCGCAAAAGAACTAGTGCTTGTTATTTTAAGCTGAAATCATTATTTGCTTCTGATTTGTTTTCATTTCACCTAAATTATGTTTTACTATAAACAATAAATTAATGTTATACTTGAATTATGTTTTAGCGTACAACGAACAACGAATCTCATTATTTAAAAAAAATAATCATAATAACAACAAGTATATTATTTAAACTCATTTCAGTATAGTGTATAGTTTAAAATTTGTATCACGAAACATAGAAAAATAATCATTATCTATTGTTCATATTTTCTTGGTTGACATAACAAAAATATGTAATCTGTCGACAGCGGTCAAATAACAATATCCAATAGATTCATAGATGCAACATCATCTCTATCTTCATTCCTCGAACGATGCTGTTATTCATCACTAAATATATTTATTTATGGTAGTTAAAACATAATTTGCTAATACGTCGTTTAATTTCAATATTTATAAATATTGCAGACAGCAACAAAACAATGAATGACAATGAAATTAAAATTATGTGTTATATCTATACATAATTTAACAATTATGTATAGATATAACACATACTTTTCATAACAATTATGTATAGATATAACACATATAACACATAATTATGTATAGATATAACACATAATTACATTTATATTGTAAATTCAAAACTCAAACTAATAAGCTGTAGCAAATAAAATTCAGAAAAAATCAATCGAGCTGACCTTAATGTAAACATATTCCCGGACCAAAGACTGAAATTTTGAGACTAAAGGCATTTTAGCGTTTGCACAATTAATACACTAATTATTCCTTAAGAAATAAACCGCAGTAAGTGCAGCAGACATCAGATTAATAGAAAAACTTATAACGACTGCACCAAGTGAATGAAATACCTCAGTATTTATGAGAAATCCGTGGGTACGAAAGTGCAAACTGCAGTCTATCTGGCTGTATTCGAACTGCCTGCAGTCGACATAAATTACTGTAGGTAGGCGGAGTCCACATCACTCTTAATTATTTTTTCAAAATTTATTATAAAAAATAGGTAACATTCTGTTTTCATTTTCTGAAAGTGAAGAACTTAAATGAAACAAAATAAAATAATTTGTTTATTTGCGTAATAAACATGTAGCTTTATTAGAAATATTTATGAAATAATAATAAAGTTATGTGTCGGAATTCATACGCAAAAGCAAAATAAAACCAATAACATATTGTGATTTGTAGGGTAGTACCCTTACATTCAACGGCAATTTAAATTAAATTGATTGGGAAAAACATTTTTTGGAAGTTCCCCCTGTGGTTGTGAAATTCGAATTAGGGTTCCTTAGGCCAACATACGATATACGAGGAACTGTAATGAAAATTCCTTTTTTCATATTGAATTGTATAATTCTTTCTCGTAGCTGAATTGTGTAATTGAAATCACTAGAATGTGCGGTCTCAGTAGTGTCATTGTATGTGGAACTCGTGTTGGTTATTTTTTCAATTATAAAAACGAATATAATTGTTTATGGTTAGGAATTAAAAGTTATTTAGGTAATACGTTATTTGCTTAATTTTAAATTATCTGTATATATTTTTTCTACTTTTCTACATTTACACTGTATATATTTTCTAAATAGAACTTATTTTTTCTTATACAATTTTGTTTTATTTTTAGCCTAAATTTAAAGTTTTTTGCGGCATTTCTGGCCGTGATATTCAATTTTTTTTACGAATATTTTCGAATTCACATTTTTCACAGCATAAATAACGCATCCAAAATGTTTAAAGTATTAACTATTAGTAAAACAAATGTTTAAGATTAAAAAATATGAGAGTGAATACCTTATACGAGGTATTGCACAATCATTTTTGAGACGGAATTAAATTCTATAAGAGGAACTTATAGAATTTAATCATTCCTAAAAATATATTAAATTGGCTTCGATATAATTATGGACTGTGGGAAATAAATCGTTAACAATTTTTTTTTCAAATGCGTGTCCCTTTATTTTTATATTATCGATATAACATCGTTAGTGAAAAGCCATCATTAAAACTCACACATATGTACAATTACGCACATAAGGGCAATCCCTTTTCGGTGATGGAAAACATGTCAAGTATGTTCGTCTATTCGTAATATATTAAGTCTATGGTTCTAATAATGCATGCCAAAATTGTAAACCTTGAGTGTCTGTTCTTTTTATATTATCATTTTAAGTTTCAAGCAGACTCTCCACCACTAAACTTCGGGTTCCATCTCCTTATACTTGACGCTGTGAAGGTGCTATCTACTTAAACCATGAGCCAATGCACTTTCATTATTTTATATTTTTCGGTGCACTTCTTATCCAGTGTCATTTGAAGTCGGTAAAATTTTTTGTTCGGTGATTTTTTAAAGCTATTAATGTACCTAATATTTAATATTTTCTTAAATAACATTTTTTTTAAAGTTTTATTTAAGGTTTCATTATGTAATTTTGAATTTAATATTGTGTCCGATCTTTCATAAGCTGCTGTTAACTACAAAGTTGCGAATTCTTTAAAAATACGTTAGAAATGTACAGAAATAAAAATACAATATTTTAAATTTCTTCGGTCACTTAATGAAAATTATAAATAAATATTAGTTATCGAACAGCGCCTACCGAGTAAACCAAATAACATTGATGATTTATAACAATAAACATTGATGATTTCTCCGTTCGCCTGTTGAACATCAAACGCAATGTATTGAATATTCTATCGAATATAACTATCTAATATTATATAATTGATTGGTGAATATATTACTAAGCCACAAACTCGGGACTTATCCAGAAAGATTGTAGAAAGTTCCAGAATATTTTATCATAAAAAATGAATGAGGTGAAGTATTCTCGGTAAACGACAGTTGGTGCCAAGTCTTCAAATATTTATTTAAATTCACATCATGTAACGATTTCTCTATTTTATGATTTTGGCCTGAATTATTAGCAATAATACGCAACTTCGATTATGTGAAGCTATTACTAACTATAAATGCGAAGTTAGTTATGAGTACACGTAAAAACAAATAGTTCACTGCAGGATGATCAGAAATTTCAGTATCCAAACGGAAACTGAATGCCGTAAAAGTAATTTTAAGCTGCTGGAGGAACATCATTATTAGAAGCTGCTTATGGAATATGTCATATATGCTGCTTATGGATATAGACTATCTAGCACATTAATTATCAGTAGCCAACATGACTAAGTTTACTTTCTACATCATAATACTACACTACATACTGCAAAATACACTCGTTAAATAGTATACTAGTTAGGCTCTTCGTTCACTCGACATTACGTAACCAGCAAAAAAGTAAATTATTGATTAAAGCTTTAATCAATAATTTACTGGTTTAATAAAATCATAATCCGGAAGGGGCACCTTAAAAACACTCTGTAATTGTTTATTTTTTTAATCTAATTAATCATATTTTACGCTGAAACTATGTTGTCACTCATTACCAATGATGTATATGTAGTTCAAATCGTGTGTGTATATATACGTAGAAAATGGTGTATATTTAGTTCAAATTCTTTGCATTATTTTTTTTGTAACCACAAAACGGGGTTAAAAACTTATTAGCAAAACCCAATACACTATAAATTGTTGGCTTAAACCTAATTCTTTTTGATATAATTTCAAATAACTTGCTCTGTCACAACAATATGAATCGGCGCAATTCAATCTGAATATAATTTTCCTTTACACTCTACAGAATCCAGTCATGCATGCCGACGATATCTTTCAAAACCTCATAAAATTCTTCAATAAAAATGTCTAACCTCTCGGCCAAGCTGCTGCGGGCGAGCCTCTCTTTTTATCGTACGAGTGCAGGTGAAATCTTCAATAGTCTCGTCGCCCACTACCTCACTCTCATCTTTCTACGGACCCACGATTCACATATGTGTTACAGACTATTTATTTTCGTTGAGTAAATCCATTCGTACCTATTCAACAAAAGTGAAATATTCTATTAGGCGTGCATGTTATATTGTATTTTTGGACAGTTTTTGAGAATGTGAGACGAGCATGACAAAAATACGTATGACTACTAAATATTACACGCAGATTCTGCAAGTTATAATCTTTGAAATACTTTATTGTAAGTTAAATTTTGGTTGAATGATGAATAAAACTTTTAAATAGGAGAAGAATCCGCACTGCGCGAGCGCTCTACCCACTCAGGTACATGTAAAAGTGTACGGTATTTATAACTTATTTGGTAGGAAACGCTTATAGTACTCGTAATTGAATATATTTAGCGTTAATTTTGTGGAAATGCATTCTTTAATTTAATTGTGAATACTCGTAATCTTAATTTCAATGTATAAATTTACATAGTATTTTTAATATTAAAATAATTAAATAATTATTAACACTGGTCAAAATATTTATGAACTATAAAGTTAAAGAAAACGATCACCGAAAATTTTAACATATTTGGGTAGTTGTTAAACAACTCTTAAGAGTAAACCATTAAGAGTAAAAAAAAATTTAACACTTTTTTAATAATATATATTTGCAGTGCGATGATTTGGTCGCGGGTTACGAACAGTCAACATGAAAAATTAATTTGTTTACTTGACGGCTAATAACTCCGTTATAAACGGTCACAGACTGATTAAAAAAATATCCTCGATCATAGTATCCTCGTTAAATTTTTTTAATAAATCGATAAGAGTTGAGACAAATCTTTTGCACCTTGAAATGATGAATGATTTGGACAAAGAGCAAATTATCTATATACTAGATTTTGCCCGTCGCTTCTAATAATTATACAATATTCTAAGAAAGAAAATAATTGAAAGTTGGTTATAGTGTGATGATTGAATACTATTAATCACTAAAAACTTTAATATAATAAATACACCCTTTATGAAACTATTTCGTATCGCGAATACATAAGAATTTAAGGTCTTAAATTTACATTATAAATTAAGTAAAATTACAAATTTGTTTATGTTGGTCGATAGTGCCGGCACCTACTTCAAAAATAAGTAACTTAGTTATTTATTGACAATAAGTAGGTATTTATTTTGAGTTAATTATTTTTTACTTTTTAGTACTTTTTTTAAGTTGGGTCTTTCAAAAATATTTTATGGTTAATAGCGTTTGCAGCTGTCAACGCGTTATGGCGACTCAATAAGGTTTCCAGTATTTGAATTCTACTGAGAAAATTATTTTATCCGATGTTTCCGAATATGTATCAGAAGAAAATGTATCTCGTGACTTTATAATTTCTCGGTAACTACAACTTCGACTTTCCAGGTGAGGTATTTTCCTTCTTAATATTACTATCTCTGCATGGTTCCTTCAAAATCTTTTTTTTGTTAATTAATATTTTACCTAAGACAAAGAATTGCTTATAAGAAATTGTTTTCAAAACTTAATTCTCTTTGTTTATATGCACAGTACCTGTTATTCATGTCGCGTTTCAAAACTTAATTCTCTTTGTTTATATGCACAGTACCTGTTATTCATGTCGCGTTTCAAAACTTAATTCTCTTTGTTTATATGCACAGTACCTGTTATTCATGTCGCGTTTCAAAACTTACTTTTCTTATACTTCTTACTATTTTAATTGTTTATTTTTCAATCTATTACAACCAATTTAGTTGATACTTCAGCATTCTTTCATACTACTTTGATTTACTTCCAAATATTATATCTACAAATATTATGTGTTTGTGTGCGTGTATATATACATATACATACAGAGATATTCTTCAAGAAGTTTCATTCTTTTTTATAAAAGTAAATTACCTTTAAAGACAAATTCAATAAATTTTTCCTCAAAGTCATCCCGCCTTTTGATTTTCAACAAACAGCCAAGCAATATGATGAATTTAAAGCTCACCACAGAGACAACCAAAGCAAAATCTGCTCTGTAAATCCAAAAGATTCCCTTTATTTGATAAGGGACTTAATTAACTTTAGCATTATTAACTCTTGATTAAACTCATTGTTAAAATGCTCTTTCATAAAGTTGCAATTTAATTACACAATTACGTCAGTTGTATTTTCTTGACGTTTGATTTAATAACATTTTAAGCAACGCTTTCAATTCCGGACTTGTTTTCCTTTTCTCTCGACGTGCGCAAGTCCAGTACTTATATATGTACAATAATTAGTCATTTAATTTTAATTATATTTTATTGTCACATAATTATTAAGTACTGAGAATAACGAATGAAGCACTTATATGTGAATAATGTCTAACAATTTATTCTTCAAATACAATTTATGAATTTCATAAACTTTTAAATAAATATTGTCAACACGATGAAAAATGTGCAGATTTCATAGACGTGTATGAAAATCCCTACTTTTTATTTAAACATCTATAAATAACCCTTTCAGAACGGACTGTACCAAAAGTGCTTTATCTAAAAAAATATAGAGGTCACGGAACTTAATTGTATTGCGTCAAAATCGTTTCGATCGCTTGCACGTTAATCTAGCTATTTAGTTTAGAGAATACCGCAGAACTAAGCGACACTAATATCGTGGCGTGGCTTGATGTTGTTCAAGATGTTTCAAGATGAATGTTCCGTTTATGATCAACAATTATAAGCGTAAGTATTTTGTTATTTTGTCTACATTTTTATTGTAACTATTTATTGTATTAAAACAATAAGAATGTTTGCAAATAAAGCATGGAACATTATATGTAAATTTATTTAATGATACAGCCTCAAAGTTGAAATGCAGCGCTATTGTTTGTAATTATTATAATGAAGCTGAATTTTCATGTAATAAATAGGTGTACTTTTTCCAATAGGGCGACATCTAGATAATGATTTATTTCATGAGTTACTTGGAGACTGATGCCAACCTGATCTGAACATATCAGGCGAAAAGACAGAGCCGGGAGTTCATATTCCTGGGTTGCTGGGAGAAGATAGTCTGGTGGATAATGATAAGACTATCACATAAGTGTTACCGGTTTCTGTTTTGTAACTTTAGGGAACACAATTTATTTTTACAAAGGCGCCTATTATTGTAGATGTATTTTAAAGTGACACTTTCTTTACTACAATTAACTTTGATTCACAGATATTCTCACATGAAAAAGAACAAATTTATATGCGATTACTCTATGAAATATATATATATATATATATATATATATATATATATATATATATATATATATATATATATATATGTATATATATGTATATATATATATATATATATATATATATATATATATATATATATATGTATGTATGTAAATATATGTATATGTATATAGAGTGACATTATTATGTAGTTAAAATATTTAAAAAATATTTATATTCTAAATATGCACGTCTACTTTTCCTAAAATAAATTGAAATATGTCGTCATAATATGAGATATGACATATATATTTTTCTTCAATCTTCAAACTTTTTTCAATAGCTGTTATATGAAATTCCAGAAGTATTTCTTGGTTTTGCGTATTTCTGCAGAACATGCAAATTTGTTTAAAACTGAAAACTTTAAAATAATATTTAGGCATTAGACATGGAAGAAGGAATTATCAATACTAATATAAATAATTTATAATTTTCATAAATTGTAGTTTTCTAAAACGTATCTTCGTGAAATTCTCTATCTCAATTAATTACAATCAGTTCATTTTTTGATTTTATAAAATAAAATAGTTTTTCTATAACTCTCTTACAACAAATAGAAAAAAAAATCAAGAAATTATTTACTATATTAAAATATATATTAAAATGTAAAGTTCCAGAAAAACCAAAGATTCGGATTATTATAATTTGTCATTAATTTGCATTAAGATAGTGTCAATAAAATGTCTGAAGGGCCTGCTATTATATAAACTTTTAACACAAATTAGTTCCCCTCATTCTTGTTAAACCCGCAATTTCCGATACGTGCCCAAAATATTAAAATTACATCCGTATGAGCAAATATTTCCAAAAAAGGTATAATTATAAATTAAACCAACAATTTTCTAATCTTTTGGCATATAAATCGGCAAAGGAGAGAGACTTCCATTGTATTTAATTTTTCACAATTATATTTCACCTCGTTATGGTAATAGAAAGCATTCGTCGATTCGCAAATCGACCAAAACTGAACTTCGCTTCGTTGATTTACTAAATAAGGAAACTTGTTTGTCGAAATGAGCAAAAAATGTTTGACATTCCGCAATATTATTTGTTCATTTTTATAAAACCGAATTAAGAATATGGGTATAACAGGGTAAAAATATTGCTAAAAATGTTTATCTCGTACTTTACTCTGAACACAGTTTAACTCCGAGAACATAAATGACGCGCCATTATGACGCTACGCTATGAATTTAAACCTTAATACTGACATTAAACATAACAAGAAAACGCTCTTCAATACCAACATCTCACACATACCTTACTTGAGGTGTTATCTGCTACTGACGTCTGGTTTGGTCGTCTATTGTTATTATTGTAGTGAATTTAGTCTGAGTACTTTATAAACTAATTTAAGTACAACATCAGCCACAAAATATATTAAATAATTTCGAATTCGCCCAGTTAATCCTAAAAACGACATTGAAGAGGTTATAGATTCAAAACGTGTCCTAATAATCGAAACCTGGGCCTAACATAAAATAAACTCTCTAGGTAATTACCTTGATTTGCCGAATTATGACTTTCATCGAATTGACCATGAAAAGCTCACTCTTGCTTGCCCAAAAATGTAGTAGTATCTACAACTATTTCTATCTGCCTAATAAACTACTAATTACGTTAACAACGTGCATGCTTCAGCTTATTCGTAAATTTTCGTCTCGTTACAAGGTCTTCATACATTATTTTAATTTTATAAATGTTCATTAATTAATGTAATTTAATGTCTGTCGTGACCAATTTTAAAATAATGTTTGAAAGAATTGTATACGAGATGGAGATCTACAAAATAGTTTAAAAACCCGTCTTAATACAATGTAGTTTTTGTTATAAATGTTTCAATGTCAGAAATGGAGCCAAACAATTGTGAACTCGAATTAGGCATAAAATAAATAATAAAATCCTTGAGAACATCATTAGTAAATCAACCATAAATTGTTATTATATACAAAACTTTTAATCTTCTTTGGCCCGTGAAAATTCAGAACGGTCAGATAGTTATAAAATAAAACCGGAAACTAAATGAAAATTTAATATTAACACCATTAAAGTACGTATTGGAAATATTTAAACATTGTTCAATACATTTAAATTATTCTCTAATAACTTCCACGTCGATCTCTAAATTCGAAGTTCGCCTAGTGCAACAAACACCCCCACCCACATCCCCTTCGCATCGTTCTGCGGTTTTTATGATTCTGTAATGAAATGTAATCTTATAATTCATCATGTCGGTTCGTTCATCTGTCACATGCTAACAGTTTCCACCGCTTTAGCTTTATATACATGAACACTTTCATGATACATATCTAGATCTTAATTAATATGTAGCAAAATATTTAAAAAATAGTTTTATTTTACCTCGCTACACATGTAAAGTGGTACATCGCATAGATACTCTTATTTTCTGGAGCACTGGCATAATTGAAAGGCGGATTGAATTTTTGAGCTTGGAAGCTTATCGTTTTGTATATTCCATTGAGTATTTTGAAATGAAACGTCTGTAATTAATCGGATTCCGCACTCAGACTTTATAAAACTTTGAAAAGTATATGCATATACTCCGATATGATTTGTGAATATTAACTTAGATTTCATTTGAAATCGTCTTACTTCCCTAACTTTCACCAGATTCATCACATTTGCATTCGTTTCAATTATCTAAAGAGTAGTTTGGTCACAAATGGTGGCCAGAATACGATGATGGTGTCAAAAGATGGTACAAGGGATTTCTCAATCGTGGAGAATAAACTCACGGAACTTGAACTCATTTGATTTAAATTGACGCAGACAAAAATACAACAAAGTAAATAAATAGCTATGTTTGTGCAAGTATATAAAATGACACAAAGCAACTAAGCTAATGATAGGTAGGTAGGTAAGAATGTATGTACTCATATATACAAATGCATGAAACAATCAGGATATTGAGTAGGTAAATAATTAAGGAAAAATGTTGCCTGGTAGGTTGCATTATATTTTTTACTCCACGAAATTAGTATACATTATATTTTTTTTAACTTTTTATTATTTTTACTTTATGGTTTATTATTTTATACTTTACAGTGCGATTTATACTCAATGATTATTTGAAATCGGTTCCATTTTTTGTTAAAAATTTTGTACACATTTAAGGAAACATTTTTATGAATATGTAGATGAAACCACTTTCAATATTCTTTTATATATTAAGCACATTTTCTTAAATTCAAATTCTGTATAAATGTTAAGAGAAATCGCATTATTTTTTTAAGGTTAAAATGATATACTCATCTAAATTATACACAAATTTAGACTTGTATCAATTAATATAAATATATTACCTTCCGTATGTCCATATCCTTTTAACGATTTCCCAACTCCATCTTTTTGTGTTCACACTACCAAAGTCCTTTTGATCTGCAGCCTTGTTAAATATAATTTATTCCCTATCGAAATTCAATACGACGTCACGTCGTTCAGTTTTAAATTGATAAAGGCAAATATTATTCTTAGCAAGCAATAAGGAAAAATATTCGGGAAAACGTGCGACTTTCTATATTTTGTAATAAATAGGAGACTCGTACCGTATTGGAGAAAATTCTGTAATGAAGGTAATTTATTTTTATTTATGAGCTATTTTATGAATACTCAATTAAACTTCACAATTGTTAAATTTAATATATTGATTATTATTTCATAGTATATTAATGATATATTAATAAAATTTGAAATCGTTTATTTGATTTTTGAAATCGATAAATCTTTCAGAACGATTCCAGGGGTAAATTAAAGTTTTCAATGTTTAAATGTTTAGAAATCCTGTAAAATTTCTAGCACCATACTAGCTATTTTAGTACTTCATATGTTACGATAAATATATTTACACAAGTAATGTAATTGATAAAACATAAATACAAATTTAAATACGAAGAATGAGTTAGTGGAATACACGGTCAAAATAAATTACAATAATTAGTCTTGTTTCATAGGAGTCGATGTATTTTAATGATCTTTCCATGTAGAAAACATAATGATGGTTTTCACAAGTTAAAAATAATATAAGTCCTATTATTTTAGAAAAATGATTCAAAAGGTGAATTTTGTTTTGATTTAAATGAAATAAAAAATTCCTCGAGTCCTCTATTCCTATTTTGGTCCGAATGCCATAACTACTGAAATATTAAGCCTGCTAGAAAACTTCCACCACATTTTGGAGATAACGAAATAATCAATTAAATGTAGACTAAAAAACCAATTTCCTGTGTTTATGATGCAGCAACGTTTCATAATTTAAAAACACCCGTTTCATAATTTAAATACATCCCGTAGACACGAACGGACCGCAACCCAACAGTCCGGCAGTACGCCCTCGTAACTGAAATGGTTTCTGTGATATTAAATTCCCGACGACGGTCAAATAAAATGATAATTGTCTGGAAAGAAAACGCCATCATTAATTTGACATATAGTTAACGTTCATTTTACTCCAAGAAAGGAAAAGAAAACTCAAATAGTCAGTTTAATAATATAACGTTGACGTGCTCCGACTTGCAATTACACATAACTGATATTAAACTTTGAATTGTATTTTTATTACTAACCTTCGTTCAATATCGTGTATTAGTATACTATTCAGTAGAAATTATAGAAAGTACCACATTTTCATGAATACTTTTCCTTATTGCTTTTTTACTCTATTCATTTAAAACTGGCTTACGATTAATTTAAAAACATACGACTTGAATTCGTGTTGAAGGTTTGTAAGCCATCAGTTATGTTTAAAAAAAGTGTAAGTCGTCGCAAGTTTGCGGAAAAAAAATTTCGGATTTTGGAAAAAAATTATTTTCAAATAATTAGAGGAAATGTTAAAAATATTTGAACAGTGTATAAAAAATGTACCAAATAATTTCGTAGTATAAATTTCGAGAAAATTTAATGTAAATCTATGTGTCAATATAAGTTTAATAAGAATTAACTTATAATATTTTTCCCTCCCTAAAATAAAATTAAAGAGTTATTACAACATCTAAAATTTGCATTTGTAAAAAAATTAATTATGTAAACCCATGAAAAAAGTACAAAATCTACATGTGAAATGATCTAAAACCAGAAAGGGCGACCCCTAAAAATCGTCCATTTGGAGGAGAAATAATTCTTAATCAAATTGTAGTCTAAATTTTACTTGATGATAAAACGTTACTTTAAAAATAAAAAAAATCCACAACTCGCCTAAGTAAAAATATATTGCTACTCGCTTTTTGTTTTTGATTGTTTTTAGTGTTTCGGAGCAAAATTGCCAAAACGGAACATTAAGAGGTCACTTCGGTATCCGTCCATGTGTCAAAGGCAATTTTTTAGACGACGTAAAAATTGTGAATTTAGCGCAGCAATATAATATGTTGGCCCAAATATATGTATTAAAAGGTTTATTTTTATTTAAAGAGGTTCATTTCAGAGGGTAAATTAGGAAACAAGAGAAAACTTATAGTTACGAGTATCTTTCAAGTTTATCGTGTAGGATATTAAAAGAAAGCTCATTGAAGCACGGAGTCAACCACGTAAATATGATATAATTTTTAATTTTTATTTTAAAGTTATTTGAGATAATTTTTTTAAAATGATTGACCTTTAATTGTTAATAACACATCCCGCATCCGTAAGGATGGGAGAGAGAAATGTTTAATCACAAGAAGTATCACTCAGAAAAATGTGAAAAAATCATATACATTAAGATAATTCTTACCTAATGGTTTAAATTTATCAAAAATTATCAAGTTTGAAAAATTTCGACGATATTAATTTTTATAAACTATTTAATTGTTTATTTCGTTTGGCTGCTGGACCATAGACTCTAGTGAAAAGTTTTTTGACGAAAAATATTTCTCACGATATAAAGACCAACATTTGTGCTTACACGTTTTTTTAAATGTTTTATTGGCCTCAATAGGAATAGTCTCCACTCAGCTCCGCGCTTATGGGATATGATACGGGATTGGCGCGGTAGGCGGCGGGCGGCGTGGCACTTTGACCACTTTTAAGCACAAAGTTAGAGAGTATTATTATTAATATTTAATAGGGAGTCTGATGGCATGGACTATTCATTGTGCAAGTTTAGCTCGCACTTGATCGATCTTTTATTCCGTTTTATAACATTTAAAACGAGTAACGTTTAAACAATAGCAAGAGCGTATTTTGACTTGGTTAGCAGAAGGACGCGATGACACTATCGGTGATGTGAGAGATGAATATGGAATTTTCGAATATCTAGATCACTAGGAGCAAAAAAGCTTTTATAATTTACTTCATGACGAGACCAAAGACATAATACATAAACTATTTCCACTCAGTCTGTCACACGCTCACGTTTGCAATCGATGGCCGCTTAGACATTATACACTTTTCTTAACGTTAGAGCTGTAAATGCGCACGTACTATTAAACTACGTAGATTCTGAAAATAAAATGAGACATAACGCTTACCTTAGTATTTGCATAATTATGTCCTTAAATGTTAAATACAATCGCGAGCTCCCATACTAATTTTGTCCCGAGAACTAAATTAATTAAGCGATTCCTACCTCCACGTGTGAATGTCCCATGAATTGCTCATAGGTATATCAGAGAGTATTCTTATGATAATTCCTAATAAAAATAAGTATAGGAAATTTAAACCTATATGTCACTTTTATAAAGGAAGTATATCCCTCCTTCACAGCAAATATGTTTGTACTGTGTATATTGAAAGTGAAATTGAAGTGTACTGATTTAGTAAAATTTATCATTTCTCTTTTCATAATATATTCACAAGATATATCAAATAAATGTAAAAACGTAGAAAAAATTCAGTTTTTATACGAATTTCGAACAAAAAAATTTTATTCCAATTATCTCATTGTCAATTTATGATAAATTAAGCAATCATTTCAATTAATTTATTCCTGAAGGACCCGCACGATAACTTTCGTTACATAAAGTGCGCGACCCTGCGAAGGTTAATTCACATTTATATGACGGATATATAGCTGAGAGCCAAGCGATAAATGCTTAAATTCTTAGATATGCACAGTAAATTTTATGAAAAAATAAAGAGTATGTATTATTTATCTTTACCTACGTGACGAAATAATACAATGCTCTGCGCTTTAATAAAGTAATATAAAATTAACTCCTTAAAAGATAACAAGCAATGATTTTTGTTGTCAACTAAATTTTAAATATCTAATTTCATTACACGTAATGCATAAAATGAACAATTTGAAGTGAAATATTTTCACGATCATACATTAACACGAGTCCATACTGTAGGCATTGTCTGCAAACCATTTAAGTAATACTTTTGGGAAAATATGACGCACAATAAAATATTCATGTGGCGTTACACAATAAAATGACATACCCAATTGCAATAGCCTTCCGTGGTACTTTTAAAAATTTTCATATTATTGCTTATGGTTCTGCAAATGTTTTCTGAATTGTTTAATACGTTTGCTTTATTCACAAATGCCGGCATACGGTAACTTGCATAAACCTGTTATTTAATATTTATTATTTAATCATATTTTTTTAGACACTAAAAATCTCTCCCATTAATGGGATTTCTCCCTTTAATAGGATTTTTTTTCTTTGGAAGGGTGTACTAGCTGCCTAAACTGTGAAACTAGAAAATGTGACTTTTTAAATTAGTATCGGGGGTCTCGAGCAAAGATTCTGTTACAGAACTATGGTTTTTAAGTGCTCAATCCTGGTACTTCAGTGGTATTGCCCGACTAAACTATGCGGTTTAAACATCTGCTCTTTTTTAAATAATATTATGAATCTCAAGCAGAGTCTCTACTACTGAACTCCAGGTTTCAACTCCTCAGTCGTGAGGGCATTGTTAGCTTAAACCATGAGACTCGAGGACTCGCTCTTTTGGAATTAATGTCGCGGGTTTCAAACCAGCAGTATGCCGTTAAACGCAGGGTTACTGCTCCTCAATCCCCGTATTAAAGGGGTGCTGTCTGCATAAATAATGAAACTTAAGGACCTCCTGTTTTTAAATTGGCGCTGTAAGTCTCAAGCAATGACGTTATTGAACACGGATTTCTAATCCTCGGCCTGATGTTCTACATGGTACGGCCTGTTTTAAGTATGATAGCTAATTTTTCTCATGTGTAGACAGTGCCATATGAGTTATTAACCTAAAAATAATGATATGTTGTAATACCACATACACTATATGTTTCTTCATAAAGCGGTTCTTTGCTAATTTTCGTCAAACAACGAAAATTCATTCTGATTTATTTAATTCTTCAACTTGAAGTAGTAACTAAACTTTAATTAAAACAGATCTGAAAATATTAACTGGTGAATACTTTTTCACAGTACATTTTTTCTAAAAATTTTGTGAACTATAGATTTATGTGTCGTTAGTCCACTTTGTCGCTACCATTACATTCTAATAGTACATCTCATGTCCAAAATATAAATAATCATTTCCATTTCCGGGTTGCTATCCATTGTACAATATTACATATTTTAAAAGATTAAATATAATTTATTAATATACTTTATCTATGAATATGTATATATAATAAATTTTGTGAAAACTTTTTGACATATTTTAGGAAAATTTACTTTGTGAAAATTAATTAATTCTAAATTATGTTTCCAACTTTTAATAAAATTAATTAAAAAATTACAAAAAGTGTTTTATTCTTCACAATTAAAACATTCTTATTAAACACAATTAAATGAAACTACGTGATGTAGTATTATTTCTACTTTCTTTAATTTCTTTACCACGACCTAGGTTTCGTTGTATTACAACATCTTCAGGTGGGATATTAGCAAAGATTCTTCTTCAATCTTTGCTAATATCCCACCTGAAGATGTTGTAATACAACGAAACCTAGGTCGTGGTAAAGAAATTAAAGAAAGTAGAAATAATACTACATCACGTAGTTTCATTTAATTGTGAATAATGAATTTCTACAAAATTAACGCCAGATATATTCAATATTCTTATTAAAGTAAATATTTCTTTTGATTCTCTAACCACAAAAATATAAATTTTAAGAAAGCATATGAATACAAAGCATGTGATACGTAATATATTGGAAATAAATTGACTTTTATATATTTGATAACTTTTTCATAGATCTACCCTCGCATCCCACATTTTATCGTGTCTAAGCATTGCCTCTCTGTCTTTAATTTTTACATAATTTACCTCAAACTATAGCGTTATTAAGAATAATTAGGGCTTGGTAAGACTCAAATATTCTCTGTGTAAATTTGATCTTGAATTAATAGTTAACGTTGTGTTTAAAATGTATTAATATTTTAAATTATAACTTCTGGAGAAACGACTTTTCATATTTTCTTACAACTGTATGTCTTAAAATATTGGGTAAAAAATGATTTGTTTTAAATAAAGTTTATGATGCAAAAGTCAATAGATAAGGGCCACTGGGCAAAACTAAATATTATTAAGACAAAGTTTACCTACAATTGTTATCTTCCATTAATAGGATTTTTCCACAGACAAAAATGCAAAAATCCAATGTTTAGTTTGAGTAGCTACAATAAATCGCAAATATTTACAGTCAGAAGGTAGCCTAATTACGGACCGCTTTTGTTACAGAACATCATAAACTTAACTAAATTTACAAAAAAAAACTATTTATATATCTCACCTCAAACTCATACCTCGATAACATAAAAACGACCCACACTGAGAGAGACGTAGCAGCTGTGAACTCGTAGCTCGTAGTACCGGCCTGTAGTGAAAAAATAATTACACAGACGTCATTAGTGGAATGTGTAGCTGGCATACATTCTGCCCTATGAAATAAAACGAGGTTCATTCTAGCGATACAATGGTAACAAGATTTTACTTGGTAATAATATGTTAGCAACGATTACTTACATAAAACAGATATTAATCCGTGAAACTGAATAGTACAGAGAATAAATATTGATACATAAATTATCTATAGCATATGTGCACGTTTAAATTTAATTATTGATTATAAGTTGCATGAGACGTACATAAAACAAAATGAAAGTTCCAAAAATTACATCCATAAAGAAATCTTTAAAAAATTTTCTTCTGTCAGACTAATTATACAATTTGAAAATAATCACTTAAAACTTGATGATTAATGACAAAATTAAAATAAGGAAACTTTTTTAACGATTTCTAATTAAACGCTGATTAGAAACATTTTCAAAGACTTTTGACCAGGTAACCCAATTCTTGTCACTAGTTACTAATTGTTGCAGCCAATTGAAGTTACGTGTTATTGTCTATAGCAGGTCAGAGCAGGATCACTTGATCTGGATTTTGTTCGAATCAGCGTAGTGTCTATTCAAAGAAAAAAATAAAAGTGAGTTAGTCTTAAATCAGTCATTTATTTATTTGACTACATATTAGGAACAAAAAACTTCGCCAAATCCGTTGTTTACTAAATTGGTTTTGCAATGAAAAATGGCATAAGGCTCATTAGACCCCATAGGCGGGGTCTAAAGACCCACCAAAGGGGTCACGTAAGCGAATGGGTTATTCAAAGCTTTGCAAATTAAAACATAATTATTTATGTATTGATTTACCTATAAAACAAAAAAATATGAATTATAGAAACAAAATATTTCAAACAAAAATAACATTTCTATGATTTATCATAAAAACAAAAACAAAATTAAATGAACTTTTAATTTAAAAAAATAACGTAATTAGTTTAGTCACTGTCACAGTTAATGCAAACATAAGCTGCACTGGCACCAGAAGCGCATCTAATGTGAACCCATTCTCGGCAACTAGTGCACTGTATCCACTCTGCTCCGCACATAAGCCACAAATAATCGTCATCTTCAATGTCTGACGGAAGTTGTGTTTTATTTACATTTTTCTTTTTATTCTTCTTATTGACCTTTTTATTAATTTGCTTTTCAGAGACATTCTCTTCGTAAGACTCTGAGGAATTTTTCAAAATTGCTTTCTTCACTGCAGTTTTCTTATACTTATCTATCTTCTTGCTAGTTTTAGGTTTTCATTTAAATTGTTCTAAACTAAGTGCATCTTTCTCGAAGGTGTCTGTCAAAATAGCACAACTTCTCTTTTTCCCTCTTGTTTGTTGATTTGTGGGCCCTGTTTTCAGCAATGGTTTCACTAACTCTGGTGAAAATGGAATGTAATTAAGTAATAAGTAAAAACGCAGATGTTTCAACTAAGCTCCACCTCAACACTTGCTGAAGGTGTTCTTATTTCAGTTTCGCGGGATTGAACTTCATAATTTGTCTCATTTGTCTCTACTATTTAGAGTTCTTGTGTTTAAAATTGTGATTCTGGTCGGTCAGTCACGTATGATGGCATAAAGTCTTCTTCAGAGAAAGCGTTGCTATCAAAAGGGTAAATACCTACTTTCTTAAAACCACTCATTATGTTTGTCGGGGTCATTGCCAATAGAAGAGCTGTTGCGACTAATTTTGGTATATCATAAATTGAAATAATCTTGCCGGGATTACTGCGAAGCCATACATCATGAACCGATGAAAGAATTGTTTTAAAAGTTCCATAAACAGAGATTTCGAACGGCTGTAACTTATGAGTAAAATCGGGTGGAAAAGAGAACATCACCACTCCATTTTCCTTGACAAGATCAATTGTTTTAATTGCTAGATGTGACGAATAATTATCCAACAATAATAAAACTGGAGATTCTGGAGTTAGTTTTACATGGTTAATAAAGTGTTGCATAAAAACAAAAACCCTCATCAGTTACCCAACCACTTCCTTTACTGCGTCCTATACATTCAGATGGTTTTCCGTTTGCGATAACGTGGTCTTTAAACTTCTTCCCTGGAAATATAAACATCACAGGAATCGTATTTCCTGTTGCTGATACTACTCCAATTACAGTTACATTAGTGCCACGTTCTCCCGACGTTACAGAATCAATGTTATGCTTTCCTTTAGCTGCTATTATTTTACCTGGTTTCAAGACTATTGGCACACCAGTCTCGTCGAAGTTCCATATCCTATCGCCCTTCCTAAGCTGGTTGGTTCTGGTTTTCTAATAGACAGTTCACTATTCCTCTTCAGAAAAGCAGTTAGCCAATATTTTCCAGCTGATTTATTTATATGTTAACTGTCAGATATTGTTCGATTATATTTAACGGCACATTCATAAGCAAGCTCACGCACATAAGATGGAGTTAAACCATAAAATATAGAAGTCACTTTTATAAGATAGTCTTTTTTAATATTTTTTCCTGTTCAACTGAAACAACTTGGCGCGCGTTTATGTACTCCTTAAACACATCAAAGTTAGGGTTAGCTTTTCACGTATTAACATATCTCGAAAGCGTACTTCTGTTTATTTTGTTGTCTTTAGCCACTTTACGGATACTTGTACCATTAATGACTTGATCTACAGCTCGTTTTATCAAATCTTTACTGATATTAGCACGTTCGGTTTTTCTTTTGTAAGTTCGCATCCTAAAATAAAAAGAACATTAATTAAAAATATTCAATCAAAATATTCAAGCGTATCGATATTACCCATAACATAACATGAAGAGTGTAACTAAATATCATCATAAAAATAAGGGGTCACTTGAACATGGCTCATTCGACCCCGATAATTTTGACTCAAATGAATTTATTTTTAAATGTTGGATAACTGAAAATCTATTTACAATAATTTTTTTAAACTAAAACCATTAACAGGGATAACGTTGAAAACAAAATACAGTTACTCGATGTCTGTATGATGATATTCCTAATTTTTAACCTAAAATTCAGTGGACCGATGTTTTTTATATTTGCCGCCAAATTTGCAACATTACGCACTCACACCCAGAACGAACGCCGGCCGGCGACTAAAACAACGGTGACGTGTTCGCTCACCCCTCCGCATCGTCTAATGCCTCCAGCTCGTTTATGCCTAGCTGATACTACAGTATCAGCTAGGTATAAACGAGTAGGTGGTGCACTAGATCCCGCGGCTCAAGAGACCCCCTCTCTGCCCTTGTGGCAATTCATTTTTGTTGTCCATTTAAAATCATTGAAAATGTCTATTAATGTGTTTATGTATATATATATATATATATATATATATATATATATATATATATATATATATATATAATTATAGATATGTATATTAGGGTGTCCCTTATTTCATCGATTTTTTTTTTTTAAATATTGTAACGCATACCCTCTAATTCTTTTTATAGTACTAAAGGCTACCTTCGTGCAAAATTTCATCGTCATATGACAATGGCAACCCGTGCCGACAAGGCATCATTGTTTTTCTAAACAACGGTTTTAGAAGACTTAGTTGCATATAAGCTATATTCGGATCAAAATACATATTTTATAATAGAAAACAGTGGAAGATTAATTTAGATTATGTATTTATTTATAAAATTGAAAAAGATATATAATTCAGGATTCAGAATACTTTTTTTTTAAAGTATCTTTCTTGCAATCTGGGTACAACTTTCAGTATTCTTGTACACAACGTAACAAGAACTGTTTTTGTTCTTCTGCAGCATTTATTAATCCACGAAAATCTTGCATGAGCTTCACGCCTCTCTCTGCTGTGTCATTGACTGCCTTCAAGTGCATAACTTTTTTTTTAGCTGCCTGAAAGCAAGGGATTTGTTCCCATAAAGAGACGTCTTCTTGGAGAAAAGCGTTATCAATTTTTAACAGCGATAATAAATTTGTGCTCTTGATGGTCACGAAATCCCTCAAACGTTTTCCTGAAACAATAAAAGAAATATATTAACAAAATTATCACATTTTCTAATGATAAAATGAAAAAAAAAACACTTATTCAACTCACCGTACAAAGAAGCAGATATTTCTTTCTTCGACGGAATATATCTCTTCCCAAAATCATACAAACTTTCCCTTTGTAAATTCGATACGATATCAGCTTTGGTTTGTGTATCAACTTCATCATCAAATAATGAAAATAAAACTATTTCTTCTGATAAATACCACAAGTGTTGGCTGAACTTGGTCAGAGCTGCTTTAGAAATCACTTGGTCGACTGTTTCGTAGTTTTTCAATGTTTTTAAGAAACATAAATCTTGATTCCGGGCTTTTATCGCCAAATTGCACTCAAGCCAGGGCTTTACATAAGCCATTGCAATAAATAAGCAAACATCTTGCAGTGCTCGTTTGTCCTTAGCACTCATTTTAAACTGTGATTGCAGCAAGCATATCTTTAAAGTGTAAATAGCTCTTGCCATCCATCTTGCCTGATGCATGGCGCCAGGTGGTCTGATTTTAAATTTATTTTCATTATCTCCTCCCAAAAACACTATACACAGCTCAATCAACTCCCGATAATCGTCATGTATAATATATTTCAGTAGTTCTTTTTTATAATAATTAATAAGTTCGTTAATCATCGTTTCACAAAAATATTTCTTTCCGAAATCAATACATGTTTCGGTAGCAGTTGCATTAACGTTCTTCCAATTGTCTCTATTTTTTTTAAATAACGGGGGACTGGTAGTAACTTAATGGATCTTTGATTCAAACACACAATTCATTACTAGTTCATACATATGATGGCAAGCAAAAAGTAACAATTCCCTTTCTAATTTTTGCTCCAAGAGCACACAAGCCCCATTTAAGCGGCCTGTATTAGAAGATGTTGTGTCGCAGCACATAATCTGTACCTTGTTGTTGAGATCCTATTCAGAAAGGGCATTTAAAACAGCTTTAGCTTGATGAAACTGTCACATTTAAACCGGGCAATAGCTTTCCATCCCAATGAATAGTTAAAATTTCAGGCGCTTTGTTCTGAAAATTAGTTTTTATCGATTTTGCTCTCTCTTTTCTCATTTGGGTCCGAATTCGTTGAATAGAAGACTTGTTGATAGGAAAGTCTTCACAACTGAGACCAATTACTTCTACAACAGCCTGAAGTATGTAAACAGAATCCCTTACACTTAGTTGATATCTATCTAAAGCTGCAAATAGTTTAAGGGTAATAAAACACGTCCTTCCTCTTTTTGTAGCAGATAGCGAAGTCACGGATTGCGATTGCGAGGGGGAAGGTAAATTTTCTTCCAAACTTTCGTCAGAACTGGTAGACTGTTCGTGAATGTCTTGAGGTGGGATAGAGGTATCTGAAGTCAATAAATTCATATCAGTCAAATGCTTTAGTCTTTTTTCCTCTTCTCCTAGTTTTCTCTGCCTTACTCTTCCTTCTTTCTCAACTAACTTTTTACCAACACCCGCTAAGCAACCCGAACGCCCTGGCTCTCTTTGTTTTTGTAAAAATATTTTGTCTTCCTCTATTTTGATTCTTTGTAGAGCATCGGCATGCGCGATATCAAATAAATTATCTAAAGCTTTTTGGAACTTCTCCTCGTGGTGCTTATAAACGTCCTGTGTTTTTTTACAGTTTTTTGTAGATCTCTCCAAACATGGTAAAGATCCACAAGTTTTTTCACACAATTAGGTACAGCTCTGGTAAGTATTCCAGCTTTTTCCCAAAATATGATGCACTCACGAATCACAAGATTTGCACTTTCATTAACGGTCAATTTTACCTCGCGAATATTAAAAAACAGAACTGAGAGAACTTGACGATTAGACCCCATAAAATATTTACAATTTATTTTGAATTATGAAATAATTTTAAAAATTTAATTTATTTCTTGAAAAACATGTCTTCTAATTGATTTTTTTAGAATTATGCTAAACGAATTAAATTAATTTAATAACTATTTTACATTTGAGAATATTATATTTAAAATATTTATTTATTAAATTCTGATACCCAAGATACAATAAATTAAAATTACTTTAAATAAAATAACTCTTTAAATTATCTAATCATATTACTAATTAATTATAATTTTACATATGTTTTAAACATTTTGACTATTCATTTTAAAATAACTCTTATTACAATAAAGAAAAATATGATATTTTGAACTAACTTTAATAATGCTTTTAAAAATGTGTGACAAAATATTTTTAGTAGATTTATTATTCCCCGCATTCCCAACCCCACTTTTTTCAATCGCACGTTTTAAAAAATTAAATAAAATTATAATACTTTAATGATTATTCCCAATATGATAAACTTTGAAATAAAATATTAAATACACAATTGAATTTAAATTTACTGTCAATCAATTTAAATAATTTATTCAATATTAACATTAATTTTAAAATTATCGTTACTATATTAAAATAATTTAACCCTTTTTCAGAATTATTTAATTTAACAAACTCTTGTCAATGTAAATAAAAAGCTTTAAGAAAGCTTTAATTGGCCTTTGATCGAATTTAATTTTTTTTTATTTTTGAAAATTTGTTACTACAATTGAAAATTGTTTTTGTATAGTTATAATAAAAGTTTTAAAAATAAAATCTGTTAAAACATCCAAACGTTATCGACATCCTTGTCGATATTATTGAACACCACTAAACTACACTAGCAAAATTTACGCACGTACAAACAATTCGATTTAAGTGACGCGGAATTTGAAACCGAGTTTGTCCATATACGAGTAAAAAGCCTGGTAAGCCTGGTAAGCTATGGTTGATTCGAAACTTTCAAATGCAATATATCAAAGAAAATTATTTTAAATCGACAACACAGGAAATGATCTACTTTATGAGTACAGTCTGGGTCACTACCATAGACATTAAAACGTAACTTCGGTTGGCTGAAACAATTAGTAACTAGTAACGTGAAATGGCTTATATGGTTAAACATACACATAAAAGCATATAGCTTAGTACAGGATAAATAGAATTTCCATTATCCATGTAAGCCGAATGCCGAAAAGTAACTCGAAGCTGCTGGAGGAATATCAGATGTTACTCATTAGAAACTGCTTCCGGTGTAACGCTCCGTTAGTAACTATATCGACTAACTTGCCCGCTAATTGTCAGTACCCAACAGGACTGAGTTTATGTTACGTTATACCATATACCGCAAAATATATTCGTTAAATATTACATTTATGATTACATTAATTATACTTAAAAAAATTATTCACGGATATATCTGCGGCCTTAGATAATATGTTCATATTTCTAAACATAGGTTACTCGCCCTGCTTATTCCAAAACATACTTCTATAGTTTACTGTCCAAGGAGCAAATCTTTGGAATCAACTGGATCTTGACTTTTCCTTTTTCCATCCTAACTGTTGCCATTCTTTGTATTTTAATTTTTTATCTTTGTATATACAGTAACATTTCTTACATACTAATAAGCAACTAATTTTTCAAAACTTATTGATATGGCTAATTGGATGATGTTTTCTCCAAAAGTGAGAAATTTTCAATACGTTAATAATTATGTTGACTTGAAGTCGACACAAATATATATATATATATATATATATATATATATATATATATATATATATATATATATATATATATATATATATATTTATATATATATATAATATACATTTACAGTGCAAAAAAAACCGGCATGTGTCAGAAATCGCAAGACAACAGTTCCATACACCTTAAGGCACTTTTAAATATTTAAATGTGCCTTAGTAATTCTTATTAATCTACTCACCAAATACTAATATTTCGCAATGTAAATATATTTTCTACTTTATCTTTCACGAATGAACAAACTAATAATAAAAAAAATGATTACACGGAACTGGAGATCATGGATTTTTTAAATTTTCCCTTTACTTGTATAAAAAACCTCCCATTATGCCGACTTTCAAAATTGTACGATTAGGTCTACAATAAGTACCCTATTAGTTTTAATGACAAACGTATTAGACTACTGTATGAATAAAAATAAAAATTGTGGCGTGAATCAAAAAAGTTAAATTTTTTACAACATTGTAGAACTCAATACGCTATATTAATTTCAACTTGATATGTCAAGTAATTTCTGAAAAAGGGTTTAGACAGGCAAACGAACAGGCAGACGGCAAAACAAGAGATCCGATAACGGTTTTTTTTTTATTTTGAGGGATGAAACACCTCAAAACTCCTAGTTACTCTTTTTGTGAATCTAAACCATCAATTTTTATACTAAAATACGTTGCCACTACCCACTAACTGGCCAAAATTCATTGATAAAAATAGTTTATAGATAATGTTTAATATCCTTGTGACGTTCACATCTTTTTTGGAAAAGCAAATCGAAGGTAAAAACTTATTAGCCAACCTATGAAAGCTTTGTCTGTTAAAGTTCTTATGCTGACTTAAACATAATCCTTATTGAAAGAACTTATCCGGTCATAATAGTATCAATTGCCACAATGTAATCTGAATATCGTTTTCCATTACTGTTTGCAAAATATATTCACGAATACCGACAGAGCCTTTTTAAATCTCGTACAATTCTTCAATAAAAATACGTCTCAACCAAGCTGTTGCCAGGCAGCCCCGGCTTTTATCGTACGAGTGCAGGCGGAAGCTTCGACGGTCTCATCGCCCACTGCCTCATCTTTGTGTCTCTGCGTACCTAAGGTCCGTCTACTGATTATAATATTTCATTAAATAAGTCCATTCGTACTTAGAATTATTTGTAACGATCAAGTACATATTTTATATTTAAACAATTAAAGTGTGGCAAAAACAAAAAAATGCCTAATAAACATTATACGCGAATTTCTCAACCCATAATCCTTAAACTATGTTATTGTAAGTAAAATTTCATTTGGATTTTCACCCTAATGACGAATAAGCCAATTAAATATAAATCGAGGTTAGCTACAGGCGTGTAGTTAAGCACATATAAAAGTTATATGTAGCATAGTGGGTACTGAACGTTTATACTAACCATAAGCCTTATTTTATCATATAAGGATATACAGTATTTCTAATAAACTATTAAATATATTAATAATATTTTCAGCAAAATTAAAGGATCATCCAAAAATTATAAACAATTTGGGTCATTTTAAACACTTTCAATTTCACTTGGAATAGTTTCACCAAAGTAAAAAAAATAATCTCGGAGCTGAGATTTCTCACCTTTATAAATTCATAAGATATATTTATCTACTACCCTTACAGAGTTGATTTCTTCATAATATTAAATGATTGCACGCGTGAAAAAAAAACTTTTTTTTAAAAGATACTGATTCCATCTTAAAATGCAAAACACTTTCATTAATGTTGTATTTTTTTGTTCATATAATTATAATTGATCACAATAGATATTTTAATCATTTCTACTATGATGCCGTTACGTAAAAGATAGACTCACAAACATCATGTAAATATAAACTTAGAAATGAACCCCAAGAATTTATTAAATAAATCCTAATAAATTACATATTTCAATTTTATTTTTATTTAATATATTAAAATATATATTTTCTAATATATTTCATGCTCAATAACAGTTTTTCTCTAGTTTCCTTTATGGATTTTATCCCTAAATCAATCATCCATAGCAGATACTACACTTCATATCTCATTTTCTTCACAGCCAACAATTTGTATTTGTATATTAATCGTAATCAAGTTTGTATGTCATATCTTCATGATGTCCACCATTCATAAAAAGATCGCAGCTACATGTGACGCAAAAGGAATTAAATTTTAATAGATATTTTATTATTTGAAACCACTTGAAATTAATGTTAGCAATTACTAAATATACATCAAAAATTTGTGCTCGCCTCTGGTCATTATAAATCTAATTTCAACATATAATGATGAAGATATTACTACCTTCAATGTTTATTTTGTAAAATTGCTAAATAGGTCAACAATTTTTTAATTGCTAATACTTAAAAATCCTCAAAAATTCTTAATAAATATACCCATTATGCCCGCCACTTCGTCATGTGGTCCATCAGAAAATGTCAATAAGTTAACTTTAAGATTAATTAATACACATATTACGCTCTATTTTAGTAATTATAAAAGCAAACTTTTTTAATTAAGTACACTTTGTTTTAAAACATCAAATTACCACATCTTCTTTGCTTAATAGTTGATTGCAATAAAACATAAAAAATATGTTATTCAGACCCAAGGCAATTAATTAGTGTAAACTTCATCGAATATGTTTTAACTGCTCTAGCATATTGCATGAATAAATATATAGGCTTACAGACAAACGGATAAACATTCCAAACACAATAGTTTTGTATTGTATTACGTTTGTTACGTCCCTCTAAATTATTGTTTCGTAAATATCCAAACAAATGAAAACCGAATTAATAAATGTTGAAGTTTAAAAACCTGCCAATTCCACAATTTTATTACAATTAATGACATTAACTTCAAACTTCCACACTTGATTTTAAACCAATCAAAGTCATTAAATTATAAATTTAATCCCGTACCACTTCACTCTTCACCTCTGGCTACGCTCAACTCGTCAATGTATAGCCAAACAAAAACTTCATTGCACGATTTGAAAGAGCTGTCTATTAATGTCTATGCACAGGTACACTAAAGATTTGTATAATTATTACGAGACGGGTATTTTTATAATGTTTTACGAATTATATTTTATAATGTTTAATATGGGAATACGTACTACCTAGGTCTACCATATTTTTTGGGTTTTAACTACTTAATAAATCATAACTACTTTATTAAATTCAATTATCCATTACATCCTCGCTTTTAATACAGCTATCTCATTTAAACATGCGGGTTTTTCGACTTCTCTTTGGGAGAAAGTAGTTGTTTTTTTTAATAACCTGCGTGTGAGAGTAGAATATGTTTCACAAATAGGGAAGTTTTTTGCGACTACCGATGTGTAAAATTTCGATTTATTCTTGTAAGAAAGTCTTAAAAGTTGCGTGAATTCAAAATACATAATAGAATTTGCTGAACATGTTCTCGCTGAATACAAATTTATTTCTGAAATGCTCTTTGATATCGGATCCTTTGTTATTTGCAGCGTTTGCAGTATCAACGTATTAAGGCGAGACAAATATCGTTTCTTATTTGCCCTCAATATGACCACCAATATTTGATTTCTACAGAAAAAAATATTTCCTGCGTTATTCAAAATTGTACATTAAAAGAAAATATACCTCATAACTACATTGTTTCTCGATAATCTCAACTTCGGCTCCCCACGTACATATCTTCGCATGGTTCGTTGAAAATCGGGTCCTGCGGTTTTGTTGCATACCTCGTAAACGTTTTTTTTTAAATTAAAGTGTCACTTTAGATAAAAAAGAATTGCATGTAAGAAGTCGTCTTTAAGACGCTTGATTCTCATTATATTTATATACTGCATACGTTTTTAATACTGTTTTTCATATAGAACTTTCTATATATTTGATACTTTTCATAAATGTTCTCTTCATTAATTGTTCGATTCTACGATTAACTTCCAAACATTGTAGCTATAACATATGTCTATTAATGCTCTTTTCCTCAGAAAAGGCTGGAGATATTAAGCTGAAAATAATGTCGTTTACTGAGGACTATAACCTTACATTGCCATGTTAGGTTAAGTTAGGTTAGGTGCCAATTTTTGGCTCATGCAAATGCAGGAAGGGATCTTTTAAAGCTTTATTTTTTTTTTTTATTCACTAATCGTCGAAATCTATAGGATACTGTGATTATATTTCGTGGAATGTAAATCCATATCTTTAAAATTTATAGACGTGGAAGATATACAATGAAATATTTCTTAATTTATACCATAGTCCTACTCACTGATCATCTGAACCTATGGAGTACTGGAGTACTTCCAGTCGACCTAAAATCTTGAAAGTCGGCATAATGGAAAGTCTTACAGCACAAGTAAAGGAAATAATCTAAAAATAAAATCAATTATTTCTAATTATATATGGAATTATGTAATTTTTATAACATGCCTCAGTGAAAGATACAATACACAGATACAAAGATACAATAACAATACACTTAAGCTCTGAAAAAATACAATATCTTAAATAGTTTAATAGAAACACTACGTACAATTAAATGTTCATAAATGTGTAAAAAGATCGAAACCTCGTGGAACGAGTTCTACCCGTGCTTGGTATATATTATATATATATATATATATATATATATATATATATATATATATATATATATATATATATATATATATATATATATATATATATATATATATATATATATATATATATATATTATATATATATATATATATATATATATATTATATATATATATATATATATATATATATATATATATATATACGTATATTAGGGTGATTCATAAAATTAAAATTTTAATTGTCTTAAGTCTCAACCCATAATATGATTCAATCTACCAAAATAATAATTTGTTTTAAATTTCGGATGTTTTAATTAATATTTAAGGGTCGCTACCGCCTCATAAGTTTTGTAAGAATTACCTTAAAATTAGCACTTATTGCGATGTTAGCTATGGTTTACTTATACAATTTTGATGACGATATTTAGTTCCTAAAGTAAACAGTTATTTTCGGCGCTCTTCGTCATCACCTCAGTGCTCTCTGTTCAGTTAATATAAAAAATCCATTTCTCTTTTATACACTTATCCAGTGATGCCATCGTTGCGAGTCATAGTGATCGTGTAGTATTGTAAATGTGATTACTTTAGCTTTATTCTCGTATTTGTATTTCTAAAATGACATCGAATATTATAAAAACGCGAAAAAGGACTGAAATATGGTTAATTGGACAATCTCGTTCCAAATTGGTACAACCAAAATTATCGTCAGTGAAATAAATTATGTGTTTATTATTTCATTATAAAAACGTAATGAATAATACAAATAGAGAATCGGCCTCATTAACAGGAAGTGATGTGATAACACTATAGCAAAAAGCAACTATTTCTACCAAAGAAAAACATCATGTTATCACAAAAATACTTAAATATTTCAAAGAATGGCAGAATTTAAAAAAAATAAAGAAAATAAAGCAAAATGCTCAGCAGCAATAAAAGAAAAAGAAGACAAATGGCAATAAAATTTAAATGTTTTGTTTGAAATTGCTCACTCAAATGCCCTTAATATGATAACTATCGAAGAAGATAAGCAATTTCTTTTAAGACAAAGAGAAATGAGTTGTCCAGAAAAAAATGGTAATATCGATAGAAGCTATGCGAAGAAACTTAGAAAACATTTACAAAAAGAAGCTTAGTTGCAGAAAAGGAAAAAGAAGCAATGAAGAAATTAACTGAGAAATGTTATTTACTATCTTTTTCAGTTTCTTCCGCAGGGAATGAAAGTGAAAGCGATATGAGTCAAAGTCATCCTATATCTCCTCAGCCAGGACCCATTCAAGCTATGGTTTCAATACACCACAGAAACGAGGCCAAAAAATAATTTTAGATTCTAGTTTAGCTACTATTCTTCATGTCGCTGAGTTACTGACCGAAAAGCAACTGTTGTTTTGGCTTCTTCCCTCAAACGTCTGGGCTGTGACGTATCACAATATAACGTTACCTATTCTTCTATACGTCGCCAAAGAATGGATATTAGAAAATATATTGTTGTCTATCAAAGCTGATTTTCAACCACTAAATACACTTACTATGCACTGGGATGGAAAGATGCTACCGGACATAAACGGACATGAAATAGTAGATGGTCTACCAATCTTGGTACCTAGAAAAGAAGTCGACCAGTTCTCGGCTGTTCCCAAGCTTCCAGATGGAAAGGAAAAAACAATGGCTTCTCCTATTTTCGAAACTAATTTATCGTGGAATTTATATGATAAAAGAAAAAGGTATGTGTTTTGATACAACAGCATCTAATACGGGACGAATAAATGGAGCATGTGTTCTTCTAGAACAGAAAATGCAAAAGGAACTGATTTGGTTTGCATGCCGGCATCACATACTAGAAATTTTACTCGAAAGTGTTGTTGTAACAGCTGTAGGGCCTTCCAGTGGTCCTGAAATTATGATTTTTAAAAGATTTAAGGCATCCTTGGAATATGATGCAATCGTAAACAAAAACTCCAAAAATTTTATATCAGCAAACACAATAATTTTTTTCAAAATTACTGGAATTTCTTGCAAGTTCATTCAGAAAGATCCTGAGCTATGGGAAGAGAAAGAAAACTTCAAATCGGCTAAAGAAATTGTACAACATATGAGAGTCGTTAACGATATAGCTAAGAGGGGTGTTGCATTGATGGAAGAATACAATAAATTATATATTAATGAGGAACAGCAGAAGCAATAATTAATATTGTTAGTGAAGAATTATATGCAGAAAAACTCAAATTGTAATAAGGCAAATCTACTATATATTTCTTTTCTTTTTACTTAGTAATTTAGAGGAATGATAGTTATTGTTATTTAATATAATTTTTCCCTAAAACCTATGTATAACACTCATTTCTGGTAATAATAAACTCTTAAAAATAAATGATTTTTTTCGAATTTCAAAAGTAGTAGTAAAATTTATATTTAGGGGTCGCTACCCACCCCTAAATATAAATTTTAAAAAAAAATAAAAAATCCTGGTATGTTTTCTAGTGGAATAGATACAATTAAGGGGTTGAGAGTGAAGAAAATATAAAAAAAAATTTCGGTCTTTTATGAATCACCCTAACGTATATATTTGGAAAATGATAGTTCATTATTAGTTAATTTTGCGCATAGTAAACACCATTGTTATCTATAACCCATTGCTAACGTGCAGGTAAACCATGGATTCCTTCTAAGTAAAAACTTCAGGGGTCCAGTTGATGCAAGGGTTGATGCAAGAGTTAAGTTTCGTGAAAGATATAACATCAACAATTCTAGACAAAGTCCTGCTTCACCTCCTTAACTTAGATCAAAATTATAACATCATAATTAAACAACCGTAGATTTGCAAATCGTTTTAAAAGAAAAAAAAATATGATGTGAATGTGACATGTTGTGATGAAAGTGAAACCAAAAAAAATAATTATGAATTTATAATTTGAAGGGTTTTATAATTTACGAAAGTAAACTGTGGGTAACAGTAGTAAGTAGACTTAACAATTATAATGTTATTTCTACGTGATGATATAAATTAGTAATTAATTTGTTACTTCAAAACATGTAATAAAATAATTACTCTAATTGATCTTTATCTATTTGTCGATTAGAGGAAAAATTAAAACAAATATATTTTCTAAATAGCATCATATTTATTTTTAGCGTAATTTTTCTTTAGAGACGGTTATAAAGCGACGTAAATTGTCATTAAAGAAATTCATGGTTAATTTACTGTGCATATCAATATAAAGTACTTAGTGTAAACGTTTTTTCCATTTCATTCCTTATTACGCCTGGCTATAATTGATCGGCAAGAATAAAGCATCCTGTCATTTATTTTGTTGATTGCCTACAGCCAGTAATTATTTCCTCAAGAACTTAAAGCTAGTTTAAGAAATATCTTGTTGTTGAGTTACATATTTATATCAGTTAAATTAATTAAGTTTAGTAATCTATTTCATATAATATTTTGAAATACTAATCAGAATCATATAAGGGTCTTAATATCAATACTGCACATCCGATGCCCATATTTCTTTTAACATCAATTGAAATAAAATTATTCACGTGCAATCTTTCCATTCAACTGTAGTTCTAACACCAAATAAATAGAATGTTATACATACTTATATCACAAAGCACGTTGAATATTTAGCAGAAAAATGTAAATATTCAATAAATCTAATTTTGCAAAAGCCATTATCTACTTTTGTTATCATTGTTCAGTATCAATATCTATTCGCTTGATATTTTTTCAGTACAAATGCATTTATATTATATTACAACGAATTCAATTTGTTCTATAAAACGTGAATCCAGTTTTAAACAAAAATTTATTAATTTTTTCCACAAAGTTACATCTCTCTTTTATCTTCAACAAAGGGCCAAGTATTCGAATGAATTTAAAGCGCACCACAAAGACAACTGAAAAGCAAAATCTGCTCTCTAAATGCAAAGCATTCCCCGTATTTGCTAATGGATTTAAATAACTTTAGCATTCTCATCTCTCGATTAAACTCATTATTAAACTGTTCATTAATAAAGTTGCAATTTAATTAAACAATGATACCAATTGTACTTTGTGGACGTTTGATTTAACACCATTTGAAGCAACACTTTCAATTATGGTTTTATTTTCCTTTTTACTCAACACACACAAATACGATAGGAACTTAGATACTGGAATTGGATTTTTTAATTATCATTATACATTTCTGTCACATTATAGTTAATCGTTGGAAAGAATTATTGAATCCCTTTTCGATAATGTGAATACTATTTAACGATCTACCCTTCCATTGTGATTCATAAATATAACGAAATTTTAAGCAATTTATTCTGTGAGTGTTAATAACTAATATCTATATAGGGAGTGTCTCTATGCAAGTATGATTATAATTGTAGTTTAGTGGATAGTAAGACTAAAATTTAAATATTAACAATTTTTTTAACTTCATGAAATACAATTTGTTTTACAAAGATGTCTTTTCTCCTGGATAAAAGTCAAAGTGGGGCTTGATTTATAACTAAGTTTGATCCGTAGTTTTTTTTAAATGGAAAAGGGCAAACATTGTGATATAATTTGATAATTATGTCCTTATGAAGATACTGTTTTTAGTATTGGGAATAACTAAACAGTTTCAAATGAGTAGAATAGAAGAAAAAGCGTAAAAATAATTAGTATATATCCTTCAGTGGGCAGCCGTAAAATTACGAAAAAAAAGAAACAAATTCTATTTCAAGATTAAAGATTTCCATATTATTTTTCATGACGCAGACTACGCGTCAGGCAAATTTTACGGAGTTAGGGTTCGAAAATACCAGTCGATTCCATCCAGTTTAAGTATTATCTATACATTGAAAGTATTTATAATATATGATTTTGGAACACATAATAAAAGTAACAGAACAGAAAAATATTGTTTCCGAATTTTTGCCTGCATATCTATTTGTTTGTTTGAATACGTATCACGGAAAAATAACTGACTCAATTCAGATGGAGTTTTGAAAACATAGGTTGACTTAACATAACTTTTATTGTTTGTCAGAATCGGTTCATTCAGCCAGAAGATATGCGAATTTAATATTTTCTGATATTAGTTTACATTGTATTAGTACAACACAAAGAAGTGGCTAGATATCCAATACATAGTTATTACACAAAAGTATAATGTATCTACGTACATCAATAGGTGGTGCCGCGTAACTTTTAAATCGCATAAACATTTTCAACCTGGGCAAACATTAACGAAATGGAAATAGCCAGACCTAAAGTGTAGAGTGGTGCGAGAGGGTACGTGCCTGAGTAAGCAATTCAAATGCGAGAAAACGCATAAAGAAAGATGACGTTTTTAGTCGTCTTGTGCACGTAAAATGTCGTTATAAGCTTATTTTGTTTCGACAATTGGTTTAAAATTTAAAAGTTTTGTAAATATTCGTAATTTAATTATTGTGGTAGGTTTTGCATTGGGCTATGAATTTAATGATTAAAACCTTAAAATTAGCCAGTATGTATATTAAAGGTATTTACAAAAAAAAATATTTGGGGGAAATTTAATAAGGTAATAGAAAACAAAAAGATTATTTTTGAAATGTTTGTCTACGTGTTTGTTTGCGCACGCATCATGTGAAACTACTAAATGCAAGTGATATTTTTAAAAAAATGTGGAGATCAACTAGAGTAATATTTAGTTTTCATTTCATAGCCATGATTTCACTTCGTCAGAATATATGCAAATTTATGGTTTTCAAAAATTATTAACACAATAATGTAAAAATGCCTACCTACCTGACGCGTAGTAATTACACTAATGTATTGCTTACCTATGTACATCAATAGATGTCGCTACGTTTATTTTAAATCGCGTAACTAAATTTACCACCTGGACATACATTAACGAATGAGTGGCTACAAGTAGGGTATGAAGTAGTGTAGGAAATGTAAGCAACCAGTTAAATAAGCAACCAGAATGTCGTTCATGGACATCTGCACATCATTTTTTTTCGATGTTGCTTTTATTCGTTACAACTTTGTTTCGTTAACTTATTTAAAATTTGAATGTTTTGTAAATATTCATAATTTAATTTTTTTGGTAGACTTTTTTATAGAATTTAATTTTTACGTTTCTTATTTTCTATACGTGTGATATTTAAGAGAAAAACTTTCAATAGTTATATATAAGCGTTATTATATTGCATATATTGCAATGTTTCAACTAAAAGAAAGATATGGCCAGGTTGACCCTGCAAAGTGTACTTGCTTTAAAAAAGTCACGTCACGTGTAATAATCTTACAGTTAACTTAATAACAGTTTCTAAAGATTCACATAAAAATGAAGTCGCGGACGCAGATGTTTAACAATAAAATTGGCTTATTTTATTGGTTGGTTTTATTAATCAGAAATAAACAAATTATTTACATTATATTATATAGCTTTATATACTTTGTTACCTTTAACTAAAATATAACTGTGGTTTATTTAATTCGTTTGATTATTCCAGGAATTACCAGAAGGAGCAGAAAAATTAAGTATAATTTTTTCATATTTATTTTAATTTTGCACTCATATTAGTCGATAATATATTTATTAGAAAAATAAAATTGTTTATTTTTTTTTCCATTGTCTCTACAGCATAATATGACGATTATGGTCGTATTTAGCTTATTATATATGTAAATACATATATATATATATATATACATATATATATATATATATATATATATATATATATATATATATATATATATAGCCCTCATATCCCTGTAGCCCTCATAAGATCACTTACATGTCTGTCTGTCCTTCTGTCATGACCGTTTTTTCTTGAATAGCTTGACATAGAAATTTTCAAGTGGCATAGGAACAAATCATATTAATCTGCTACACCTCAATAGCTAATACTCAAAAATATTTGCTAGGAAATTTTAAAGGGGGATGGGGGAAGGGTATCAAATTAAGCACATTTTTTTTCAATTTCATATGTAACGTGGGGTTTCATTTGAAAAGTCTAATAATAAGTGCCCCAAAATACGTTTTCATAATTTTAAGTTGAGTAGTGTCTAAAACGGAACTTTTGGAAACCTTCGCAAATATTACAGGAAAAACTATAACAATGATCCTATATTTTGTATTTTTTTTTAAATACGCTCTATATTTTAACGCGTGTGAAAGACAGGGTAGGCAATATATTTGCGACGTGAAAAGTTAATATCCATAAATAGTTTAATAGGAACACTATTTATCCTTAAATAATGTTAATTGCCTACATGTGTACGAAAGTCTAATAGTATATTTCTGCTAAGTCGTGACGGGTTTTTGATTTTTTTTTGCGTTTCAAATGAACAACTAGCAACTTATTGCCTTGTCGTAACTCTTCATACACCAATATCACGAAGTATTGACATTTTCCTGCTAAACATTCAACACGGTTTGCATATGAGCGCGTATAACCTTCTGTTTATTTGGTAATAGAACTACAATTGAATGAAAAGATTGCAAGTGACCAATGTTATTTCAATTGATGTTAAAAAATTATTCGCATCAGATGTGCAGTATTGATATTATGACCCTTATTTGATTCTGATATTAGATTAACATATCAAATTATTATATGAAATAGATTATTAAATTTAATTAACTTAACTGATATAAATATACAACTCAATAATATAAATATTCCTCAAACTAGCTTTAAGTTATTAAGAAAATAATTACTTGCTGTAAGCAATCAACAAAATAAATGATAGGATACATTATTGTTGCAATTAATTATAGCCAGGCGTAATGAGGAATGAAGCAGAAAAAACGTTTACACTAAGTACTTTATATTGATATGTACAGTAAACTAACCATGAATTTCTTTAAAGATAACTTACGTCTCTGTTTAATTTTCTAAACATCTTTAAAAAAAATTACACTAAAAATAAATATGATACTCTTTAGAAAATATATTTTTCTTAATTTTTCCTCTAATCGACAAATAAATAATAATAAATTAAAGAAATTAAGTTATTACATTTATTGAAGTCACAAATTAATTGCTAATTTATTTCATCACGTAGAAATAACATTATAATTGTTAAGTCTACTTACTACTGTTAACTATAGTTTACTTATATTTTGTTTAATTATGATGTCATAATTTTGGTCTAAGTTACAGAGGTGAAGCAGAACTTGCATCTAGAATTATTGATGTTACATCTTTCACAAAAGTTGACTTTTGTATCAACTGGATAAAGAAAGTAGGCTAGGTGTGTGAATACCATAAGCTGTCCACCACTCAATTAAACCAATGTGCCAATATATGTATGAATCTTCTTTCCTTGAGACGCACCCAGCATTGGCTTGACCAATAGTGTAACTGGAAATGAAAAGTGGTTTCTGCACGTAAACCGACACTGACTCCAAAAACTGAAATTCAACAAAAGAATTTTTTTTATATTTGGTGGAATTTAAGAAGATTTTTTTATTAAGACCTACCAGTAAATTTAACAATAGACCGCAATCAACTTGACCGACTTCCCATAGAAAAATAATACGAACGTAAAGAACACTCAAAAGAGTATTTCCTTCACGATAATGATCGGCCGCACATAGCTATATCGTCCACTAGAAGTTACTGGATTTTCATTGGGTAATTCTAGTACATCCATCATATTCGCATGACAGCACCAACAGATTTTTATCCATTCCGGTCTTTAAATAATTAAATTCAGGATAAAAAGTCTAATGGTAGAGCAGAGTTGTCAGATTTCGTCATCAAATTAATAATATGAAAATAATTATGTATTGTAATGCCACCTACATTGTTTTGTTTTTCACGTAATTATAAATAAACAATTATTTTTGCTCGATTGGAGCTACTTAAACTTTTAATGGAAAAAAATAATTTTTATTTTATTCTTTAACTTGAAATGTTAACTAAACTAATTGGAATACACGTGATGTTTCCTTTTCCATAGCACACAGATTCTTCTGTAAATCATATACAAAATATAAGTAACCCTGCTCATTTCCGCTTCGGTGTTGCCTTTCATTGTACAATATAAGATATTATAGTAAGAATAATTAAAATACACCAAAACTTTTGTCCATAAATGTGTACCTACATGTTCCCCTTATTTACTGAAACTCCTTTACGTGTTTTAAAAAATTCGCTTTAAGAGAATTAATTAATTTTAGATTCATACCAAGCTTTTAATTGGATCAATTACACGATTATAAGAAGTGTATTATTCTTCGAAAAGCAAGAAAATATATTTAAAAGAAATAAAGTTTCTTGCAAATGTTGCCTAACGTTTTCTTTCATATATTTGACTATCATTTCATAGATTCACTCTCGTATCTCACATTTTATCATGAGTAAACACTGCTTCTCTGTGTTGTCTGTTGGCACATTGTAAATTGTGTTAAACTGCAGTGTTATTAAGTAAAATTAAGGACCTCTCAGATTCAAAAACCTTTTGCGAAAATTTATTAATCTTTAAAAAATTTATTAATCTTAGACAAATTAATCTATAAAAAATGGCAACACTAAATTAACTTTTGGGAAACGACTTTATATCATCAATAAAGACAAACCACTATTCAAAACTCTATACCATCGAAAAAATTCTTACCTGTAACATATTTCTCCAATTAAAAGGGGAACTACCACAGACAGAACGGCAAAATGTCACTGTTAGCTTTTGTAACTACGATAACTATTTTCCATCAGAAGACAGTCTAATTGGGGGTCGCTTTTGTTAACGAACGTCATAAAGTTAACTGAATGAATCTTTGTTTGAGTACAAAATTTCCAGTTAGTAATAAACTTAATTACATACAATTGCGTCATAATTATAAAATTCACCACGTTTTGAAGAATATTATGACTGAGTACAGAACAAATTTAAACCAAAAAATTAAAGCCATTCCCCAAACTTGCACCCTAATTGACTTTAAAACATCTTACCACATGCTAACTGTGACCTAACAATTGTAAGCTCGTAGTAGAGAATTTAGGTCGTTTGTATATTAATTCCCTCCCTGTAGCAAAATAGTAATTACTTAAACAGATAGTGACATCATTAGAGTAAGGTGTAATTGGCATCCATTTTGTCCTGTAAAAGAAAATAATTTTTTTTAATTTATTCTAGCGGCAAAATGGTTTCACATGGTAATATGTTAGTACCAAGTACTTGCGTAAAACAAATATTAACGTGAGAAACTGTAAATTTTACAAAGGGAAAATATAGGCACTTAAATAGTTTGTAAAATATTTGCACACTTGATTTTAATTAAAAGCGTAAACTACGTAATATATACATAAATTAAGATAATGGTTCCTAAAACTATATGTTTAAGGCATGCTTAAATAGTTTACTTCTACCCAAATATTTGCATATTTTTTATTTAAACTTATCCCCTATGATTAATAAACAAATCAAGATAAGTACATTTTATTACCAATTCCTAATTAATTGCTAATTTTGAATATATTTGGCGTTAATTTTGTAGAAATTCATGTATGTGCGTTTGCGTAATGTTTTTCGATAAAAATAGAGGATCAGGATTTTTTTATGCAAAAATCGTTGTATAAGAATGCCAGCTTCGAGAAAACTCATTATAATGCATTTTTGTTGAAAATTATGACAAAGGTGACATTCCTTTTTTATTTCAGGAAATTAGACAAATTAACTTAAAGGTGTTTTCCATTGTGATGATCATTCGAATCTGCAAGAAAATTCCTTATTTCGGACAATATTTCAATCTTGGTACAAAATGAATATTAATAATGACATTACGTAATTTCGATTTACTCATATAAGAGGGAACATGTGACGAAACAAGACTAATTGTTATATACCTGTGTAATAAAGTAACAGAAGCAAAAATGAACTCTGGCAAAGAACTAAATAACGCTTGACCCGCAATCGACTCGAATATAGCTAATAATTTCCAGTCAGAACTGCACTCGGTTTTACGAGTACGATGCAGAAACCAAACACATTAAAAGTACTACCACTTCAGTAAAAATCCATTTCACCCTCACAATATAGTGTGGAAAAAGGTGTTAAGTTAATATCTGAAGAATTATGTTAATGTAACATGATCGTTAATATAAATGCCAATTCTTAAAAAAATCAGATGATACATTTATCTGATATTAAAAAGAAGCGATAATGTAAACAGTAATTGATATGTATTACAGTATATAAAAATGTTGATAACTTTTAAAGAAAATTTCTCAATAATTCAAACTATGTTCAGTCAACCTGATATTGTTTATAATATAACATGTAAAATGAGGGAATCTGTAGATAATATATCCACTACTATGAGATGCCCTATATTCGCTTATTTTTTGGAACATCTTTTTTAGATGGCAATTTGAATTTATGATATTTTTGTATTCTTTAAAATAAGCCCCTTCAAATGAGTACTTTGAATACATCAATTATTTTAAGAATATTTAAAAAATGGCTTGTAAAAACATGTCTCTTAAAAAGTGGTATTACTGTATCAAATTTCAAGTTTTAATGGCTCATACTTTCTGAGAAAATCGGCTGTGATAGAGGGACTGCCAGTCACATCACCCAGGTACTAAAAAAATCCTTTTCTCGGTATTAGATATGAAAACCTAAAAACAGAGAAATATTTATTGCACGCAGCGAAAGATGATCAAATCAAATCCGACTGCATTTTTGGCATTCAATTTTAAGCAAATATTAACAATAAAAGCCCGAAGAAATAAATCGAGCTAAATTTCAACTAAAAATATTCTCGGACCAAAAACTGACACAATTTATATACAAATTTCTCATTAGGGAATAAACTTTGGAAAGACTGGATGCATAATCTTAATAGGGAAACTTATAACAACTACGCCAAGTGAATAAATAACCTCGATATTTATAACAAATCCGTGGGTACGAAAGTGCAAACGACAGACCATTTGGCTGTACTCCAACTGCACTGGCCATGCCTGTCGTCGACATAACTTACTGCGGGCACGCGAAGTTCGCATAACCCTTAATTACTTCTTCCAAACTTTCCGTAAACAATAAATAACGTTCTGATTTATCATATTCCATACTGCTTGTTTTATGCAAAGATACTGCTTATTTTACACACTGAGACATAGCAAAATAAAATAAATGGTTTATTTGGATATAGTATACGTCATAATTTTATTAGAACTATTTATAAAATAATCAATAATATGAGGATATGTAATAGTATTGTACAACAACAGTAAGGTAAAAACAATGACATGTGGTCACCATCCTTATCCTCAACGGCAATTTCAAGTAAATTTACTGGGAAAGAAATTTGATGAAATTTCTTCCTGTAGCAGTGAAATTCGGACTAGGGTTCCATAGACCAGCATACGAACAATTATGCAGTTTCCCTGCCATATATAGCTTAATGAGATTGTTTTATTATCGCACAGTATCGCACATTTATGAAAAGTTATGAAATGACTATCGGTATTGATGTCAATACGAAAAGCAACTCCAAGCTTAATTAAATTAAAGATAAATTTCTGTAAATACCAACCTAAAGCAAACATTAAGTCTGGAATAATATTAGATTTCATTATTATATCTAACTTTTTCTAAATGAAAAAAAATGGAAAGGTTAAGAAATAAATTTTGTCTTCATTTAAATATTTACCACCACACCACATATCAACCTCATCATTTGACGTACTTTAAAAGCTTCCAGGCAAGATTCTTTCTTTTAAAAAATAATAATTCAAATCATGAACATAATATTTTGTGAATTTCTCACATAACTGTTTGGCCTCTAAATCTAAACATATCTAGCATTCATCTGATATCCTACACGATAACCTTGAAAGAATTTCTTTTTTTTACTTTTTCAATTAATCCTGTGACATTAACCCCTGGTATCAAAATTCCCCTTTTATACTTCACTTCTATAGTTGGGCTAACGTACTCTATCTCCGTGCAATTTTTACGTCCAGTAGTTTCCGACAAAATTGCCAGGGAACATTAAAACCCGTCACATACCTATAGTACTTGCACTACGAGGGTTCTTTATACATTTAGGGTCTTATAAACATTTAGGGATAAATAGTATTTCCAACAACGTAAATATATGGTACATTTGACGGGTGTAAAGGTATGATGCATATTTTAATAATATTGTTTCTTACCATGTAAATATATGAACATATTGCCTAGTACCTATTTTTTCAAAGACGTAATGTATATACATTTATAAATGTAAAGTTATTTTCACAGTTAATTTAAGTCACTTGTATGAAGCCTCTATGAACTTTTTCCAGACCCAACTACATGTCATGAGTTGATCGATTATTACTCATAAACTAGTAGAAACTATTTAGAAGGAAACGAAAACAGCTTTTCGAAATCATTCCATGTGGCCGGCCAACTACAATAAAATAACAATTTTAGACGATTTGGTATTCGTAGAGATTGGAATCATAAAAGTAATCATCAGCTAAATGAGTAGCTTAATTAGTATTTAAATTAATTTTCTAAATTCCAAGAAAAAAGTGTAGAAAAAAACCTTCCGTGAGTTGTGTCCAAACTTCCTTAAACTAATATTAGCTACAAAATATTTTGTATTATAATATTTTCTATGAAAAGTTATACAAAAACAAAGAAAAAAAACCTAATCTAAATAACATTAATAAGATTTAATAATGTAAGATCACCTAATTGAGCATTAGAGCAAAGCCTAGTCAATAAACCAAGTAATATTTACACCTTTTCCGATCACGTATATTGAACACCAAACGGAATATATTCAAGATTCAGCAGCACCTAATGAGTATACTACAGAAACGAATATACCTAGAAGCTTCCAACAACCCCCAGAAGAATCATTAGATATTCTACCCAATATAACATCTTGAGTCGATGGTTACATTTATAGCCACGAATTCAGAATTTATCTAGAAAAGTTATCGGAAGAATATTTTATCACGAGATATAAATTAATCAAAATGCACTCGGTTAATGACAGGGCCAACCTTTCTAGTACAATACATAAAAGAGAATGGGTTTAAGTCAACCTCGAGAAGACTGTTCAACTTTATGAGTTTGGCCTAGCTCACAATTATTGACATCAATACATAACTTCAATTAGCCGAAGCAGCTGGTAATTGACGATGAAAAGTGGGTTTGTGGTTAAAAAGAGGCGCAAATACAAATACCTTATTTCTTTTACTTTAATCAAATACAAAGTATTTAGTTTCAATAATTATATGGTCTAGCTAAGCCACTAATTTTTGTTAGTAGTCAACGGAATCAAGTTTGTTTTTTCTCCATGATAACACTAGATCACATACCGCATAATACACTCGTTTAAAAAAAACATTATTAAATTAAAGTATAAAATTTAACATCACGTACAATTTCGACCTCAAAAAATGCGATAAAATTTTGGAACAGAGCTTAAGTGCCCTACTTAATTTCAAACATACCTTCAGTTTCCAGGCAGTAAAACATTTTGGAATTAACTAGATCCTAACACCAGAAAAATATATTCGATAAATGCCTGCAAGAATCAATTGAAAAAGTCCTACCACTCCTAACCCTAATTCTTTTGCAATTTTGTGTTTCCTTTGCCCAATCCAACTCATATCATTATTTGTATTCTAAATTTTTGTCTTTTTGAATATAAACTATTTTTCTTTTCTTAATTTTTTGACATTTTGTTATTGTCTACCAGACACCTAATTTGTCAAAACTTATTGTCATAGTTGACTGGAAGAGATTTCTCCCGTTACAGCATGTACTATACTTTAAAAATTATATATAAATAAGTAAAAATTACTGGAGTTAGGCTGGGTTCTACCAGTATTCACTTCGTTTACTCGACTTTGCTCAATGTGAATATTGACATTACACTATCCTGTTCGGAGCTGCAAACAATCATTCAAAGAGTAAAAAATAGATAATATTAAAGACTTTCAACAACAACTTTTAAATTTTTCTTAATCTAAGAATATATTCTTAATGAAATTGTCACACTAAAAATATATTGTACCTGGCCACCAGCTGACGACAAATCATAAATAAAGATGGTTCATATGTACATATTTTAATTTCCTTACACCGTTTATTTATTTTTTTTAAACAAATCGGAATTAAATAATAAAAAGCTAACCCATACAAATTTTATCTTTTAAAATGATTATATTGGCTTAAAAGTAATTCTTTTTGAACTTATTTGAGATAACTTTTCCGAGCACAATGGCCTCAATCGTAACAATGCAGACTGAATATCCTTTACCATTACCGTCTGCCAAACCTATTCACGAATGCCAACGAAGCCTTTAAAATTCTCATGAAATTCTTCAATAAACATATCTCTAATCTCTCGGCCAAGCTGTTGTGAACTAGCCCCGGTTTTTATCCCCTCACGAGTGGAGGCGAAAGGTACGACCATATCACCACCCACCGCCTCATATTCGTCTCTGTGTGTAAATATAGCGCGCCTACGCCTTAAAACTACTTACTTTCGTTAAATAACAAATTATTCGTACATAGAATTAATTATTACGAACAATGTACAAATGGTAAGTTTTGGATAATTTTCAAGAACATAAGACGAGTGTGACAAAAATATTTATGCCTTCTTAACATTATACGCATCTTATGAGTCAAATTTGACAAAAAGTTTTTTTTAGATAATTATACATTTAAAATGGAGTTATTTAAAACATTTAAATATTGAAATTTCTAATATATTCCATGCGTAAAAAATTTTGCAATTTTTCACTAGATCGATGATCCGTACCAAATACCACGCTTAATATTTAATTTTCATATTATTTTCATGGCAAACAATTTATATTTATACTTAAATTAATATTTCATAACTTTAACCTACTTTTAAAGTTAATACTATCAAATTTTAAATTTGTACTAAAACGTCTACTAACTTATGATCATTATAAATCTAGTGTCAATATAAAGCTAACATGATATAGACTACAGAAATTACTACCCTCGACTTTTATTTTATGACATTCCTAAATATGTCACAACTAGTTTTTATCTTTACCAAATATATTAACAAGAAGGTTGTTACGTAAATTTAAATACGGAAATATGTGCTAGGTAGTTCTAGCTTTTTTTATTTGTAACTACTTAATAGATTTGAATAATCTAATCCAATTTTACTTATCTATTATTGCACTTTCCCATAACCTAACTCAACCTTTCAGAGTTCACGAGATAGTTGAGGGACAATCAACGATCGGTGCAATCTTACTTTCCTTCCTCACATAATATTATAAACGATTTGCATATTTATCCTGAGATTTTACATTTAGGTCTTCAGTACTGTTCATTCTTACTAAAAAAAACTTATTCACGCTTCTCAATCCCAAATATTCTTCCTCTTTTTATGAAATATTATTCTTTGTCTACTCTATCAATTTAAATAAACCAAATCCTGAAATAAGAAATACTTTCTATGGCTGCATTCAATTCAAGAAAACTTAATCTTTCCTAATTTCATTTACTCTATAAAATTATTAAATAAATAAGTCACTTCTCTAAAAGTAGTTCAAAAATGGCTTATCTTCAATACAACGATCTCTTTTATATAGGGATGTTTCTTTTCTATCTCTTCTGTAAATATTTTATTCCTATCCATTTTTAAACACCGTCCTATAAAATTCGGTTTTATATTTGCAAGAATTTTTAAAAGTTATTTATTTTCTATAATGGAGAGCAGAATCTGCGTTACACGTTCTTGTTGAGTACGATTTTCCACATAAATTCTCCTTACGATTTTACATATAAAATGGTTTTTTTTCCAGCTGAATACACCATCTTCCCATTGTTCCTTGAAAATCGTATAAATCGGGTTCAATACTGTGTTTTACAGCGTATTGAACCCGATTTATACGATTTTCTGTGCTTACTCCAAAAACGGTTTTTAGGGTCTCGCAGTTAAAAGAAGAACTCTTAAATTTCGTTATATCCGTCTGTATGTAACAACCGTTTTACATCCGGACTATTAGTGATATACAGCTGAAAATTGGCATGGTCATATCACCCTACAAATTTTTAACACCTATAAAGTAGTATTTTTAAAAAATGTTTTATGATGCCTCCCCTACATGTAAAGTGAGAGTGATTTTTTTATTCGCGCACCCCATTATGTAGGGCAGCCTTTCCCAAACTTTTTCAGAGGCGGACACCTGGTGTTAATTTACCATGATACGGTGACCACTTAAAAAATAAAGCTACTTTTATTTAATAGAGAGGCAAATGAGCATGCCGGTAAGCTGATCAAAAATTATCGCGCCAATATAATTTGTCACATACCCAGGCCTTTTTGAAATTAAATAAACATGAATAGGTACATCTATGTGAATGGTTGTATTTATGTTTATTTCATTTTACTGAGATGGTTGGTGTTGCTTTTTTGCGACCAAACTCATAATATTTGAGTCAATTTTGCTCAGTTGGATCCTTAAATCTGCCTCTACTTGTAGTATTTTTCTGTATTTATTTTTTACAAATACAAGGGCAGAAAATATGTTGGAGAGAAAAGGCAACAACTATTTGATCGCCAATTCTGATTACTCCTATATAATCGTTTTTTAAATTTAGCCAAAACTTTGTTAAAGTACATTCTTCAGATATTTTTTTAAAGTCGAATCACAAATTATTTCAATTAATTGAGTTTCATGGGCAAATGTCAGACCGGTGATGTCTGATACTTTTACGCGAAATGAATCCATAATCCAACATTCCCTGTGGTCTGGGTTTGAAAAATATTCCCGAAATGAAGATTTCAAGGCTCAAAAATGCTCATTGATTACTTGATTCCATTTTTGCAACATAACCTCACTAGTTGATATAAGAAATGACGAGAGAATGACAAAATGAACAAAATTATCTTGTAGAAACCGATTTATCCCTAAATCAACACAGCTTCGATATTTTCTTCGGCAATGAAGAAATTACTATTAACTCTTCCTTAAATGATCAAATTTAATGTGTTTGAAAAGCTAAATATGTTAGCTAAGTAAGCTGTCATGAAATGCTATTCGAAACCAATAAAATGATAAGCATGCTTCTTAGCGTTGCCTGTCTTATCTGAACTATTAAACAAAACGTTACGATTTCGTCTCTCAGCTCAAAAACACACGCCAACACTTTTCCACGCAATAACCAGCGCACTTCTACATGCAATAACAGCTGTGTATAAATGCTTCCCGTTTCTTCACAAATCACATGAAAAATACGAGAATTTAAAGGTGTAGGTTTTATAAAATTCACCGCCTCTATAATTTTATCCAAAACAATCTTTAATTTAGCCGGCATATTTTTAGTAACTAAAACTTGTCTACGAATGCAGTAATAATGCCAACTGTTTATATATATATTCCTTGTTTTGACACGACTCTGAAGTCCTATCTGCTGTCATAGCGCAAGCGTCATCCGTGCTTACTGCCATAAAATTATCCCACTTAATATTATGAGTCGACAAAAAGTTGTTTAAAACTTCAAATATCACTTTGCTTGTAGTAGTTGTGTAGAGATATTGACGTAACAAAAATCTTCTCTTATGCTGTTGTCAAGCTCGTTACGGATAACTGCAACCAAATTCGCATCATTAAAAATGTGCTCTCGCCTAATTGTAAAGCATAATATCGGCTTGCTTTTGCCTTTTCAATCATCTATTCTTTGACATTTCCTGACATCTCATCAATTCTTTTTGTGTACTGTATTATTAGATAAAAATATTATACTTAACTTCTTTGCGTCTTTATCTTCTAACATAGAAGAAACCGTGATCGTGGGTTTAGCGGCCGGTAATATAAGTCCTCAGCAATAATATGAGCTTTGCCACTTTTTACAACCAACAATGATGCTTGATAGGAAACTAATACATCATTTTCATTGTTAGTTCCAATAGTTAACTTTTTATGGCTTTTTAGTTTTTTCTAATTCAATAGCCTTTAACTTAAAAAACTCTCTAGATTTGAAACACTATTCCCTGTATTTCGCTTCTAAATGACGTCGAGGTACTTGGCCGGTTCCATAGAGTCATTCGATAAAACATCATAAAATGCATTGAAGTGTTTCTTCAGCATTAACAACGTTATTTGTGAAACCAAAAGTTAAGTAATCTTTTGCAAACTTACGACGCTTTGGTTTGGCCACTTCACGAGACTCTTGATAAACACGAAGGAACGAGTCCTTTATTTGAATCAATTGAAGAGTATTCATTACATTTTAACCAACGTTCCATTGTTCATAATTTAGTACTAGTCACTAACTAGTTACATTCGTAGAATCAAGTTATACACGAACGAGTTATAATAGGAAAAACAATTAACTGAACTTATTACAAATGAGAGCGACCTGCGGAGAAGAGACAGGATGGAAGGAGTCATGCACCTGACACCCCACTCGCGACAGCCAGTGTGCGCTGTGGGGATTTATTTTATTTTCACGTTCCCGTCAAATATTCAGCCACACCATATGTTTTTATAATTTTTACTTTTAATTTTTATTTTATCCATGAACACCCTAGGATAGGTCCGCGGACCCGTGGAATCCGTAGACCCTGTGATGAGAATGCAGATGTCGGATTTAGTACCAAGTATATTATTATCTAGGCCATGTACCTTTTGCATGAGTAGAAAGAGAGGTAATTTTAGGGAATTACATTCCTTATTACTCATATACGAAATCTCATTATATTACGCTTTTACATCTTTTTTATATTCTTAAATACCTGGTAACTCTATATCGTCATATACCTGTACATACACCTTTCTATTCTGCGGTTTTTTGCTTAAACCAGTAAGAGTCAAACGAGTTCAAATTCCATGAATTTACTCATCAGTACTGATCCTCTGTAACGTTCCTGTCATTATCTTTTGTATCATCATCGGATACTATCCACCATTTTTTTAAAAAGTCTCGTACAATAAATGAAACAAGTCGAAAGTCGATTAAATTACCCTTCACCATTAAGGAGCACCTACCGGTGATCGGTGCCGGCTCTTGCAACAGACTCTGGCCACTATTTGTAACCAAAGGATTCATCAAGGTAAGTCAAAGGAGTTCAAACACAATGAATGTACTCCTCAATATTGAGAAGTTCTTTAACCACTTTTCAACTCCTTCATTAGACTTTGTATATCATTTGCGACCGTATGATTTACTAAAGTAAGTCAAACGAGCCTCAATTCGATGAACCTACTTTTCACCATTAAGGAATAATGTCATCACCTTTCGGCTCCATCGTCAGACCCCGACCACTACTTCTTTCTAAAAATCTCGTTAAGATAAGTCAAACGAGGGATTATAAAATCTGAATGTCGAACATGATTGATTACAGGTTTTTATTTGATAGTGCTCAGTGAGGCGAATAAAACGAACTTATTAAACCATCCCATCTCGTCTCCACGAGTGCGCGTAATTTCCCACTCTGCGTATATAGGAAAATACAATGAAACTATTTTTTGTAAATTTTGCTACATATTAATTAAAATCTCCATATGAAGTATGAAAAGTTTCTTGCATATTACATCGAACATGTTGAAATTAAAACTAATTCAATTGTTAGGAAATCTTCAAGATATTTCTGGAAAAGAGGCAAGGTCGCGCTGGCTGAATCTCGAACTGTAGATCGACTCATCGTTCGATCAAGAAGAATTATTAATAAGAATTTAAATTAATTGAATAATATTTAAATTGGATTATATGTGTATTATATATATATATATATATATATATATATATATATATATATATATATATATATATATATATATATATATACATATATATAAATTCATTACATTAAAATTACATTTTTATTCAGTTTCACATCTTATCTTGTAATTATCTGACTATTCTGATTTTGCACTAGAAAAAAAGGATCAACTTCTTTCATGTGATAACTAATTACGGGTAATTTATTAATGACATTCCCAAAGGTTTACTTGACTTTATTTGTATTCACAAATATTCGTCTCAATTTTGTAACATAAAAACATTTATAACAAACATTACATGTTAGTACGACCGCGGCTAAAATTATTTGTTTAACCCGAAAATACCTCTACGTTCCATTTTGAAACAGAAAATTGGTCATAACAGATGGTTTGTGATAATTAGCAATATGCCTAATTGAACTTATTTGTGAATTTGCATGTTGTCTACAATGTGTTCAAACATTATTTTAATGTCATATAACTTTTACAAATATCATACATATTCAATGTACCAGTGGAGCATGATGCAATTAACGTAGCCTGCACTGAACATCTGTAATACATTCATCACATATTTATGAATATTTAAACATATTTAATTTTTGATATTCAAACGAATTCCGCACTTGTGTTATATCTTTACTAGTGTATTATCCACATTTAGTATTATACCATTATATACTGTCGTTTAGACTAAAGGAAGTTCACTTGAAAGAAAATAACGTTTTATAAATACTTTTAACATTTTTTCATTTCATGCTATAAAGAATTAAATATGAATTTGTTATTACGTCACTCGTTTTCTGTTTGAATAAATTTAAATTTTTAATAATTTGTTTTTGTGTTTTTCTTTAGACTATATAATTAAGGTAGGATTTTCTAATTTACCTTTTCTAACAAAACATTTATAGTAAATCATGTGCACGGCATTTTCATAGGAATTTATGCGATAAGTGTTTGTGGTCAGCTGGGAGTTGTATTTTGAATGAAATGATTTTGCTAGAGTTGTCGAAGTTGAGCACAGCAAATGTAATAAAAGTGTCTTTGGCCCTGGTAATTTACAAATTTTTGGTGAAAAAATATACTACTTTTGAAAAGCATTTATCAATTATTCGAAATTGCGAATCTATGAATGCCTTCTGTTTCCACTACGAGGTGTTATTCTCCTATAATAAATGTAATAAAAGAAATAAATGTAAATCTACTCCAGTAGCTGGCACGAAGAGCTCTTTCTATTTGCCGAATTATTTATTACAAAGTTGGAAGATTTTTAATTTAATTCCTGCTTAAACTTTTTTCCTAAAATATTTTCTCCAACATGTGCAATATTTGACGCCATCGAAAATAAACAAATACATATAATATTTTTACTGAAGACGATAGCTGATTGCAAAAATTTGTTTGAATACACAATCTACTAATAATTTCGATAAAGCACTATCGGAAATTTCGGACATTTCAAGAATGTTCAGAGAAGTGTTATAAATGGATCCTTAGAGAAATACTTGATAATATATTAATGCAAATTAATTATGAATTTCAAACCTTGCCATTTTAGGAATTGTTACATTCAATAAAATCTTTCGAATGTTCGTTATTTCCTACCGGTTCGGAATCTTTACCGTTCGTTGCAAGTGACGTATTCGAAAACTTTTGACTTTATAAAATTAAAAAATGAACTGAAAATAATTTATCGAACCGCAGAACTTCGTGCAGAACTCCGCCTTTCGGGAAATTATGTGAATTAATCAATTTAAGTAAATTAATATTGACAATTCCGTTTTCTACCGCTACCGCGGAAAGATTATTTTCAGTTATAAAACAAATTCACATCTATTACCGAAATACGCAAAACCAACAAAAACTCTCAAAACTTTTGTATAATAGATATTAAAAAAAGTTAGCCACGGAATTAAAGAGAAAACTCTAAATTTATGGCGACATTTAAATTGGTTTTTAAAACTGGACGTACAGATTTGGAACATAAATAATAGTTTAATACTTTAACTACATCGTAACGTTATACTTTACCGAATCAAAAAATAATATCGGTGTTTCCTTAATATATACTTCCTTATTAATGTAGTCTGACTTTTTTCAAAGCCACTTAAATGCATGTTAGATATGATGTTAATATTGTATATGCAATATGTTTGTTAGGTTCACAATTGAATACCGTTTGCATTATAATTTACGCTTATTCGGTTTTCTTTACGACCTTTAGTAACGGATAATGATGCTTTGATAAAAAAGTGAAGCAAGATGCATGGAAGAAAAGCCGTTACACGAAGCTAATTGTAGATCCAGCGTCACTTTGGCCCCCATCCACAATAAGATAGATTTTAGTAAAAATAGATTCTATTACTTAAAGTTAAAAAAACTGTTAACTTTTAACACTTACAATCTCTTAGACTACTACTATAATTATATTCGCGTAGGGAAGGTAATGTTAGCTAGTATCAGTTTTGAATTTTATGGAAATTATACTCCCATATTGAAGGTAAAGTTATGTTATGGTAATGGATGTAAGCTAGTATCACTTGGGGAATTTATGGAAATTATACTCACATAGGAAAGTAATGCTAGCTAGTACCACTTGGGAATTTATTACGTAAACTAATCCTATCTTTTTAATGTCACAAGTCTCCGTGCCACAGAATTCCAGTCCTCGCGAGATAAAACAGAATAACAACAGAAGAAACGATGCAGAAACTAGTATTAGTTTATATGAACTCAATAATTAAATAAAACACGTATTATGCCATATATGTGTTACACTTCTTTATACATGTTTAAGAAAAGAATAAGACTTAAATATTTTAATTTCATTAAATTTACAGAACATAACTACAATTAAATAAATAATTATAATACATATGTACGTACCAGATTTGACTATGTTGGAAAAAGAAAAGAAAACCAATCGATAATTGAAAACATATCTGAAAAATATCATTAAATTAAATGTAAGGAAAATACAACCGGTCCCAAGGTGTAATTAAATCGCAACTTTATGAAAGCGCAGTTTAACAATGAGTTTAATCCAGAGTTGAGAATGTTCAAGTTAATTAAGTCCATTATCAAATGCAGGGAATGTTTTTCATTTAGAGAGCAGATATCGCTTCAGCTGTCTTTGTGGTGAGCTTTAAATTCATTCGAATACTTTGCCTATTGTTGGAAATCATGGAGACAGATTACTGAAGAAAAAATTAATGAAATTTTGCTTAAAGTTAGGTTACATTTTATAGAAGAAATAGCAGTATATTTGTGCACACACACATGTATGTATGTATGTATGTATGTATATATATATATATATATATATATATATATATACATATATACATTTAAACACTGCGTGTGTGTGTTTTTCTATAGTACCATACCATTTTACCTAATACTAAAAGTGTCTGAATGCCCAGTGAGAAAAAATTTGGAATAAATGATGCTTAGAAACTATCTATGTCCCTTAACCCTCTCACGCACATGCACACCCACACATAAGCATTTGTCGGGTTTGTCGCTTAGTTTAAAATAGGTTCACTGCAAGCAACATCTCTTTTCCTCTCACGTATATGCTCACCCATACACGGTCACATAAACGTCCATTAAAATTGGCACCAGCTTCAAGAAATATAAGTTTCTTCCTATGTGATGATAAATATATTCACCCATACAATATAATTAACAACATACGAATTAAAATTGTAGAAACAGAGAATGAATTTACAGAATACACGTTCAATATCATAAATCATTATTAATGTAGCGTTACTAGCGTAATAAATGTTCAATAACGTTTTTTGAGTTATTTATAATATCGTTAATACCTCAAAAACTATAACATCCAGAATCACCATTATAGTTTTGCTACAATTTCCCTTAGTCTTCTATAAACTCTGTTTTCTTCATAATGTTTGATTCGGTAGTTTCAAAAATATAGGGGGGAAGGAATTGACATATCTTTTGCATATTTTTCAGTATATCTTTGAAAGTATACTCACTACAAAAATTATGAAATATATTTTTAAAACTTTTAAAACAACCCCTGTCAAACAATTCTCCTTAGTAATATGAAAATGAAAGCAAAAATAAGTACTTAATTTGCATCAGCCCCTATCTAAAATTACCATATAAATATTTTTGAATGTTAGCTATTGAAATATATGTGAGTCAACATACTTTATTTCTACGCCAAATTCAATCAAGTTCTGCACCTGCAAAATAAAAGCACGGAAAGAATTAATCTTGTTCCATGGGAGCCAATGAAATAAGAATATTTTAATAACTATTGTTCTATGTAGCAAATATAATGATGATTTTTACAAGGTGAAAATAATCGTCACCTATATTTTGATAATTACGTTCATCGTTATCACTTCACTTTAGAGAACATCGTCTAAGATTAGAGAAATATCTCAAAACATTAATTTTATTTAACTTATAGAAAAAACTTACCTCGAATATTTTAATCCTGTATTGGACCGAAATCCATAACTACCACATTGAGCATGCTTAAAAATCTCGAGCACATTCTGAAAATAACGAAATACTAACTTTAAGGCATAGTAAAAAAACAATTTCCGAACTAGCCTCATAAACTCCCGCCATCGATAATTTCAAAAAAGCCAGCAGACAAACAAATCAATACTGCAAATAAAATTACTCACCAACTTTGTAAATTCAGTATAGCGCATCTAATATGGCCATCCAAAATTGTCATGAAATCGATCATCAGATTTTTTTCGCTTTAAATTGAAATAAATTATAAGTTTCTAACATTTATTTTTAAATTCACTTAAAATATATTTTAAAATTACATCAATTGTTTACTTACCACATAAACTTAGAATATACAAAAATATAAATCCCAGATTTTACGTTAACTTTGTGACTTTAAATGCAGCAAATAACGTATATTTATCAATATATTTATTAATTATTCTCGACCACAGAGCATAAAATGTTAACATTAATTGATTAAATAACAAAGACGGTTCTTTTGCTCAGTCTAATATTTTAGTTGGACTATAATTCTATTAAAAACTCTTGAAACGAGAGAAAAAATGCTATTTTTGGAATCATGTTTATCTAAACTAGAAAAATTAAATACCACGATAATAAGTCTTTCAAAATCAAACGGTAGAGGACACAGAAAACACAAGTTTGACAGAGAAGCATATATTTATGTGCCAATAGACCGAACAGCCTTAGTAATTAATGCAGATCAATGAGCGTGAAAGCTTATTCGGATGCGCTCCAACTAAATTACGCTCATTCGCTAGAGACGTAAATAATTATTGATGCGAATAAATCTCCCCACTTTTAATTTCATATTCTAAGCTACTACTAACAATTATTGATATTAAAATTAATCTTGTCTATTTCTGAACTAAAGTATTTAAATTTTATTTAATTAATATGCAATTAGCTTATTTTAATAATATTTATTTATTTATTTATTCATCTACTTTAATGTATCTAATTGATACATCTGGCGGACTTACTACAAGAGCAATATCTTACAGCCAACCACAACACCAGTCCAGCCACGTTCGACGAACGGCCGGGAATCGAACCCGGGTCGCCGCGGTGCGTCACATCGTCAAAGGCCATATGCCTTGTGATCAACCCAAGACACCACGGCGACGACTAACTTACGACGAAATATTAGTAATTTATTTAAAATTCACATATACCATGTTTTAATCTATTTAAAAAAAATAGAATGGTTAGTATTACAATTTATATTTACTCGCATTATAAAAATATGTAAACAGCTATAACTCCACGAAATGTCGTCACAAGTAGCCCTTGACCGTGCTAATAGCATTAGTAGAATTATATTTCAGCAGTAGGTTTTATAACCGACTGTTCGAATTTCAAAATCATATAAAGAAATATGACGATAATCAGCATACCGTGCACTCAAATGCTCTTATTAATACCATCAGTAAAAGAGTTTGATGACACAGATAACTGCACAAATAGATTCTAGAAAATTCAATTTGTAACACTTTATAATGAAATAATCATATTTTCTGGAGACTTTCTCATTGAGATTTCTAGCATTTGATAGAGATGAGGTATAAAAAATAACTACGAGCGCTTCAAATAAAAGCTGCAGTGTCCAGGAGAGCAGCTGTTAACGCGATAGTAAATTAAAATCCTGTAAAATAGAACCAATTATCTTTTTCTTAATTCACGGGGTTTATGCTAACAGAAAACACAACAGTAGATTATTGTAGTTATTCGTACATATTTTATGAAGCTATCACATATCCTGAAAAAACATAGTTTAAGAAATATTGCTGTACTTACTAGACACTGTGAATTATTTGTTAGATATTTATACATGCTCTAAATTTTATTACAATGTACAGTGCCATTGCTATATACACCACGTAAATGAATTATACTTTGAACCAATTTATATCTATTACACGCTTAAATAAAAACAAGACAAGCATTAAATGCAACAATAAATTCTCATACTTAATTTTGCAAATAAATTACAATACAGCCCCCCCCCCCCCCTATAATTAAGTATTACTTACGAAATATCAAAGTTGAACAACGCACTTAATGTAAACCGTCTACGTAGTGAGTTACGAACATCTCCCATCCCTCGGGGATAAAAAACAAACTACTTACGGTTTTGCAGTATACAAGTCATTGCTCTCGGGTGGAAATGTTAAGGCGAATAATGAGATTTCAGCGCGCTACATTACATTACTACGACGATAAAAAGGCATCAAAGCCCGCTGATAAAAAGTAAAAATATGAAAATCAAATTTATTTAATTTTCCTCTCCATCCAACGGATTTAACAAAAACGAGTCTACATTTTAGTAATAGAACTCGCCCTCGTCGGGGATTATGGCGGAGATTGTTCTCGTGTGGAAATGAATCACGTAATGAACTCATAAACAGCGGACAATAAAGTCCTTAAGAGAGGAAAGTAAAGAACTTTATTTAACCCCCGACCCTCTGTGTGGGGTCGCCGAAAACCCGTTGTTTAAAACAATACAAATTTGTTTGTCATTAAATTTATCCCAGCAAAAAAAATGTGTATGTGCGCATTACCGTCTCAAAGTCACTCCGATTGTCAATAAAATCCGGAGAGACTGAGATGGTACGGTCAAATAATGAGGAGATCCGAAAACTAAGTCGTGATAAAATGCCTTTCCTTGGCTTCAAGAAAAAATGTGAAATATAGACCTACTACTACCCGGTTGACAAATGTCAATGGCGGCATAAAAGAGTTAGGTTCATCCAAATATGACGCTTATATGGAAGGCAAATGGCGCCTCAAAATTAAAAAAACTGACCCCAGGAAACCGGGACAAAAGAAGAAGCGCATTACTGCATTCATCAGCTTACGTGCGAGCACCATGAAGTAGATGTATTTTTGCACCCGAATGATACTAATTTTTTTATTTTTATCTATATTTCATTCTGTTTTGGGACAAGTATAATCAATAGATGAAAGCGAAATCTATGAACAACAGCAATAGCGTACTTTTACTTGGTTACGCGTCGAGATTGTTGGTAGTGACGAAATTAAAATGGAAACTTTAATGAAATGAGCAAATGAGCAAAAATGAAATGAGCAAAAAAGCTGTTTTTAGAATTTGTTTATAATAATTTTAAAAATTAAATAGCTTTAATTGACAATCTTATTTTCACTTACTTCGTCGTACGGCTCTTACAACAACTAAATGAACAAAACGATTCGTACCTCCACTTCTGAATGTTCCACAACTGGCTGATAATAATTCATCAAAAATCACCCCGCTGAGGGAGTGTTCCTTTTTTTTTTCAACAGACCAACAGATAGGAAATTTAAAATCCGATTCGTATAGTTCTTCTTTTGTTGCAATTTCTTTCATTAATAATATCTACTAAAATAATATTTAACAGTATTTCATGCATTGTTATATAAGCTGTAGTATTTTAGAATCCCTAAAGAGCCCGCGTGACGATTTGTGTTGCATAACGTGTATGACCCATCGAAGGTTAATTTATATTTGATGTGATGGATATTTAGCGAGGCGGTAAATACTTAAACTTTTAAGGTTACCTTTACTACGCTTTCATTAACAATTTCATTCATAAAGATTTCATTAAAAATTTTAATATTTTTTTTACCAAAATTGCAAATTAATACACTGCTCTGCTGTTTAATGTAGTAAAATAAATTTAATAAAGACGCGATTTGATTTTCGATTTTTATTTAATATTCTACTTTTAATGATTTTTGTTGTCAATTAAATTTTTAATTTTATCCCATTTAACGCATAAAATTAACAATTTAAAGAGAAATATTTTCACCGTCACACGGTGACACAAGTCTGTACTACAGACATCATACACAGAACACGTATGTAATTCTTTTGTGGAACAATGATAGTCAATAAAGTATTCACATGTATGTCCTTGAATTGTAACTGACAATCATAACCAAGTATAAATAACATTCTACGGCACTTTTAAAATTTTTAGCAATAAGACTTATGATCTTTCAGTTGTTTTCTGAAGTCCGTACTATTAATAAAACTGTAAAATAGTGAATTCTGTACATGGAAAATATTTTTAAAAGAGGACTTTAGAACCAAGAATAATAATAGAAGCCATAAAACCTGTTTTCCGAATTTTTTATGTATGTATGTTAATTTTTTCGTCAATTTTGCGAAATCTGCTGGCCGTCCACAGTCCATTTTTATGAAATTTTGTATGGGAATAGTTTATATCCAAAAGCAACCTATGGGAGAAACAAATTCTAATAAATTCTTATTCCGAATTTCACGTGAGTGAAACCGTGGGGGACAACTAGTATTTAATAAGCTTGCATTATTCAAGAGTCAACGTGGGCACAAGATAACTTGCATAAACTTGTTATTAATAATTATTACTTTACAGTCAATGAGGTAAGAGTCTAAGGAGTGAGTATACGCCCATACTTCACTTGTGGAGAATTTGTACATTTTTGACATAATTTTGTAGGCAAATCCATGTCACATCTAGTCGCATTTTGTCATCAGTCGAGCTGAGCAAAAGCGCTTTCCCTTCGTGAAATATATTTATTTTTGTTAGAAATATTGTTGAGCCGTTAAAAAGTCCAAAAAATATAGCGGAAAGATATATAATCTTAAAAACAACGTCACTTATCATAAGTAAGTCCGTTTTTTTTATTTTTTGTGTTATATGAATATATTATTCGTAAGTAATTGACTGTCATTTGAATTTAATGAAATGTTAGATGAAGTAACCTACTGTTATATCGATAATTTTAAATTAAAAATTATGATAGAGTTTAGTTTTATTTCTATATTGAGTATTTCGATAATATAAATTGTTTATCAGATAGCTTTCCACATATAAATTTTATTGGTATATATAATCATACAGCAATCGTAAATATTACTATTTTTTCTTGATGGTCTTAACTGAATTGCCGAAAACCACTCAACTGAATTCGAATATAACTCTTTCTTAAGAATAATAACTATGACAGTGAATTAAAATTGTAATGGATATATAACTCAAGTAATAACGTTATACTATTTAAGAGCGAAATTTATTATAACCAAAATATTAATTAATAAAAATAATATTAAAAAATGTCTTCCGTTATAGCACGCCACCAATGTTTATTTTTTTTTTTTTTTGTAATCATAATTTTCCCAAATTTTTATTAAAATTATTTTTCTTATAATATGTAAATTTTATTGGTATTTCTACATTTACTAATTTACTTTCTAGCATGATATTCCTTAATTATTTTATTTGTATGATTATTATAATCCTTTATTACCATTTATTACCATTTTTAAGATTTATTAAATTTTATTTAAATGTTCCCAAAAGACAAGGTTCTTAGAGAAACATGGATAAATATTTTGAGACGTAATACTAGTAACTTATTATCAAAAAGAGGAATTGCTCGCAACATTCCATAAATGGTTGTTGTAAAGATAAAAACGTATAAAAACGAACTAAAAATGTGCAGCTCCTTCGTTAAATTCATACATTCATTCAAAACAGCTTATATTTATATAATATAAAACAATGAATGCCTTTCAACATTTTTATTATTTTATTATTGGTAATAATTTTATTATTGATACATTCTGGTTGGTTTAACAATGGCGAATTTAATAAATGAATGACAGGTATCTACAATTTTATATCAACTACAGTTAAAAAGTTTTATCTATTTTATAACAAAGAAACTATTCGCGATTCGTTTAATTAATGAGCGTATTCGTTTAATTAATGTATCTAAAATGCCTGTTTTTGTAAATTTCATTGCAATAAGCTTCAGTTTCTTTACAAACAAAATGCTAATTGTATTTTGTTTTCGACAAAACAAAATAAAATTATTTCAGGAAAAATCATGATAATTTTGACAAATCGGAAGAAATGCTTAATTATTTATGAGTTTCTTTAAACAGCTTTGTATTTCCCCTCTCACCTTCATATGTTTTAGCTACCAGTTGGGTTTCAATATCGATAAAAGATAAATTTAGATAAAAGTTGGTTTAAATTCGAATTCACACCAACTTTTATCCAAATGAGTCTAAATAGTTCGGAGTCATAACATAAAATTACATGTTTCAAAGATATCCTCTCGAACTTTGAAACAGATGAGATCTATATATTCAAGGATTAATTTCAGTAAATTAGTTTGACAGGTGGTCAAATTAATATTTTATTTATGTAGTCCTTTTTTTATTTATAAACCCTTTTTTTTATTGTTGTGCCACATAAACCAATAATAAAATAATACCTTTCTGTTCTTTTTGTTTCAGGTTTATTCATATATAATTTATTTGCATAGCGATGTGGACGTTATGTAGATAATTATCGGAGCTTTAAATGAAACAAAAGTATATAATATACATTGAAGTGACTTACCTAGTATTTAGAAAAAAACAACGGATAAATAAAATAGAAAGATAATCTGCCGCTAAAGAACTTGTGTTTGTTATTTTAAGCTGAAAGCATTATTTGCTTCTGATTTGTTTTCATTTCACCTAAACGATATTTTACTATAAACAATAAAGTAAGGTTATACTTGAATTACCTTTGTACAACGAACATTGAATCTCATTATTTAAAAACAATACTCATAATACGATAACAAATACCATATTATTTATACTTATTTCAGTACATTGTATAGTTTGAAATTTATATCACAAAACATAGAAAAATAATCGTTATCCATTGTTCATATTTTCTTAGTTGACATAACAAAAATATGCAATCTGTCGACAGCGGTCGAATAACACTATCCAATAGATTCATAGATGCAACATCATCTCTATCTTCATTCCTAGAACGATGCTGTTATTCATGACTAAATATCTTTATTTATGGTAGTTAAAACATAATTTGCTAATACGTCGTTTAATTTCGATATTTGTAAATATTGCAGACAGCACCAAAATGACCATGTATCAATGGAAATTATAATGAAATAAAAATTATGTGTTACATCTATACATAAGTTAATATATTGTAAATTCAAAATTCCAACTAGTAAGCCGTAGCAAATAAAATTCGGAAAAAATCAATCGAGCTGATCTCAATGTAAACATATTCCCGGACCAAAGACTGAAATTTAGAGACTATAGGCATTTTACCGTTTACACAATTAATATACTAATTATTCATAAAGAAACAAACCGCAGAAAGTGCAGCATACATCAGATTAATAGGAAAACTTATAACGACTGCTCCAAGTGAATGAAATACCTCAGTATTTATGAGAAATCCGTGGGTGCGAAAGTGCAAACTGCAGTCTATCTGGCTGTATTCGAACTGCATTGGGCATGCCTGCCATCGACATAAATTACTGTAGGTAGGTGGAGCCCACATCACTCTTAATTGCTATGTGAAAATTTATTATAAAAAATAGGTAACATTCTGTTTTCATTTTCTGAAAGTGAAGAACTTAAATGTAACAAAATAAAATTATTTGTTTATTTGCGTAATAAACATGTTGTAGTTTTATTAGAAATGTTTATAAAATAATAAAAAAAGTTATGTAACGGAATTCTTACGCAAAAGCGAAATAAAACCAATAACATATTGTGATTACCCTTACATTCAACGGCAATTTGAATTAAATTGATTAGGAAATAAATTTATTGGAAGTTCTCCCTGTGGTAGTGAAATTCAAATTAGGGTTCCTTAGGCCAACATAAACTGTCTAATGTGACTACGAACTGTTATACAATTTCTTTGCCACAGTTAGTTTAGTAAAATATTCTCTATTTAGTATGCGTCGAACATTTATGATAGATTTTGAAACGGCCATTGGTGTATAAAACAATTCCAAGCTTAATTAAATCAAAGACAAATTTATTTAAATATACGAAAAATTAAACATTGAGTATAAAGGTAATATTAGAGTTAATGAAGCAAAAAGCATAGCTGAAATTTATTCTATTTTATTATTGCATCTAATTTTTTTTAGTGTTTAAACAATTTCTTCACAAAGATTAAAATAATAAATGGAAATATACGATAAATAAAAATTTAAACTCGAAAGATGAGCTCTTGTCGATGGGTTTAAAATGTTTCTACCATAAACTGTAGCAAAATATTTTGATTTTAAATATTATGAACCTCTCTGGTTAAAAAAAAGTATCGAGGAATCCCTAAGAATTATAATTAAAAAGAAGCTTATTTTTAAATATAATAAATTAAAAGGAAAATTAAAATATAAGCAGCAGAACAAGAATTTGATGCCTAAATCCAAGAGAATGAAGAAAAAAACATCACAATCGGTGCTTGAAGAATTGGAAAAATTTCCAGGTTTTTCGGATAACTTAAACGACCTTACCGCATCATGCAGTGATGAAACGTTGCAATTTTTAGTAAATAGTGTAAATGAAAAAAAAGTTGGTAAAATAGCTCATTCTACTGAATATAGTGAAGAGTTTAGAAAATTTGCACTAATTCTCCATTTCTATATTCCAAGATGTTATAATTATATCCGTGAAACGTTTGATCCTTGTTTACCTCATACTATGTGTTAGTATGAGGAAAACAAAGGAAACTATACCAGAGTGTAAATGGCGAACCAGGTTTTACAACCAAGTCATTCAATACAATAAAAGAAATGGCTAAAAAAAAGAATTGTTTGTTAGAATTACTTTTGATAAATAAGATTTAAGGAATATTGGCTATATTATTATAGGCAATGATTTGCGTGGAGACGAATCAGCAATTGCAAATCAAGTTCTAGAATTTATAGTTATGGTTGCGAATAGTTTTTGGAAACTTCCTGTTGGTTTCTTTCCAGGAAGAAGTTTTACGGATTCACAAAAGGCAAATTTATTGAAAATTTGCCTTGATTTACTTAATGAGAAGTAATTTCAATTACATTTCACATAATCGCTTCAAATCTTAACATGTCTGATTTACTTGGCGCAATATTAAACAGAGGACCATATACTCCATATTTCACATGCAAATCCAAGAAATATTATATTTTACTCGATCTTTGACACTCGTTAAAACTTGTGCGAAATATGTTCGGTGACAAAAATGTTTTATGGACGAAAATGGTAGAAAATTTGTTACTGCACGTTTAATTTAATTAATTTCTACTGCACGTTTATGCAATATGCCTATAAAGGAGGCTCTGAAATCGAGGATCAAAATTACATTCAGGCATATTAATTATTTCAAACAAAAAAGAAAAAGTGATGCCTGCAGCGCAATTACTTTCAAGGTCTGTTACGGAAGCCATTTAGTGTTGCCATGATTTTTTTAAATTTATCACAATTTGACAATTTCGAAGCCACTATGTTTTTTATTACCCTAGTTCATAACAAATTTCATATTTTTAATTCCAAGAACTTTCTTTCTTCTGGGTTTAAAAAACCTTTGTGCTCAATTCACAAACAAGAAATATTCGACAATAATCGATCACGTATGCAAACATTTTAAAAATTTAAAATTTGAGGATATTTCAGTCATCATAAACCTAAAAGTCTACGAGACTTTTACGTTTAGCCGGGTTCTTAATAAACATAACAACACTAAAATATTTATACGTAGACTACATTCAAAAATGCCACTTGCAATTTTTACCTTTTTATAAACTATCGGGCACTAAAAATGTTTGTGAAAACATTTTTAGTGCCGTACGTTTTAGGTGTAGTTTTAATGATAACCAAATGATCACACAATTTATATCCGCATACAAAGTAAGTTTGTCATGCAGAGTTAAAATTGAGTGAAAGTGGAAACTGCTTGGAAATTGAAAAATTCTATTTTTTCCGGTATAGTTTCCACCGCAAAACGCATTAATACTGCAATATTATATGATAACATTTTAAAGGAATTTCGATTGAGCGATAATTTTCTAAATGACAATCCAGGTGATATTGAAGACGTATCCTCAGTATTATTAGACAGACTACCTAACACTTCTGACGACTTATCATAATTTATTAAATCGTTGGTCGAATATTTAGGTGGATTCGTGGTTAAAAAAAATAAAAATATTTATTTACAGTGTGAAGTTTATATAGATCTCTTGGCACTATCACGAACTAATAAATCACTTATAATTCTTAAATATTTCGAAAGACAAGGTATGGGCTTTTTGATTTATCCATCAAAAGATGTATTTGATATATGCTTCAAAAGCAAACATTATTTCAGTGAACATTTAGAAACTAATTTTAATTTTGATAAGACGACTTTTAATAAAACAGTTTTAGAAATTATGCAATTTATTTACACCAACAATTTTTTTCATAATTTAATTAATCTTTCATATGAGCAGACAATTCCGCACACAAAGGCAATTTCTTTTCGATGATGGAAGACATGTCGAGTGTGTTCGTCTATTCGTAGTATATTAAGTCTATGGTTTTAATACTGCGTGCTAAAATCGTGAACCATGAAGGTCTACTCTTTTCAAATTATTATTTTAAGTTTCAAGCAGATTCTCTACCAGTAAACTTCGGGTTCCATCTCCTCAGATTTGACGCTGTCGAGGTACTATCTACTTAAACCATGAACCAATTAATTTTCATTAGTTTATATTTTTCGGTGCGCTTCTCATTCAGTGTCATTTGAAGTCGATTAATTTTTTTGGTGGATTAATGTATCTAATATTTAATATTTTCTTATATAAAATTTTTCTCAAAGTTTTATTTAAGGATATATTGTTTTTATTGCATATTCTATCTAACATTATATAATAAATTGGTGAATATATTTTTTAAGCCACAAACTCGGGACTTATCTAGAAAGATTATAGAAAGTTCCAGAATATTTTATCATAAAATATGAACGAGTTGAAGTATGCTCGGTTAACGACAGTTGGTGCCAAGTCTTCAAATATAATACATCAAAGGTAATTTATTTAAATCCACATCACGTAAGGATTCCTCTATTTTATGACTTCGGCCTGAGTTATTGGCATTAACACGAAACTTCGATTATCTGAAGCTATTACTAACTGTTGTAAAGTAAGTTATGCGAAGTTAGTTATGAGTATACGTAAATGCAAATAGCTCACTGCCGGATAAACAGAAATTTCAGTATCCAAACCGAAACCGAATGCCGTAAAACCAATTTTAAGCTGCTGGAGAAATATCATTATTAGAAGCTGTTTATGGAATATGTCATATATGCTGGTTATGGATATAGACCATCTAGCACACTAATTATCAGTAGCTAACGTGACTGAGTTTATTTTCTACATCATAATACTACACTAGGTACTGTAAAAGATACTCGTTAAACATTACAGGAGTTAGGCTGGATGCGACCACTTCGTCAAAGCTTTAATCAATAATTTATCGGTTTAATTAAATCATAATCCGGAAGGGGCACCTTAAAAACTCTCTGTAACTGTTTGTTTGTTAATCTAATTAATCATATTTTGCGCTAAAACTATGTTGTCAGTGATGTATATGTAGTTAAAATCGTGTGTGTATGTATATATATATATATATATATATATATATATATATATATATATATATATATATATATATATATATATATACATACATATATATTGTAACCACAAAACAAGGTTAACAACTTATTAGCAAAACCAATAAGAATTGAGACAAATATCTTGCACCTTGAAATGATATTAATGAGAAAATCGATTTTAGCCGCATAAGGTTTTAAATGATATATTGGTGTAATATGTCATAGTGTAGAATCATCATAATCAATCTTAAACCAAAAAAAAGCTCTTAAAGCAAAAAATGTTGTGACATACGCACAGACAGACGTGCAGACAATAATGATGTGATAATAAAGATTCCGTTTTAGTAAGTTGCTTCGCTTCTATGTGTTGTTGATAACCAACTTTGGACAAAGAGCAAATTATCTATATGCTAGCTTTTGCCCGACACTTCTAATAAGTATACAATTTTCTAAGAAAGAAAATAATTGAATGTTGGGTATAGTGTGTTGTTTAAATACTATTAATCACTGAAAACTGGAAAATTGTACATAATAAATACACCCTTTATGGAACTATTTCGTATCGCAAGTACATAAGAAGTTAAGGTTTTAAATTTACATTATAAATTAAGTAAAATTACAAATTTATTTCAGTTGGTCGATAGTGCCGGCACCTACTTCAAAAATAAGTCACTTAGTTATTTATTGACAATAAGTAGGTATTTATTTTGAGGTAATTATTTTTTCAGTTTTAGTATTTTTTTTAAATCAGTTCTTTAAAAAATATTTTATGGTTAATAGCGTTTGCAGCTGTCAACGCGTTAAGGCGACCTCTATATTGTCACTTATTTACACTTAATATTGTCTCCAATATTTGAATTCTACTAAGAAAATTATTTTTTCCGATTTTTCCGAATGTGTATCAGAAGAAAATGTACGCCGTGACTTCATAACTTCTCGGCAACTAAAATTTCGACTTTCCAGGTAATATATTTTTCTTCTTAATATTTCCATGGATCCTTCAAAATCTTATAAATCGGTTTCTTCTGTATTTTATAGTCCACATTGTAGAAGATTTTGTCAATTATTATTTTACCTCAGACAAAGAATTGCTTATAAGAAATTGTTTTTTAATAGTAATTCTCTTTGTTAATATGCACAGTATCTGTTTTTCATGTCGCGTTTCAAAGCTTACTTTTCTTATATTTCTTAATATTCTAATTGTTTTTAGTCTATTACAACCAACTCAATTGATACTTCCGCATTCTTTTATACTACGATTTACTTCCAAATATTCCGTCTATTAATATTATGTGTTTGTATGTGGGTGTATATACTTACATATTTACAGAGATATTCTGCAACAAGTTTAATTTTTTGTGAAATGTAAATTTACCTTTAAAGACAAATTCATTAAATTTTTCCTCAAAGTCATCCCGCCTTTTGATTTTCCACAAATGGCCAAGCAATATGATGAATTTACAGCTCACCACAGAGACAACCAAAGCAAAATCTGCTCTGTAAATGCAAAAGATTCCCTTTATTTGATAAGGGACTTAATTAACTTTAGCATTATTAACTCTTGATTAAACTCATTGTTAAAATGCTCTTTCATAAAGTTGCAATTTAATTACACAATTACGTCAGTTGTATTTTCTTGACGTTTGATTTAATAACATTTTAAGCAACGCTTTCAATTCCGAAGTTGTTTTCCTTTTCTCTCGACGTGCGCAAGTCCAGTACTTATATATGTACAATTAGTTATTTAATTTTTATTATATTTTATTGTCACATAATCATTAATTATTGAGAATAACGAATGAAGCACTTATTGATAATGTGAATAATGTTTAACAATTTATTCTTCGGATACAATTCATAATTTAAAAAAAAATTTAAATAAATATTGTCAACACTATGAAAAATGTGCAGATTTCATGGACGTTTAGTAAAATGCCTATTCTTTCCTTAAACATGTATAAATAGCCTTTTCTGTATCAAACATGCGTTAGCTAAAAAAATAAAGCGGTCACGAAATTTAATTTGATTGCGTCAAAACGGTTTCGATCGCTTACACGTCTATCTAGCTACTTAGTTCAGAGGATATCGCAGGACTAAGCGATAGCAATATCGTGGCGTGACGTATTCAATATAAATGTTCCGTTTATGATCAACAACTATAAGCGTAAGTATATTGTTATTTTGTATAAATTTTTATTTTAACTATTTATTGTATTTAAACAATAAGAATGTTTGCAAATAAAGCATGGAATATTATATTTAAAATTATTTGATGACAGAGCTTCAAAGTTTAAATGCACATTAGTGCGTTATGGTTTGTAATTGTTATAATGAATAAATAGATGTCCTTTTTTCAACAGGGCGACCTCTAGATAATGATTTATTACATGAGTTTCTTGGAGATTGATGCCAGCCAGCCTGAACATATCAGAGGAAAAGACAGAGCCAGGAGTTCATATTCCTGGGTTGCTGGGAGAAGATGGACTTACTCAAAATGCATATAGTAACAATAACAACGACAGTGATTCAGATGTAAATGCCCCTACTAGCTCAGTTAGGGTGAGAAAATCAGGAGAATATACCACCTGCAGTTAAAAACATTACCGGAAACAGCCCCCGTAGATAAAAGAAAAGACCAATCATTTTGAAAGAAAAGACCAATACTTTTACTGATATGGCTTGTGATTTTCCCCCTCACACGCAAGCCAAAGAAAAGAAGACTCCATTACAATACTTGATATTTTAATGACCAATTCTTTAATAATCACGCCAGATGCACCATCATCAGCTCATGGAATATTACAGAACCTGTAAGGAGGTAAATAAATGGAGTGAAAATATTAATTATTTTCATAGACCTTACGGCTGCAAATGCTTGGAGACAATACAAGATTGAGTGTGAGGCAAATAGAGCACAAGCCCAATATTTGCTGTGGTTCAAGGTCGATTTTGATGGCAGTCTCATGAATTGCTCTAAAGTTCCAACAGACGACGAGTAACCTCTCTGATTATTTCAGATACCTTAGAAGAAGTGCAGGCAATATAGCCATGTTTCTATAAACGATATGATCAATCCAGTCTCTTTCCTATTTTTGATGATCTATCAAAGAGTAGGAAAGATAATGTAAGATATAAAGCTGTTCCTCCTCTACCAGAATACGATGCCAAGAATACAATGTATACTTGTGCATTCTAACAAATCAAAATTGTTTCTTAGCCTACCACACAAAGTGTTTATTGTTATGCTTTCTGTGTTTGATTCTTCAAATATAGATGGTTATGATTTTTGGAATAATAATAATATTTTTACGTTCAAAATGTCTCATTTAACGGTTAATTATAAATATACTATTTAATCTAGGTACGTCTAATTTGTAACGTGATTATATGAATATATTCATAACAGATGAACTCAATACGCTGTGCGTTAATTATAACAATAATAAATATTTCCAACTTTCATCGAAATGCGCAATCGTACATTGACTGAATTGGAAACGATAACATACATAAATGTGGAAAAATCCCCGAGATATATATAAGAGAGGATTTTTTTTAAATATTTTCCTCAGATACCTTAGTCTTCATAGATCTTAATAATTTCCACAAATTATTCAAAAAGGAAATGTTCGGAAATAGTAGATAATGATAATAATATCGGAATAAGTAAATCCCTTACATAGCACAATAAGTATAATAGTTAATACTCGCAAGTAAGTGCATATAAACTAACACCAGTTCTGACTGCTGCAATCACGTTTGCTTGCATGTTTACTCTCTTTTATCTCACGAGAATTGCACTTTCGTAGGGTGACAGTTGGTTACCTCAAAAAGAGAAGATTATTTAGGTCATATACTCGAATTCCCCAAACCATTCTAGTTAATACCACCTTCTCTATTTGATAATAATTATAGTTGATGGTGGATGATGATAACACTATCACTTAAATGTTAACGGTTTCTCTTTTGTAACTTTAGGGAACACAATTTATTTTTACAAAGGAGTCTTTTGTTGTAGACGTATTTTAAAATAGCACTTACTTTACAATCAATTTTGATTCACGGATTTTCTCACATGAAAAAGAGCAAAATTATATTCTTGCTACCATTTATAAGGAAATACATTTTAACGAAGATCAGACATTATTTTTAATAGGGTGATTTGTATAATTATTGCATAGTTAAAACACTAAAAAAATATTTATATTCTAAGCCTGCACGTCTGTTTTTCTTAAAATAAATTGTAATAAGTCATCGTAAGATGAGAATTGCTTCTTCAAATCTGTGACTAACTCTTCGATTTCAGTAGCTATTATATCAAATTCTGAAAGTACTTCTTGGCTTTTCGTATTTCTGCAGGAGATGCGAATTCGTTTTAAGGCTGAAAATAATCTTTAGGCAGTAGCAGTGAAAAAAGGAATAATCAGTATTAATTTTCATAAATTGCAGTTGTCTAAAACGCATCTGCACAAAATTCTGTATCTGAAATGTAAAAATTCCAGAAAAGCAAAAGATTCAGATGATTATAATATGTCATTAATGTGCATTAAGATAGTGTCAATAATATCTCTGAATATCCAGCTGTTATATAAACATTTGACACAAATTAGTTCGCCTCTTTCTTGTAATATCCGCAATTTCCGATACGCGCCCAAATACTATACCGAAACTATTGATAAACGACTTATTTAAATAAATTTTGAAATCACTTATCGCCGCCAGATAAAATGCTATATTTAATGTTTTACTTTAGAAATCGTGAAATATTACATCCATATGAGTGTATATTTCATATATTTCATTGTAATGTTTAATTAAAAAGACTTCAGTTATAATTATTAGGTGACAATCATATTTCACCTCGTTATAGAAATTGAAAGCATTCGTCGATTCGCAATCTCGACTAAAATTGAACTTCGCTTTATTGATTTACTAAAAAGGAAAACTTCTTTGTCGAGATGAACAAGAAATGTTTGACATTCCGCAATATTATTTGTACATTTTAATAAAACCAAATTAAGAATATGGGCACAACAAAGTAAAAATATTGCTAAAAAATATTTATCTCGTATTTTACTCTGAACACAATTCAACTCCGAGAATATAAATGACGCGCCATTATGACACTACGCTTTTAATTTGCTGCATACTTGCCTGTTTGACGAAACAATTTTTCAACTGACGAAAACAATTTTAGTACAAAAATCGATCGCTTAATGCTAACATTAAATATAACAAGAAAACGTTCTTCAATACCATCATCTCACACATACCTTACTTGACGTGTTCTCTTCTACTGACGTCTGGCTTGGTCGTCTATTTTCATTATTGTAATAAATTCAGTCTGAGCACTTTATAGACTAATTTAAGTACAACATCAGCCACAGAAGATATTAAATAATTTTGAATTCGCCCTATTAATCCTGAAAATAACATTGAAGGATAAAAACGTGTCCTAATAATCGAGACCAAAGTAAAAGAATGACTTTCACCGAATTGATCATGAAAGCTAACTCTTGCTTGCCCAAAAATAGAGTACTATCTATAACTATTTCTAGTACTATCTATAACTATTTCTATCTGCCTAACAAACTACTAATTACATTAGCAACATACATACTTCAGTTTATTTGTGAATTTTCACTTTGTCTACACTGTCTTTATACATTATTTTAATTTAATAAACGTTAATTAATGTAATTAAACTTCTGTTGTGGTCAATTTTCTATCGCGAAATACAATGCGCGTTGAATAAAAAATTTAATGCTTATCTAAAAAAAACGAATACTTTTTTAAGTAAAATTTGTAACACTAGCAGTATTTTGCATATTTATTCACATTCGGAAAGGGTATTTTACCTTAAAAGCTCCAATAAATACTGATATTTTATTGTTTTTTTTATTTTACTATTTATTATTTTTACTTTATGGTTTATTGTTTTATACTTTACTATACAACTCCATCTTTTTTCTGTTCACACTATAAAGTCCCTTCGATCTGCAGCCTTGTTAAATATAATTTATTCCCTATCGATTCAATTCAATACGACGTCACGTCGTTCAGTTTTAAATTGATAAAGGCAAATATTATTCTTCGCATCCAATACATATTGCAAGTCGGAAAGCAATAAGGAAAAATATTCGGGAAAACATGCGACTTTCTATATTTTGTGATAAATAGGAGACTCGTGCCGTATTGGAGAAAATTCTGTAATGAAGGTAATTTATTTTTATTTATGAGCTATTTTATGAATACTCAATTACAATTCACAATTGTTAAATTGAATATATTGAATAATATTTTAATGATATATTAATAAAATTTTAAATCGTTAATTCTGTTGTTGAAATCGATAAATTTTTGAGAACGATTCCAGGGGTAAATTAAGTTATCCGATTTTTAAATGTATAGAAATCCTGTCAAATTTCTAGCACCAGACTAGCTATTTCAGTACTTCCTATGTTACGATAAATATATTTACACAAGCAATGTAATTGACAAAACACAAATACAAATTTAAATACGAAGATTAAATTAATGAAATATACAACCAAAATAAATTACAATAATTAGTCTTGTTTCATGGAAGTCAGTGTATTTTAATGATATTTCCATGTAGAAGACATAATGATGGTGTTTACAAGTTAAAAATAATATAAGTCCTATTATTTTAGAAAAATGATTCAAAATGTGAATTTTGTTTTGATTTAAATGAAATAAAAAATTCCTCGAATCCTCTATCCCTATTTTGGCCCAACTGCCATAACTACTGAAATATTACGCCTGCAGCTAAATTTAATGCAGATTAAAAAAACAATTTCCTGTATCATAAATTCGAACGTTTCATAATTTAAACACACCCGTAGATACGAACGGACCGCAACCCAATAGCCCGGCAGTACGCCCTTGTAACTGAAATGGTTTCTCTGATATTAAATTCCCGACCGACGGTCAAATAAAATGGTAATTGTCTGGAAAGAAAACGACATCATTAATGTGACATATAGTTAACGTTCATTTTACTACACGAAAAGAAAAAATATTCGGTTTAATAATATAACACTGACGTGCTCCGACTTGAAAATTAATGTGTTAACATCAATTACACGTAACTGATATTTAACATTGAAATCTTGAAATTGTATTTTTATTACCAGCCTTCGTTCAATATCGTACTAGTATGCTATTCAATAGAAATTATAGAAAGACTAGAAGAAGTATTACTTTTTAACGCAACGGCGAATAATTTAAAAAGAAACGACTTGAATTTGTATTGAAGGTTTGTGAGCCATCAGTTAGGTATAAAAAAGGCGCAAGTCATCGCAAGTTTGGCGACAAGTATAGAAAACGGCTGTGGTGAAATCTTTAAGAAAATAAGGAGAAATAGGGCAAGAAATATAGCTGTACATAGCATTTTATTCTGCGGAAAAAAATCATGGAAATCATTGACAAAATGAAGGTTAACCGTATCTTGAAAGGTTAACCGTATCTTTTTCGGAAAAATAAGTTTAACGTGTCAATATAAGTTCAATAAGAATTAACTTATTATAATTTTCCCTCCCTAAAATAAAATTAAAGAGTTAGTACAATCTCCAAAATTTACATTTGTAAAAAGTTAATTAGGTAAACCCATGAAAAGAGTACTAAACCTATATATATAATGATCTAAAAACAGAAAGAGCTACCTCAAAAGGAGTAACAATTCTTAATCAAATTGTGGTCTAAATGTTACTTTATGATGAAACGTTGCTTTAAAAATATTTAAAATTCAACAGAGTAATCTTTTCAGAGACATAATCAATCAAAAGTATCCTGATTATAACTAATAATATAATTAATATATGTGGATAAGTAAGGTTTTAAATAGAAATGTCTCTGGGATCTCAATTTTCGATATTTTCAATAAAATTCTGACCAATTTTCAAAATTCAGTATAGCCTATCTAATATGTCCATCCAAAACTGGCTTGGAAAGGATCATCTGTTTTTTCCTCGCCTTAAAATAGAAATGTGTCATAATTTTTCAAAAATTGTCTTTGAATGCATTTGGAATATATATTTGAAAACAATTATTAAATTTAAATTGTAAAAAGTGCTTAGAATACAACAAATGTGGGTCCAGATCATTTGTTAATTTATGTATTAATTATTATCGTACTTAAATATTATGACATTTTCGTAGATCAAATCTTAAAAAATTTCCCTATGTTGAGTCTAAAATTGTTGTGGTATAGAGATAACATTTAGACCACAATTCGATTAAAAATTATCGGCCAACCAAACGGGAGAAAAAACTTTGTTTTGGGGTCATTCTTTATTTAAGAAAAAAAAGAAAACGGAATATAAACTGAGAAAATCAAGACATAACATTTTGTAATCATTTACATATAATAACACGTATTTATTCCTTCAGGATGAAACGATAAGTTACATAGAAAATACCAGCTTAATAGAGAAGCCACGTTCAGTGAGGCTGTACGTTCAATTGGCCTGATTTACAGTAATTAATACAGACCATTGAATGTGAAAGTGCAAACTGCATCCCATTTGGATGCGCTCCAACTATATTATGCTTGTCTGCTGGAGACGTGAATTATTATGGTTAGGAATAAGTCTTCTCATTTTAAACTTCGTAATCTGAGCTGATAAATGAACTTATCTCCTTCTAAATTAAAGCATTTAGGTGTTTTATAATTAACTGGTATTTAATTAATCATTAGAATAAATCTATCTCTTTTGGATGTATTGCGGGTAAAAGTGAAGTGTTATTTTGATTTGCTAAAGTCTATAAAGTCTATTTTATTTTTATATTCATAAAATATGTAAAATAAATGTAAGAAGACAAAAAAATCTAAGTTTTTAACAAAAATATTGAATTAAAGAAAATCATATTTAAAGGAACAAAACTTAATTCCTATTATTTTATTACCATAATAAACTTCCAATAACAGACTTCAATTCATTTGATCCTAGTTCAGTTCCGTGTTTCCTCCAATTGTTTTAACAATATTTCATGCATTGTTTTACAGGTTGTACTTTTAGAAATCCTAAGGAGCACGTGCGATGACTTACGTTCTATATAGTGTACGATCCGTTGAAGATTAATTTACATAACAAATATTTGGCCGAAAGCCAAGCAATAAATGCTGAAACGTTTGAAAGTACATCATAAATAAAAAAAATTATAAAATGTTTGTTTACAAAATAGCAAAATAACACCCTGCTGTTTAATTAAGTAATATAAAATTGACTTATGAAAAAATCGAATTTAATGATTTTCATCCTCAACTAAATTCGAAATTTTTAGTTTCAATTACATTCAGTGCATAAAATAAACAATTTAAGGTGAAATATTTTTACCACCATTTAGCGATATACGTGACCTTGTAAGTCCATAATAAAGATAATACTCACAGACAACTTACGCAATTATTTTGTGGAAAAATGAAAATCAAATAAAAGAAAAATATTCGTAAGTGACAATCATCGTAACGTGCAAATAGTTTCCATGTCAATATTAAAAACTTAATTAAGACTTAGGTATTTGCAATTATTTCCTACAGTATTTTATAAGTTTGCATTATTCATGGAGCAACATCGGTATATAGCAACTTGGATAAGCGTCCTCTTAATATTTATTTAAAATATTTTTTCGGAATAGAAAAACTTAGAAAACAAATAAATACTATTATACATATAAACAAATAAATATAATACTATTTATAATTTTATTATACAGTGTTCCTTGGCTCCTTTTGCCTTTCTCTCAACAAAATATTTCTTGGATAGATATTGAATATTGACATTCATTATTTTATTATCATTACAATTTAAACCAACTTTTATCTATATGTGTATTTTTAAATAATTTGATGCTATATATAACGTAGTATTGGATATTTCAAGCATATATATTATTAACTTGTGGCGATGTCGACAATAAATCGATATACGTGGAGTCGTAACGATATGGACAATACCCTGATATACGAGGCTAATTCTCTGAGGTTTAAATAAAACAAAGAGATTATATAGATTGGAGGGATTCGCCTGATATTTAGAAAAAAAATAGTTTTATATCCTTAGAAGAAATCGACAAAAAAAAAGAAACGTAATCTGCGATGAAATGACTCTTATTTCATTTAAAGGCCTTACATTAGGAGATTATTGCTTGTTATTTGTTGCTTTGATGCTTGTTGTTCGTTGTTCGCCGCTTATTGCCCATCGCTTGTTCTTTGTTGTTTGATGTTTGTTTTTTTATTTGTTGTTTGTCATTTTTCTATTCTCGTTTTGTAGTTTATCGTTTCTCGTATGTCGTTTGTTGTAATATATTGTTTATTGTTTATTTTTACGGTTGAGTACTATTTTTTTATGTTTATTGCTTTAGAATTCAAGGTCAGAAAATGTAATATATATATATATATATATATATATATATATATATATATATATATATATATATATATAAATATATATATATATATATATATATATATATATATATATATATATATATATATATATATTACATTTAAGCTAAAATTATTATTTGCTTCAAATTTAATTTTCATTTGTCTTTATATTATATAAATTATGTTTCACTATAAATATTAAATTATTATTATACATGAAAGATATTTTGTAATACTATGATTATTGACTCCATAGCTTAAAGAACAACGGTCGTAGTAAGATAAAAGGTAATTCTAGTATATTACTTATTTTTATTTGATTATGTTATTTAGTTCGAAGTTCATATCATAAAATTTAGGAAAATTACTGTAATCCATTTTATTTATGCTTTCATGGTGATCTCTTGAAGGTCGACAATGGTCCAAACTATTCACCACATTCATAGATCCTTGCTCTATTCCTAAAACTCTACTATAATTTATTTGTTATTTATATTAACTAAAATATAATTTGTTAACATATTTACCTTAATCTCAATATTTATATGTCGCAAGCAAACCAAAAACACGTGTATCAATGGGATTGTCGATATTTGTTTAATGAACAAAATGAGTTAAAGTAATGTAAACTAAAACGAAAAAAATCGGAGGAAGCATACAAAGTTTTTTAAATCATACAGCGATATATATTTCATTTTAAATAAATAACCTTTCGTTAAAATATGTCAAACGTTCTTTTTCATATACTTGAACACCTTCTCACAGATTCGTCCTCGAATCTCGTATTTTATCGAGTTTAATCACTGCCTCTCTGTCTAGCCTGCTTACGTAATATAATGTTCGTTAAACTACATTGTCATTAAATATAATTAAGGGTTTATGAAAATTTAAAACTCCGCTTAAATTTTTATCTTTAATTGATAATAAACATTATCTTTAAAATCAATTAAACTATTAAAAACTGGCAGTATTAAGAAAATAATTAGAGGAAGTACTTTTTACATTTTCTTAAAACCATTTCTTAAAATCTTAAAACCTTAAAATATTGAATAAATTTCTGTATTAAAAAAAATTTGTTTGACACAAAGTTTAACACATAAATATAAATAAGGCTAAACCACTATTAAAAACTATATGTTATTAACAAGATGTTTACCGTTTATCTCCCGTTAAAAGAGGTAAAACATTTGTTAGTTTGAATAGATACAAAAAGTAACTGTTAACTGTAAGTGAATAGTAACTGTCTAATTACGGGCCACATTTGTTAACAAACCTCATAAACTTAACTAATATTTGTTTAAGTACAAATTCCTAGCTAGTACAAATTCAGCCATATCAAATTGAGTCGTAACTACAATACATCGATCGCATTACGAAAAACAATTTAGACTGAAGTTAGAACAAATTTTTTAAAAAATAAACAATTTTCATGTCTCGCCTCAAATTCGTACTTAAATAACTTAAAGTACCTTGCGACTACAAACTGACTACGACCAAGTGGCTGTGAGCTCGTAATACAAAATTTGTGCAGTTGATATTTAATTCCGATCCTATCGCGAAGTATTGTTGCTCAAATAGACAAAGGTATCGTTAGTGTTACGTACAACTAGCATTCTTTCGATTCCATGAAAAAAATTGAAATTTTTGAGGTTCATTCTACCGATATAGTGGCAACATGATTTCACCTAGTAGTCATACGTTGGTACCAAGTACTTAATTATAATTGTAATTTTTACGTACCACTTACGTTTTGTAAATTCTTTAATAAAGAACAAAACTGAATATTATATTACGATGGAAATATTCTTTAGTTTTGATATAAATAACCATTTAAGAAAAAAGTTATTGCACACGGTACAATTTTAGCAAATTCGAACAATAAAAGTAAGAAAAAATAAATCGAATTAACCTGAAACTAATAACATTCCCAAACCAAAGACTAAAAATATCAGCAACAAATTGGTCATTAAGAAATAAACTGCAAAAAAAAACAAAATACCATGGCATAATGGGGAAACTTAGTATTGCTGCAGGAATGCAACATTATCTATGTTAACCTGAGTATTTATGACAAATCCATGGTTACAAGAGTGCAAACTACAGTTCATTTGACTGCACTACCTCGACATAAATTATATATATATATATATATGTGTATATATATATATATATATATATATATATATATATATATAAGAGTATTTATTTCTTATGCAATACCAAATTAAAAACAACAACATATTGTGGTTACGATCCTTATTCTCAGGGAAAATTTCAATTTAATTATTATGAACGAAATTTAATGAAAATTCCTATCTACCTAAACGATCTACGTAACTACAAAACTGCAAACACTTGAACCATTTTTCTGCCATAGTATCATTATGCGTCGCCCTTTTATGATAAATGATTAAACATCTATTGGTATTATTGGCTATACGAATGAACAGCTCGAAGCTAAATTAAGTCAAAGATAATTTTTTGTATATATTCAGCAAAAGCACACACTACATTTACGTATAAAATGAGAGTCAATAGCTCAAACACATTTTTGAAAACTATATTTTTCATTATAATATCTAGCTTTTTCTAAGAGCAGAATTGAAGAAGTTTGGAAATAAATTTATTGTTCACTTGAAATATTCAAAAAGTAGCCTGTTTGGCATCATAACATAAAATCATCATCATGTGACGTATCTTCTTTTTAGAAATTCGTAATTTCCAAGTTAGAAACGATAATAGATATTAAAATTGAAAACCTAATATTATCATTATTTACATATTATGACCTCAAAATTGAAGTGTCTAGCCAGTTTCTTTATAAAAATTGATTTGATGAATAATTTTTTTTAGATGCGCTCTCAGCTGCGCGTTTAAAATTTTACTGCCGATTATGTGTCATATTTTCAAAATTTCCATCCTGTAAATAAATAATCTCGTTAATGCAATAAATGAAAAAAACCTCGGAATCTGAAAAGAAGGAGAAAAATCATGAATATTTACTTAAACAAATAAATAACAACGCAATGCATACAAAGATAGATAAAAGTAATGCAAGTAAGGTTTCGGAAACATTTACTAAAAAATTCTGTGTCATGGTACTCGAAGAAATGAAGGACAATTCCTTTAAAATCAGAAAAGTCGCTTGAAATTTTCAATCATTTAGAATAGAAAAAATTGTCTTAGAAATATTAAAAATGTGCAAATAATTATTTTTAAGACAGGGAAACGATAAGGAAAAAATATCAAAGGGAAAGCCTAAAGCATAGTTAAGTCAAAACGAAATGATATCAGAAGTTAATATTAAAAATGTAAAACAGATGAAACGTGGCTGAAAGAAACGATAAAAGCTTGTGGAAATCATGCGATGTGACTGAGGGTCTTCTACACAATAACCGTGATAGACAAGACGATATTAGTTAAAAGATTGAAATCTTAAAACTATCCATCATCTAAAGAAGTAGCTTCATTAGAATTTCAATTAATTTTGCAAATCTCAACGAAAGTGGTTCTTTCCGTAATAACAGAATTTTCTCTTAACACTCTGATGAAATATGTCCCTTTCAGACCTGTGGGAGACAGGATGAAGATATGAAAAGACACAGAATACGGAAATGTATAGTTTCTTCAATATATATTAAATTTATAAATTAAATACAATAGTATCCACGGCTCTAAACTGTATTTTTTTCATAAAATATTAAATAAATGTATCTATTCGATACTATTCCAAAGCCCTTCCATCACTTAAGTTTCATATAGAGCTGTGTCAAATGTTTCATAGACTGCAAACTACCAATTTGCTAGTTCTTTAAAAATGTAGTACAAATAAATAAAAATTCATAGATCCAAATAATATTTAAAGTTTCTCCAATCACTTAATGAACATTAAATATGTATTCCACATCAAAAAGGTCTTACTGAATAAACCAAATAGTATTGGCATTTTCTCCGCTAACTTGCTGAACAGCAAACGCAATACATTTAAGATTCAGTAGCGTCTATTAATAAATTTCACATACAAGTATCAAAACTTCTAACAAACTTCACACGAAATGTTCCTTGTTCTATGCAAAGTAACATATTGGATTGGCTAGTAAGTTTTTGGCCACAAATTCGGAACTTTCTAGAAAGGATGTCAAAAGTTCGAAACACATTTTATTACAGAAATGAATGAACCAAAGTATGATCAATCTACGACAACCATTCAAGTATGGGCCTTCTATTTTATGATATCTGCCTGGGTTACGATTATTGACATTAAACCATAACTTCGACTTGCTGAAACTATTTATAACTGATGATAAGTAGTGGATTATGACACTATGCGCAAATAAAAATGGTTTAGTGCAGAATAGAAAATAAACAAAAATTTTAGTACCCAAACCAGAACTGAAAACCCAACAATAATACAAAGCTGCTGGTGGAATATCAAGGACGCAATTTATGAAAAGCTGCTTTCGGAGTGCTGAAGATATTTACTTTCAGTAATTACATCGACTAACTAATGCACCCATTGTTAGTAGTCAACAGGACTGAGATTATTTTCTCCGTAGTAATATTAGACTATATACCACAAAATGTCCTCGTTAAAAATTACATTTTTCTTAAATTAATTAAAAATAATAAATTTATGCACCTTGTAAATTTCCGATCAATACTATCATATCTTATTTCCTTCAATTCTTTTCATTATCCATCTTTCCCCTCAATCCACATCTAAAATCCCACCAGACATATCAATTTAGGTTTTTGTTTTCTTTTCTTTCGTCTCTTTTTTTGGTTTCTATTATTTTATCTGTTAAATATGTTGTAATGCATGACTTTTTGCCTATTCTTTTTTGTCTCTTTTTGGTTTCAATTATTTTATCTTTTATATATTATTATAACTTGTAGTTTTGTAGCTATCCCATTTCGTTTTTATTGTACTGTAACTCTGGTTAATTATAAGAGATTGCTCCTGTAGCAATAAATTCGCCAGACGACTGTTCATCAAAGTTTTTAAACAAATAAACATTTCTGAACAAAACAAACTCATTTATACTTATTCCCATACTACCTCTTTATAAAAGTCAATTACTATCCAAGCGGATAAAAATAGGGTCAAGTGAATCCTGATCATTTCTTCTTCCAACCTAATTCAGGTCCTTATTTGTGTTGTGATTTTTTATCTTTTTTTAGTTTAACCTACTGTTGTTACTTCCTATTGTAACATCTTTAACAATCTACCAAACAATCAATTTTTAAAAACTGAATGTTATGATTGTCGAGAAGAAATTTCTCTTGCAGCAATAATTCAGCAGAATGCATTATACATTAAAGCTGACAAATAAACAAATAAATAAAAATTGCAGGGTTAGACTGGATCTTACTTGTAAATTCACCTCATTCGTTTGACACAGTGTGTTATGTATATTAATTGTTTAGAACTGTGAACAATAATTTACAATCTATAAAAATAGATAGTATATAAAACTGTCAAAAATACCTTGTGAATTTTTTTAATCTAAATCTTAAGATTTTTATGCTAAAATTATATTGCCATTGCCACCAGATCGCTACAAGTCATAGATAATAATGATGTGTAAATAGTTTAATTAGCTGTTGTTTACATTTTTATTTCACTTTTTGTTTTTTTTGTAAAGCCAAGTCGGAATTAAAAACTTATTAGTCAGTCCACAAAAATTTTATCTTTTAAACTTATTAATTTAGCTAAACTTTAATTTTTGTTCTGTTAATCTTTTTTTTGAAATCACTTGAAATAACTATCCAGGTTACAATAGCATCAATCGCTACTATACAATCTGAATATCGCTTTGAATTACTGTCTGCAAAATCTATTCCCGAATGCCTACGGAACATTTTAAAATCTCATAAAATTCTTCAATAAAAATGCCTCTAACCTCTCGGCCAAGCTGCTGCTGGCCAGCCGCGGCTTTATCACACGACTGCAGGCGAAAGCTTCGACGATTTCATCGTCCACCTACCACTAATAGACTATTTACTTTTATTGAATAAGCCTATTATTACTTTCTCAATGGAAATAACATAGTTTATAAAAGGCAGATATTATATATTTTGGACAATTTTCGATAGTAATGGACAGGTATGATAAAGTGAGCTATAATCCTGAAATAAGCTTATTGTTAAATAAATTTCAATTTGTTGTTTCCCCCTATTTTCGTATAAACCTGTTTAGGACAAGTAGAACTCGCACTTCAGGGGTATTATATTCACTTAGATATGTATAAATGTTATGCATATATAAACATTTGTAACATAGTGACTACAGAAAATTTATACTAATCGTAGACATAATTTTATCATTTAAAGGTATTTAGCATTTCTACTAAACTACTAAAAATATTAATAAACTACTCAGCGAAATGAAGTGATCGACATATTTTAAAAAATTTGGGTCGTTTTTAAACCGCTCTAATTTTGCAGAAAAGAGTTCCATCAAAATAATAAAAAGTTTTTCGCTTTTCAATAAATTCCTAATGTATTATTTATCTGTTGCTCGTACATAGTTTACAGATTAAGAAGTAAAATTGAAAAACAAAAATGCTCTTAATTTCGAAACATTGTATGCAATTAAGTCAATAGCATCGTAAAAAGCAAGAGATCCTCTTTAACTTTATTATGTCCTTAATCATTTCACAATAATTTACAACGAAGTCATTCGTTATAAGGTAACAAAACTCATTTTAACTGTTCATAACTCGTTACAAAATTATAAAATAACAAATGTATGCACGGTTTCGAAACCCAAAAAATATCCTCTTAAATGAGTATATTCCCGATTCGCAATATCCATTTCAAGATTATGTCGAAAGTTTAGAAAATATTTTTTTTCTAATAGTATCATGCGGTTTTTTAATCAAAGTAGCTGAAAGCTCACATTTCTTCCACGCATACCACAGACAAATGTGCGGTAATACATATAGCCATTAAAAAATCATGGCAGTTTTGATAAAACATCGAAAAACATGTAATATGACTTTTCATTAGTTTAAAATTGATCATAGTCCGTTTTAATGTAAAATTAATGACACCAAAATGAATAAATAATATCCTTATATCTACTTCATTTATTAATGAAACTTGGCCAAAATAAATGTTCATTAAATTACTTGGAGATTGTCTTTATATTGAATTTCTTCACAATTTTGACATATGTAATTAAAAAGCTAATGTGGGTGGAGAGCGGAGATAGCGCATAACGGTTTGAAGAGTCGTATCTCAAAAAAGAGAGGCCATATAAAATATATTAGTAGACATTTTTTATTATAATTTTAATTTATGCGTTTTTCGGCAGGGTGAAAAAGGAACCAAATATTATTATTCACCATTAAATTCATACTAAAACTTGCGCTCGCTTACGGTCTATACACATATAATAACTGCAAAGCTAACATTACTTTTAAGTACAAAACATATCTCCCCATTGAAATAATCATAATACAGATACTGAACTCAACTTTTATTCTGTAACATTGTTAAGTACGGCACAAGTAATTTTTATTACCGTTATCAAACATTCTTGTCAACTATACTTGAGAATGTAAATATGTTCTATCAAGGTTTAATATATTTTAGTTTATAGCTACTTAGTACATTAAAATGATGTTATCCAATTTACGTATCCATTATGTCACGTTAGATACATGAGTCAACCTTTCAAATTTCACGAGACAGTTGAGGGACAAATTGCGATCGGCGTAATCTTATTTTCTTTCCGTACTTATCGTGTTAAACGATTCGATGATATATTTTAGCAGTTTACTTTTATATCATCAGTGCTGTTCGTTCAATTGCGAAAATATTTGTTCACACTTCTCATTCCCAAACCTTGTTTGTCCTTTTGTAAATATAAAATATTTTTCTCCGTCTGCCCGCTATCAAAAATTTAATGTCCGTGCACGCGTTGAGGTCTTTTAAGGAAAACCAAAATATTCCTAATGTAATTTCCTCTACATAAGGATGTTATATTAAATTAATATATCCAATATAACTCTAAAAGAGGTTATCAAAAAAAAGTCTTCAATACATATTTGCTTTCTATACAGCTATCTCTTTTATATAAGCGCGCTTATGAACTTCTTTTTGAAAGTTAGTTCTTATTTATAACCTGCGTGTGAGAGTAGAATTTCTTACACAAAAAAAAATTGTTTAGCCTATTCCAAAAATCCTTTATTTTTTTCCCTTTTTAACTACCGACCCATAAAACTCGATTTACCTTTGTAAAAAAAATTAAAAACTGTGTACCTAACACATTTTTAGTACGATTTTCCTTGTAAAATGCCCTTTGACGTCGGATTGTTTTTGTTTTTCAGCTTCTACAGCTGTCAATGTATTAATGTAATATATGTCGTCGCTTATTTGGGAGCAATATGGCCTCCGGTGTTTAGATTCTATTGAAAAAAAATATTTTGTTCACTAATTCAAAAGATATAGGTCTGTTAAAAGAAAATATGTCTCGTAACTACATTGTTTCTCGATAATCTCAATTTTATTTATTTATTTCTTTATTTATTTATTTTATTTATCACCTTTTATGCATAGTACATTTGGCGGACTTATTGCTACATGAGCAATCCCTTCTAATCAACCATAACAATTGACGTTGAAATTTTTTCTGTAGACTATAAGATATTTCACAACGAAAATACAAAAGTATAAGTAATACGTAGTATTAACATGATTTGGGATGAGAAAGACAGGAAAGGACAAGGACACAAAGGTTTCAGGAGAGGCAGGACTTTGTCACTCGATCTTTGAAAATGTTTAGAGACCTGATTTTCCTGATATCAGGATCCATTTAATTCCAAAATTTTGCTGCTTGGACAGCGAAGAATTTTTCGTAAGCGATAGAGGTATATTTAGGAATTAGTATGTTTAGTGCCATAGTCCGAGGCCGTGAGCAGACAAATTTTTAAATTTGCTAGTAAGATAATTCGGGCTCTGAGGATTTTTTAATATATTAAAAAGAAGTGTAAACTGTGTAGTTGGCATCGATCAAGGATCGTCAGCCATTTGAGAAGTGACCTGCATTCAGAAATATTATCATATTTTCTGAGGCCGAAGATGTATCGGATGCATAAATTTTGAAGATGTTCCAACTTATAAAACATTCTTCATTAATATAAAGATAGCACACGTCTCCATAATCAATTAGCGATATTCGTTTTAGTCGGTAGAAAATTTTGAAGACATTCAAAGAGTGTATCCTGTTGAAAACACGACGACTAACATCATTTACTTTAGGCCGCCAACTAAGATTTTGATCGGCCAATAGGCCCAGGTTTTTAACAGTAGATGTATATGGTATTATTGTACTAATCAGAACTAATTTCGGTAAACTTAAGTAGGTTTACTTTAGAAATCAGTCTTTGACTACCAATGATGATAGCTTGAGACTTGCTTGGGTTAACCAAAAACCCATTTCATGAGCCGACTGACCAATTGACACGAGAACTCGATTAAATATGTCGATGGTTTTTGATAAGGAATGGAGGTCCGAACGCGCATTGATTTGTAGGTCATCAGCATAAAGATGATAATTGCTACAGATATTCTTATCAACATCATTAATAAATACTGAGAAAAGGATAGGAGATAGAACTCCACCTTGAAGTACACCAGCTGTAAGATCAATCCACTAAGAATACATATCTGACGACTTAACACATTGCCTGCGTCCATGAAGATATGAACTAAACCACTCAAGTGAATGTTGGGATATATTAAGATATTTCAAGATGGTAAGAAGAATATCGAAGTCAAAAGAGTTAAATGCACTGCTGAAGTAAAGAAGCACAAGGATATTATCCATACCCAATTGTATATCATCAGTAAACTTAACAAGGGCAGTTGAGCTACCATGACCAGCTTTAAAACCAGATTGAAGTGGATTTAGAGACTTATGAGCATTGAAGAAACAAACGAGTTGACCACACGTTCAAAGACTTTGGATAGGAGCGGTAGAATAGATATGGGCTGAAAATCCTTGGGTTGCGTAGGTAATAAAATTTTAGGTACGGGCACAATATAGGTTTTTTTCCATTCCAAAGGAAAGACAGCAGTTGCCAAAGAGGTATTAATAATATCAGCGATGACCGGAGCGTCAATATCTACTATTGGTTTAAGAGCATTAATATTTAAGCCACCAATTACCATGGATTTGAATTTTATCGCAAGAGGATTAGCTTTAACTTCGGACTCACAGGTATCCATTAGTATAAATTGATGTTCACTAAAAACAGATGAAGACGAGATACCGTTCATAGTTGCAGACTTAACAGCTGGTTTAAATACCACGGGTGGCATAGAAAGTGTGAATTTAATTGGTTGATATCCAATCACCATTTCTCCGAAGTGGTAAAAGATTGTTCAATGCCTAGAGTACCTAGAAACTTCCAAATATTATTAGGAGTACAATCTCGTAATGATGCAGAAATATAGGGTTTTTTGGTATTTCTGCGTATTTGTCAATATTTATTTCTAAGCACTCTGAAATTCTCCCAGCGATTTGGGCTGGAATCTATACTATACTTCGCTTTAGCGTGATCACGTTTGGCCATCATTTTTCTAATGGAATCGTTTAGTCAAGGCGTTCTCCGCTTGATTTTGATAAGTTTTAGGGGAGCATGTTTATCGAGCAGTTTAATGATATTGAAAACAGTGAGCTTTTCATAAACATAGTTATTGATCGCAATTGTCTCCCAGTTAATAGATCTGGCATCCTCAAGAAAATATGATGGGTCAATACGATTAAAATAACGGAGGAACATGCTTTTTGAAGATGCTTTAAGGCTACTTAATTTATAAGAAATATGAAGGAGATTATGATGGGAAAGACCAAGTGCTGGAAGTTGACTGAAGAAGGATACACTTTTACAGCAGGTTACTAAGATGAGAAATGGTGAGGTTACCAGCCTTGACGATGTCACAAAACTCTTCGCTTCTAGTATTATACTTGTACAGGCGGGTGTTAAAATCACCCATAATCAAATCACGGGAGCGTGAATATAGGTAGTGGTCAACTATACGTTCAAAATTACCGAAATATGAAACATCAATAGGAGAATATATGACAACAAGCAGTAACTTGGTTTGAAAAAAAAGTTACTTCGACAAATAAGTATTCCTTTACGGAATACATTGAATATAGTGGAAGATTCTGCGATAATTTTGAAAGGTAGGATAGCCCTAAGATATACAGCAACACCACCGCCACGTCTGAAAGTACGATCGTTACGTATTAAAACATAAACTGGGAGTAAATACAAATTTTATGGGAGTGAAGTTTTGAGCCAGGTCTCACTAACAAGACAAGCGTGAAGGTTCAAATTTTCGAAATAATTAATGAAATCTGAATAATGGAACGGAATACTCTGAGCGTTGATGCGGCAGAAGTGAAGATCTGATGTTGAGGAGATGAAAGCAGATTTAATTATATATTACGGGAAGTGTCGAAAAATGTATCTTCAAGTGAAGAATCGAGTGAATCGTCAGAAGATAAGGAATGACAATAATTTGAGAAAGATGTGGATGACACGTCAATATATTATAAAATTATATTAATTTGATATTAACTAGTGACAAAAATGAGAGACAGAAACAAATTACACACAAAAATATTAAAATAACACAGCTAACATAACATGACAAGTAAATAAAGACACCTAATATTAAGAATTTGCATTACATTTGATATAAACAACAATAATAAATTAATTCAAGTAGAAATTTAAGTATTACATAGATCGTAGCTGCAATTGAGATTTTGCAACAAGATAAAAACAAAACCTGTGGCTTTATTTTACTTAGATTACGTCACCGTGTGCGATGTTCGTTGTTATTAGTGGTTTGGAATATCAATAACCTATTTTTGACCTTTTCTAATTGCTGAGGACGTGTAATAATTTCCTTATACTTATCCGGAAACATTATAACAATTTTCCCGTCTCGCGTCCAGCAGTTATTGACTTTGAAAATGATCCTGCTAAAGTGAACAACTCTAGCCCTGGTCGTATGAGCGATTCCGTTGTGAGAATGCGGGTTCCTTTTAATGACTTTTTAAGCGACCAAACTTTATAACGGTCATCTCAACAAAAAAACTTCACAAGTATAGGCATAGAAGTCTTACGCTGTATAATAACCGCACCCAGGCGACAACACGCGTCCAGACTAGCTTCAGTTATTGCAGAGCAGCCGAGCTTCGTGACTATAACATCAAGGGCAGCTGCTTTTGGCGATACCATGTTGTCCTCCTTCACGCCGTGTATCGGAATAGTGTTGCAACGTCCCTTAGCTTCCAGCTCCTGCACCCGGTACTCCAAGTCTGTGCGTTTCGTCACCAATGAGCCCAATATTTCTTGGATCTTACTACGGAAGCTCACAAACTCAGCCCTTAATGTCTCAAGAGTGGTTTTTCGAGACTAGTTTTAGGCTTGCAGTGTATATTTCCTCCAAGCGCTTTAATTCGGCCTCTATTGAAACGTCGTAGGAAAAAGAATCTACATACCTAGCGTAAAAATTGTGGAATGACAGTTTTCAGCTGTGTTGTAGGGATTAGTACATGAAGGACTTTTTAAGTTTCTTCCTTTATAAAAGGCAAAACTTTTATTTATTACGTTAAACACAACTTTTAGTCTTTCCTTTGATACAATATAACATTTAAAAGATGAATAATATAATTATACTTAGTAAGAAACTGAGGGATAAAAATTCTAACAAGCTATTTTACAATCTACCTACTAATCAATCTACCTATAAAATTTTGACTCGTGTTTCCTTCAAAATCGTATAAATCGGATCCGACATTATATTTTATAGCCAACCTCCTAAACACTTTTTGTTCTAAAACGTCTAATGGCGCGTTTGGATGGGATTTAAAACATTCTGATGCCACGTCGCAACGTGCCATTCGGCCAGCTTCGCATCTTGTCGGCTCTTGCCGACTTAATTCACCCAGCTTCTTGTCGGCTAATAGTATTATAAATAAAGTATTATGAGTAAAAGAAATGTCTCTGTAATAAATTGTTTCATGATAATAAAATAAAATTAATATTTTATTATTAACAAATATCTGACTATTTGTGTTTTCGTTTTCCATTCGTTCAAATAAAAATATTTCAATTTAAAAATAAAATAAATTAGATATTTCACATTTGCAGGATGTCCCGTGACGCCTCAAAAGGTTTTTAAAATGAATATGTTACTTAATACAATAAAGAATTGAAGACAAAAATTGTTTTTAAGATGATAGATATTCCCTTTGTACGCAAGCATAGTATCCATTTATCATATCATTTTACATTTTCTTTCATATCTAATTTATATATATATATATATATATATATATATATATATATATATATATATATATATATACATTGCAACGGGATTAATCTATTCTATAATATGTAAATTTTTCCTCACATTCGTCTCTCCCCTTGATTTCCAACAAAGATCCAAAAAGTCAATTGAATTTAGAGCTCACCACAGAGACAACTGAAACGAAATCTGCTCTCTTAATGAAAAATATTCCCTTCATTTGATAATGGACTTAATTAACTTTGGCATTCTCAACTCTTGATTAAACTCATAATTAAACTGTGCTTTCATAAAGTTGCGATTTAGTTACATCATGATGTCAGTTGTATCTTCTTGACGTTTTATATATTAACGTTTTAAACAATACTTTCAATTCTGGATCCGTTTTCCCTTTTACTCAACGTATACAAACACAGTACTTACATATGCAATATAATTGTTTATTTAATTTTAATTACATATTGCTGTCACATTATAATTAATTGTTTGACTATTATAATAATCCTTGTCATGTAATGAAATCAAATTTTCGAAATCCTTTATCGTTTAATTACGAGTCTTAAATTTTTTTTCCTCTAAATGTAAAAACTTATCGAAGCTTATTATACTAAAAGAGCTTTAATTTAATGTATTGTCACAATACATTAAATTACAAAATACATAAAATTAAAATGATATGGAATTAAATTTCCTCATATGTACACAAAACAAATAATGATCATATCCTTCAGCTCATAAATACAAATTGCATTTAACTTTTTTCATTATTTCGAAAGTTTATCACATCATATTTAAAAAAATATTGTATTAAGGAAACCTCTAAAATATTACTGCCAGAGACAACAAATTTTAAAACCATAAATTATTTTCTACTCCGCTTTAAGTGCTTAGATTTCCTAAACAATAACAATATAAACTAACAACAACCTTCATACTAAAGCAGAACAAACTTGAGACCTAAATCCACGATAATTACAGAAGATAACAATTATTATCTCTGGTATTTTCCAAGATTCACTTCCCGTGAAATGTGACATATCTGCGACCTAGTCTTATTTATGTCAATTTTATTTTCGCATGTCGCAGCGCGCCGGGAAATGGACGGAAACCTTTCCACTTGCACTGAAATAATATTAAGCGAATAGATATTGATACTGAACAATGATCATAAAAGCAGATAATGGCTTCTGCGGAATAGATTTATTGAATATTGATATTTCGCTGCCAAATATTCGACGCGCTTTGCGATATAAAGGTTTATAACCTTCTACTTATTTGGTGTTGCAACTACAAAAAGAAAGATTGAGACTGCGCGAGTCTCATTATAATTGAATCGAAAAATTGTCCGCAATGAATATTATATAATTGACATCGAATTATTGTCTGTAATAAATGTGCAATATTAAATTAAATATAAGTCAAACATATTATATGGTGTAGATTATTAAGTTTAATTAACTTACATAAGTCATTATAATCTAGGAATTTGGTATGTCAACTATAGTTTATTGTTGTTGTAATCAAGATGTGCATTACTGATATAAACCTTATGACCCTTAATTATTTTCTCCCATCAATACAAAAACACCAAAAATTATATTTTATAGATTACTAAATTGTATTAACTTATTAATCTATATCAATGGTATTCATATTACTTATAGTTATTAATTTAATTTACGTTTGTATGAAAGTAATTATAGTGGTATTTATAGTTAATTAATTGAATTTACGTTTGTATGAAAGTAATTATAGTGGTATTTATAGTTAATTAATTGAATTTACGTTTGTATGAAAGTAATTATAGTGGTATTTATAGTTAATTAATTGAATTTACGTTTGTATGAAAGTAATTATAGTGGTATTTATAGTTAATTAATTGAATTTACGTTTGTATGAAAGTAATTATGGTGGTATTTATAGTTAATTAATTGAATTTACGTTTGTATGAAAGTAATTATTAATTGCAGGCAATCAACAAAATAAATGGTAGCGTGCATTATTATTGCCGATCAATTGTTGCCAGGCGTAAAAAAGAATGAAACAATATACATTTTTATACTAAATATTTTATGTTAATGTATGCATGTATCTTAGGTCTATTCATTTACTTTTTTTCGGATTCTTAAACATAGATATGGTAAAAAGAAATACTAAAGAAATACCTTATGAAACGAAATTTGGATTATATTTTGCTGAATTCCCAAATTAATTATTAATTTAAATCATAAGTGGAAATATCATTATCGTTATTACCCATTACTATACCCTATAGTTTACTTTTACAAATTATAAAACACTTTAAAAAGTACATAATTATTGTTTATAAATGTGCAAATATTTTTAAATGTATAACATTAACATGTATAACATTATAAGATGTATAACATTATAACTTTGATCTAAGTAAGATGCGAAAAAAGAATATGAAATAAAAACGTCATTTTCCATAATGTCCTTTTTCAAACATCTTTTATCCAAAAAATAAATTACTCTAAAATTCCAAGTTCCTCTTTAAAAAGTTAGACGTAAAAAATAGTTAGATAAAAGCAGCCAAATCTTATAGATCTTTGCTAGAGAAATGTAAATGACCGAGATAGAGCTTTGCGTCTAAATTATTGAATATTAAATATTATCTTTGTACAAATATCGTTCTTTTAGATAAATACCTAACCATCTCAATATTGTGATAGATTTAATATTCAAGAGATCTAGGCGCAAAGCTCTAGCTCCCTCACCTACACTTCTTTTGGAAAGCTCTGCGTGATAGCCGAGTTCTTGTGAAACTTTGGTCTCAGCATTTATCTCACTGTTTTATACTTAACAATTTAAAGAGGAAATTGCCCTTTATAAAGTAAAGATTTTGATGAGATTTAATTTCTTTTTGGCGAATCTCCTTAATTGTTTACTGAAACGAATACGATAACGCAAATCTTTTATCCAAATTTTTACTTTTTTTATCAATAGTTGATGGCATTTTCTACTCACGATTTTCATTTTTTTAACAAGTCACTTAAAATTATATAGAAAGCGAAATCTCTTTTTTAGCCCTTCTTAATGAAAAATATTTTAAAAAATTGCGCTTAATAATACCGTTAGTATTACTAAGGCGCAATTTTTTTTTCAAAATTAATTAAATAGACCACATCAAGTGTTTACCCTAGACAATAAATGTAACCTGAGAATAAATGTTTAAAATTTCATAATCCCGTAACTTCATGTATCAAAAGTTCCAGCCTCCTTTGACATGTGAAATTAACCATTTTTTGCGACTTCCTGCATAAGAAAAATGCAAACTAAAATGGAAGAGAAAAACTCCCTAAAGTAAAAATTTGAGTAACGAATAAACAAATATTCGTTGAATTTAACATGAAGGTCGATAGTTAACAACATCCATTATCTTAAACCTATCCTCGCTTCGGACCAAAGCTAACAATTATTATCTTGAATTCTGTGCCAAACTAACGCTCCTATAAGTAAGATAATAAAGACACATGTACTTCATTTTATTTGGGTCAACCTTATTTTCGTATGACGCGACTTTCCAAGAAATGAACGCCAATTTTTCCTTGTACGCTAAGATAAATGTATAAACCCTTATGTATAGATTGATATTTATACTGAACAACGATCATAAAACAGATAATGATTTCCCATGAAATGGAATTTATTGAATATCGACATTTGACCGCTAGTCATTAAACGTGGTTTATGGTATACTTTTTATGCAGTCCCAGTTACTATAGTCCGCACTTGATTATCGTATAGCCGATAAATAATTAATAACTACCCGTATCGATACGATCAAATGTATCGTAATGCAAGATATCATTTCAATAATAATAACAAGTTTATGTGTTGAGAAATATATTAAGACCAATGAAATAAATTTGCACTTAAGTGCACAATTGGACACATTTACAATTTTGCCGTTACACCCTTAGTGTTTAGTTACTTCTTGTCATATCGATAGCTTTGAATCTTTCACTTATATCTGAAGTAACTTTGTTTACAAAAATTGACACTAGAATAAAAAAAATTAATATTCCGAACCATCTTGACCATACAAATTTAATACAACCCCAACATTGTCAACGCTCCCCGCGTTTAATTAAATGTATTGAGTTATAATAAACATTTATATAATTTTTGATACTCTACTCACAAATTTTACTAAAAGTAATATATGTAATTACTTACAAATTTTTTATTTTTACATATGTACAAAATTACTGCTACAAGAATAACAGCTTACAATCAATCGTAACGCAATAATTCCAAAATATTAATGGCTAAGATTAAGAGGGTAAGAATAAAAAGATAATAAACAATGTGATAAATAAAACAATTTTCTTCAGCTGATTTTTCTATTGCATTCTTACTGAGCCTAAGTACTCTGCAATAGACAAGTCATGATCTTCGTGCTTTATTTTATTTATTTATTTTAACGATGGGTACATTATATTATTGTGATATATAATCCCGGTTATATTGGTATCGTATAAAAGAACGGTGATCATGTTATACAATTTTTTGAATGAGAGCTTCTTGAAAGGATTTTTAAAATCTGAAAACGCTATTTCATTTATATTTCCGATCTTACATACTTCGTTCCTTGGGATTGGGGAAAGTGATGACCTTTGATGAAAGATAGGAAAAGGGTTTTGTTTTTTATATCAAATTGTTTAAATATTTGCTTTCCACATTCCATTAGTTCATCTCGATTTTTGACATTGTTAAAGATTTCGGCTATTTACGGGATAGAATCATCGAGATCGATTGAAGTTGGGGGAATAATGTATTTACAGTAAGATTTTTATAAGATTTTCATTATATTTGTTGACGCAAGTGTTTAATATTTGATTTTTATCTTGATAGAAATTCAGAAATTTGGAATAATCGTCATTATTTTCGGTTTGATCGCTTCTGGATGAGGGTCAAGGATTCACTTTCGTGTCGACTGGATATTCGATGGATTGATATTTTCAGGTATTTCAGGAGGGGATAAAAAATCGAATGTATCGAAATCTAGGTTTAGATCTTCAGAGTGAGGACTAAAGTCTATGAGACTAATCTATTAAGTTTTCATCGGGATTTTGGTCTTCAGAAAGAGCGTCTGCAGCGGCATTGAAGTTTCCTTTTCATTACACTATCTAGTAGTCATATTCTTCTAATTTAAGACGCCAACACTGCAGTTTGTAGCTGGGAACTTTGTAATTGAACATCCATTTAAGGGGCTGATAATCGGTAATGACTTGGAATATGCGTCCAAATAAATGCGGACGGAAGGTTTTACATCGGAATAGGATTGCAAGCATCTCTTTCTCAGTTATGCTCAGGTTACATTCCTTTATTTAATGTGCGTGACGCATAGACTACGTATTTTCCTTTTTCGATTGAAACTTGTGATACGGTACCAATGGCGTAATTAGATGCGTCACAGGTGATAATAAATGGTTTTGTAAAATCAGAATGGCAAAGTATAGGCGCTGAAGTAAATTTATGTTTCAAAGTATCAGAGGCTAGTTGTTGTTGGTTTTCCCATTTAATATCCTTTTTCCGAAGATTGGTTAAAGATTTATATATTTTAGAAAATTTGAGAATAAATCTTGTGTAGTAGTAAAGTAACCCAGGAAAGATTTGATCCCTCTTTTTGAATCGAAAATTGGAATATATACGACGGCTTTATTTTTTTCAGAATTCTGATTCATTCTTCCGTTATGAGATGGCCAAGATACGCGATATAGTTTTAATATATATATGTATATATATATATATATATATATATATATATATATATATATATATACATATATATATATACATATATATATATATATATATATATATATATATAATGTATTACAATTATAAATTACCAGACTATAGACTCATAGTGACGCGTACAGGATGCTTATTGTAAAAAACATTCCGTTCGTCTGGATACGATAAGGCTGTGCGATGTCGCCGTTTCTTCTCGACGCTGTGAGTAGATACGAGCTACGATACTCATTGTTGCGACGCCCGAGTTCAGGGAGTTGGGAAGACTGGGTGTTGATTCTTGTTGCTACGCCCGGATTTAGGGCGTTATGAAGATTGAGATTTCTGTATCTTCAAGCGGAAGACGCAGGGTAGTATGGTTTTCTTGGAGTATTGCAGAATGTAGTGACGTCGAGACTATGTAGTCGTATAGCTGACATGATGTGTATAATTTGGATACGGATAGTTTTCATAATTTCACAGGGCCACTAGTGCTGTATACGAAGGCGAAGTGAAGATGTTTCTGTCCCTTTTTCTACTGCCACCATTTGTTATACGAGATACAACGTTAAAAAAAATTATTTAATTGACACAATTACTTATTTGACTTTAAATTAATTAATATTAATTGTAAAATATTTTCGACCGTCTCGCTAGGATGCCCTGATACTACTGAGCGTCTGTTGTTCGTTGCCTCTGACTCTGCCTGCTGACAGGGCAAGTGGATGCTGATGGTGCAAGTAAGTAAGGCGGTCGTCAGCATTAACCTATACAAAGGAAGGGTATAACAGAACGCAATATTAATTTTTCCTAACATATATATTAGCTTTGTTTATTTTGACAAGGCTTCCATAAGCATACAGACGTACATTCTCATACTCAACCATTCTTCAGTTTAACTATAAGTACAACCATAGTACCGTACAAGTTCAACCATAGTACCGTTTAAATGATTAACTGTTATTTCAATTAAGCTAATTAACTTCAAGCTGCTTCGACAAGGGAGCAAAAATGTTTGCTTAATATTAAATGTATAACATGATATTTAGCCACTATTTTAATTAAACTTTATTTTCGTTGTGTGTTTAGTTCAATTTTCATAAATTTTGATCTGATGAGTCAACAAAAGATTGTTATGAAGTGAATTTAAGACGATCAAATATACATTTTTACTCTTTCCTCTTTGTTTGTAAGTTTCCATGGTTATTGTTGTTCTGTTGTCGATTAGCGGCATTTCACTGGTCATTTCTTTCTCCTCTTCCATGTCTCCATACTCCTTGCCTCCACTGGAAATTATTTCTGTTGTCATTATGTCCATCATTTTCGACAAGTATCATTTACTGCGTTCCCCTAAACCTGGGGTAAACAAAAGTTATATTTATCTGTTAGTTCCGGTTTCCACGCATAAGATTTCATTCGACATACCGAATCTGAGGTATGCCGAGCAGAGATAATGATATAAAGAGTTATAACAAATATAGGTTATTACTCCAATCTTGCAGATATGTTTATAGTATAGGAAATAACTCGTTTACCAGTTACACTGCTTAATAAGTTTGACGAAAATATTCCAGTTTTGTGACATAAACTTTATTTATCAATTAAAGTCAGACATTTATCGATGATTTATTCAGTATTCAATCAGCAGTCTAAGCGCATATATCTGTACTCAGTTTATACCTCTTCGGTTCGAGACCTCGAAATTCGCAGAATATAATTCGGTACCTGATGACATTGAACGAATTAAATCGCTACCTAATGCGCTTCTCACGAATTGTTTTTAAATCGAGCTCAATTATTTGGAATCCACGTGAGGTCATATACGTAAGTACTCAGAAAAAAGTCACGGTTTTTTTCCCACTTGATTTCTTCCAATAATATGAAACTGTTTCTCCGTATTAATGTATCGTCGCTATTGACATTATTTTATTTAAAGTAAAACGTGGTTAACATGACCCATTTCAATGTTTCGATTTTGTGAAAGAAGAATAGAAACGCGAAGAATGTGTCGCTTTAAGGTTCGCTTTTATCAAACTCTTCGATATCAATTAAAAACAAACCATCTATCATCTTTTAATAATAATTATTGCAACTTTTCTTAAATGTATAATATCTTTATATAGAGTTCTAAAAAGAAAGATTATATTATAATTTATTAAACATTGCCATCTATTAGGAGCATAGTGTACTAGGTTCGATGATTTAGGCAAAAGTCATAAAAACATAAAAGAGATGGCGCTTGTATATTTTAAATAAAATAAAATTTGATTTCATTCATATAATATAAATATAATTTATTTTTTTCAAATCGTTTAAAATTAATAAAAGAAGAGAATTTTAAAAACATTACTAAAAGATTTTCTAGACAAATCTTTTTTTCTTTTCTTGTTCTTCTGAAGGTTTTCCTTAAAAGAAAACAAAGGTATATAACAATAATTTAAATCGTTGTAACAAAACATACGATTTCAAAAACTCCGATAATTACAATTTAACAAAGCATAGGATTAAATAATTTTTAATACGACTGATTCGTATAGATGGCCAATTATGTTAAATAATTGCAATAATGGAGTGATCATTTTGACAACGATATCTCATATCGGAAACCGTGTACTAATTTATTCATAAATAAATTTAACTATGTGAAAACTCAAAGTAAACTGTTTTTCATTATATATATGTAAGAAAAATTATTGCAGTTAATTGGGCGGGTGCGCACTGAGTTGAGGAAATGAAAACGCCCGCAGAGGTCGCTGTGGGTAGAAGAAATAGAAATATCTAAATGCGTTTGTTAAATATGGTCATAGATAATACAATTTACTTTCGTATATAGTTATGTTTCCTTTTGGAATCAATACAGCTTAGCAAAAATACGAGTTTCACTGATTTTTTTATGAAAAACAAAAAACGACGCATTTCAAAAAAAAGGTCTCAGTCATCGTTATCTTATTATGAAAAATTAATTGAATAAAAAAATATGAAAAAACTTCCATTTTTTGTATTCCAAAATTTTTTTCACTATTTTCACTTTAAATTTATAATTAGTTATTAAATATTTAACAAGCATATAAATATGAATGGTGATAAAAAGATTAAGGTTAAATAAGAGATTGATAAAAACTTCCAAAAAAGTTTCAAAAGATGACTGACATAATTTAACATTAGAAAGAAAATTTCAATTCTATCAACCTTAAAAATTTCTTATTAAATCTTCACCATTTTTTTTCGATTATAAATTAATATTTGGGAACAAATGCATTTTAACAACAATGAAAACTTCACTGTTTATCAACTCAAGAAATATGAAATTTAAAGTAAATAAAAAGGATCAATGAAATTGTAATTAAACAAATTATATGTATATCGCAAACTAAATATTTATACATTATAATTAATCTTTTTAATACCTCGTAATTTTTATTTTATTTTTCTCTTGTTTAATTTTTATAATAAACATTTCTGTAGATGTTTTCTGAATGTGTAATATATAATTATAAATTTTAAAAGAAAATATTTCAGTAATAAAAAATATAGGTATTCACTGTGAATATTTTTTTATAAATATCCTTTAACTTAAAAGATATCGAATTGGAAATTAGATAAAAAAAATAAATGCTGCTGTAAAATGCATTTTTTGTAGTTTAATAAAAGAGTTTATAAAATGTGTAAATACATTGATTATTATTCTCATTTTGTTGAACTGAAAACAAAAGAATATTTTATATTCTGGGTACGGAAGCTAAAATCTTGTTATTATTTGTTAATAAAAGCATTTATTTAGATATTTTTCTCCGCCTTATAATAACAAGACAAACAATCTCATATTACTTGACGTGATTTTATCGAAAGCACTAATTATACTTACTTTTCTTCGACAAAAACAAGAAAGGAAAAATTGATACGTAGTGAGAAATAAAAAATTTGTCACGCACCCAGCCAATAATGGAACAAATACAATATAGCACCAATGTGATTTTGACAATTTTTTCAATATGATATGAAAGAATATGTATTAAAAAGGGCGTATTCCAAAAAAAATTGCTGTTCGCTAATATAAATATATATATATATATATATATATATATATATATGTATATATATATATATATATGTATATATATATATATATATATGTATATATATATATATATATATATATATATATATATATAAAATGTTGTATTTTTAAAAAGGGAGGATTTAAGAAACAGTTAATGTTTGATTTTTTAATTTCATTAATTTTTTATTATATTTTCTTAATAACTTATAATAAATGATATAATTGAGTAATAAGTATTTAGTGATAGAAGAGGAAATGAATTAAGTGAAAGAAGAAAGTTAAAGCACATTCCTGCACAAACAAAACTACTCTAAAGGCACGAAATTTTTCGAATCGACTGTTTCATAATAAATAAACGCGAGCCTCATCATGTTTTTTGGAATACGTCGTTTTCAATGTATATTCTTTCATGTCGCAAAATAATTGTCAAAATATCATTGGTACTAAAATGGTTCAACATTGGTATTAAGACGTGTAACCTTGTAACATAGATCAAGTACATTTTTATTACGTAGATCAAAACAAACGGTTGAAATAAAGGTAGGTACGCGTAATTGATAATTAGGCTAGGTTTGTACTTTAACACGTAGATAATATACGAACAGGAAACGTGCAAGCGGGTATATACATACATCACGATTTTCTTCGAGTCACTAGCAGACCGAAATACGTCAAGATCCGGAATTGCCTCTGACAGCGCATTTAAGCACGCTCGACTGACTAGGGCGCCTATAAATAGCCCAAAAGCCTATCTGAAGTCGATGTGTATTGTTACTTCTTTTTTTATTAGCTCGCAATTCGAGTTAAATGCCTTCTTTTAGACTGCTGAATTGTGTAATGTTTATAACGTTAGTCCTATCGCTTAGGGTTGTCATCATTTTTTTATAAAGAAAAAAAATATACGAAAACTAAATTTTAATATTATTTTTAATGTGTACTATGATACGTATTATATTAGTTTCTTATTATTTTTCATATTGCAATATAATTTTCATTGATAAACAAATTAAACACAATTTGTTCCAATTATTAAAAGAAGCATTTATAACTTTATTTTCACTAAAGAGGAAAAATGATATATTATATTATTATATTTAAAATAATCAATAATTAATATTTATAATAAAGAAAACAATTTCATTGATTGTTGTATCTTTAAAGGATATTTAAAAAAATATACCGATGCCTATGGAGAATTATTTTTTTCATAAGTTTTACTTGATATCAAACTATTACCTTACGTTAGGACAATTACAGGAAAACAGAGCAAGAAAAACAACGGAAAATCTTTTAATTTATACTTTATTGTCATTTGCCACCAACTTTATGAAAACACTTGTATTTTTCTCTGTTAATTTTTAACACCAACAATTTTACCTCCGTATACTTTGGGACACGTTTGCAATTTTCTTAATCAATTTTTTTTTCAAACTCTTTCTTACAGACTGCATTTCTTGTGTTTTAGAAAGTTATATTTATAATAATACTATTACTTACCTGCTTCAAAGGGATGCAGCAAGATGTGAATATATACAGTATGAAAAATGACGTATTTGAGTTTTCCAATATTGCAAACACCTGTGCAAGCGTTACCTTAAATATATTAAAAATATTTAAAGTATTAAATAATATAAGCACTTTGTCTAGATTTTATTTATATTTTTCTACCTAATCACATACAATTTGACACCAAGTTACGATGTGATAGTACTTATATGAAAAAGTAGTATAATAATTCATGTAATTTTCCAATTTTCCGAATACATAATGTACAGTTGCATATCTAATTCCATAAAAATTATTTTATAATTTGTTATGAAACTTTGCGATTGTTTCATATGTATACACATACCGGAGCTAGAATATGAAACGAAGATCTATCATATTCGAAGAGTAAGTGTGTATAAATGACATGGTTTCTTATTGCCCAATTTAGTAAAAAAATTCTGGAAACTAAATTAAGAAATTTAATTAAAGATGCTCGTAAATTATTCGAGTTATATATATATAAAGATGCTCGTAATATATTAAAGTTATATATTCATATTGATCACGGGAAGCTTAAGTGAAAAAGAAAATTAATTCAACTTAAATTATAAAATTTTAAAAAAATTATTTTAACGACGAATCACCCAAGTGACTTTTTATATTTTTGCTTCGACTAAACACATAATATTACTTTAAATATTTTTCACATTCCATTCTATATTGCTCATATAAGATTTTCCATATAAAGCTTATACTTAAGTATACCTCTCCAACGTTGTGCAACAATCGATACGCATTAAATTAAAATACTGACGTTTTATTAGGATGTTATATAAGTATTTCAGAAACGTCACATCCTTTGTTTGCAGAAATTCGACTACCAATAAGACAGTAAATATGTTTATTGACCTATCAAACTGTATATTTGTTTAAACTTACTTATTCAAAGGCATTTTAAAAATGTTGTACATTTATTTGATATAAAGTAAACAGAAGATGAGATAGAAAAAATATTTGAAAAATTTGAATAGTTAAAACAAATACTAGCCTTCTTAAGATGCTTTTAATTAACATTTTCATTCCGCGAACCGTTGCCGGGTAATTTCATTAAAAAGAATTCTGGTGAAATATTCGAGTTATTCAAGAACTCATATATGAATTCAGATGTAAACATCGGTTTATTTTTATTTGTGATTAATGAGAACTCAGCAATTCTCATTAATCACAAATTAAAAAAACCGACCATACTCGAGTCAAGTTCGCGCAATAACATATCTTTTAACTGTTTGCATCTATTTAAAATCTTATACACCTTAATACAATAGGTAAATGGTTTTAATTTAAAAAGTATAATGTACGTTATTTTTGCATTAAATGCTCAGAAAAAAGTGTGTTTATATTACTCATAACTGACATATTATGGCGAATGAAAATAATCTTAGGATTTCCTTTCTAAATGGAAGAAATTTCCAATAAGGACCAGGAATTCCCGGTGCCAGTGTACAAGGTTATAAGAAAATGGTATAATTTCATTAATTCGTAAGCCTTCGGTTTCGTTATTTTTAAATAAAAAAAATAAAAAAATACATTTACACTGAGTGAAAGAGTTAATTTCACCGACCGAGGTAGAAAATATCTCTACACCCGATGTATTTGTATGGGGACCTCTTCCCCCCTCCTTCAAGATTCAGTTATAATTTTAAACAATACATAATAAGTGCGTAGAATTTGAAGTATGTTTTCTATATAAGAGTTAGAGTCGTCGTATAAATAGATGGAAAGACAGCATAATGACCTCAACAAGACTTCATTCGGATCCTTCGGGTATGGAACCCTGTACATTTTACACATAGTCAAGTGTTGATTTTCTGCCACATAAATATTAAAATATTAATATTTCTAGTCGTACAATTTACCAAAATTAGTTACAATAATTATATTAACAGCATTTCTTGTTTTTGGATGTTTAGTGATTACGACATCATCTCAGTTTTTTATACTCTACGGTTCCATCAAAGTTACAAAATTTAAAGCTCTTATCTATTCCATTTCCCTACATTTACTGGAACTATAGCCGTTCAAGAAATCAGTAATGGGAAAGAATTTGCGGGAAAAAGCTAGATGAATTATTAAATTTTTATCAACATACTAATAAAAATGTCAGTACCTTAATATTTCACATGCACCTGGCCAACAATGACTTAGCAAACACTACATAGATTTCAAATGAATATATATATATATATATATATATATATATATATATATACATATATATATATGTGTGTGTGTGTGTATGTATACATGCATGACATAAAACTTTCAAATATGGTTATTTTCAATAAAAGTAAGTGCTCCCCACACAGCAGCGTCTTCTGTCGCAAAACAGTTTCAAATATTCATAACCTTACTGCCCGTAAAGCTTTTATGACAAACATTGAAAAAAGGAAAAGAAAAATGTTTATCCAGACCCGTCACTCATCATTAGTGTCAAAATGTATTTTTATATGTGGAATATCAAAAAAGCGTTGCTGGCGGGGAGCGCCTCTCGAATTAAGTCCCTTAATCATGTCGAATGAAGGTCTCTTGACTGGGGGCTCAAAAATTGTAAAAACAAATAATTGCACTTTGCGAGGGTAAATCCAATTGTTTTATTAAGACTTGAATTTTCACAAAAGTCAATTATATTATTTGTGTCATTTGTTTTCATAAAAATTATAAAATAATACGCGTCCTAAATATTTTTACAAAATAACTACATCTTAAAAGATTAAATTTTTCAACCGACTTTAATAACTCAAACTTTAAGATGAAGTGGATTCTAAGACCATAAATTGAATCCTGAACTCATCCTTATTATTTTGAAGTATTAAGAATAAGTCCCGCGCCTTATATTACCTTATTCTTCTCGTTCCTTAGATTTATCCTGGCCGTCCCCTATTTTATTTTTTTCTTTATTTTAAATTACATTTATTCCTATGCGACATTGACACGACATTTATTATACCTATAGAGTTTCTACAGATCTAAATGTTTAGGTATTGTTATGATAGTCGTGGTTCTATTATACATTAAAGTACCAGCAAATACCTACTTCGCTGTTTTTCGTTTTGGTCGTACATTTATTCATATCTCGTATTTTTTTTGTGTAAAAAACATGTCTTAAAAAACTACTCTTTTTTTTCGAGGTCGACTACTTTCAACTCCCAAATCTTCCACTCCCTTATAGTTATCGACGCGCAACCAACATAATGCACGATGGGAAGGTTGAGGCTACTATTACGCATTGTCTTTTGTCTGCGATATATAGTTTTGACTACAGAGTGAAATATAGGCATACACACGACCAATTTTATGTAATGTATTGTGTTTGGTTTCACTGAATGGAATTTTGTCTTCAGGGAAGAAATTGGTTCATTTGTCATTCTATGAAAGTAGGTGTATATGATATCTATTTACTATGAAACGTTTCATACAGAAAGATACCGGGATGTTAGACGTTGGTGATGTCATGTGCTCATTCATCATCATGGGACATGCTTATTTCATACTATTTCTTATTTTGTGTACGCAAAATATTGAGAACGCTACAAGAATTCGATCAAACATTGTATAGCATGTTATAAATAGATTATTGAAAATAATTTCAGGTTTTAAATTGTGAATGGTTGCGAATATCTCAAAAAAGTTAAATACCCTGAATGGAAAATATTAGTGTGCTCAAACGTCATCAAATCACTTTCAGTCATCTGATCATGGAGAAACTTGACAAAAAGAAGTGGAATATCATCAAAAATATCGGAATAAAATGAGCCACATTCACTTTAAAAAGTTATCCATAAAGGTAATGAGATAAAAGCAACCAAATTATTGAAGAGTTCTGGTTTAGAGCTACAGACGCTGAGTTCGAAAGTTAAATATGTACCGAGATTGAACCTGGCCGCGATAAGTTTTTACCATTATCGCTCTGCTTTGTGATAGTATCTATAATAACATTAGAAATTTCTCTTTGCAAAACTTTGGTTGTTTAAGCAATTTAATAGGAAAAACATCCACCGTGGCCAAGTTCAATATGGTAATAGACATGATATTTAATAAATCTAGATACAAAATTCTATCATAGTCATCTACACTTCTCCAGCATAAATCTACAGAAAGTTATCTGTCTTTATCTCACTATTTTTTGCGGCTAACTTCTTAAAGATGACTTTGGCCCTTTTTGACAGTAATTTTTTTTACTGAGATAAATGTTGTCAAAAATTACAAACACGCCTTGCGGTGGTTATACAGAGTACAACTAGCCACATTGAGTAGGTTTTTGAAATATTCTGTACTTTATGCAGTCTTTATGTGTTGAAGTGTTAAGAAGTCTGAACAACGATCCTACAATTCCCGCCCATATGCAGAAACGAAGACAAGACCTATCCAACTGCACCAGGGGGATGTCATATCATTCAAACATTTTGTAAGATGTCTTCGAGGCCTGTAAAGGACGTTAATTAATGACGCACCTGCGATTCTGTATGAATCGCAGGTGTGTCATTAATTAACGTGTGTGTGTGCGTGCGTGCTTGAAGTGAATTTGAGGTTCATGAATGCCGCAAAAGTTATCTGAAATGCTGATGAAGTGAAAGTCACGTTCGACTCACAGGTAGTACCAACATCGGTGAATGTAGGTAATGTCAGAAACGAAGTTGTGCAACATTATGTCTACTTGAGATAAAGGATTCACAACAAATACTTTCGCAAAAGAAGCTGACAGAAGAATTTCACTGATCTGGGCAGGATTTAGAAAATTGCTTCTGATCCTCGCGTCGCAGATCATTAAAAACGAATGTCTATAACCAGTGATCTATTCTCGTAATTACCTACGGCGCTAAAATGTGAGCACTTGTAATCGGTCTGACCCATGATTTTAAATTCGCTCAACGAGCGTTAGGAACAGCTGTGCTCGAAGTGTCTCAGATAGACAAAATCCGAAATGAGGAAGTCCGACGAAAAACCAAAGTAGTCAAACATAGCGCTTAACAACACCAAGCTTAGTGGCAATGGACAGGTCATAATTGCTGAAAAACCGATATTCTGCGGACGAATTGGGAAAACCCTTCAGCTAACTCTGCTTAAAAGTTAGTGGGAAACGTCTGTATGCAGATGGTCAAGACACGATGTGTGTGGCGTATTTTGGAAAAAACCTATATCCCTAAGCAGTGGAAAGATACCAGTAAGCAATGCATGGTAACCTATTAAAATTATGAGTCCCATGTAGTTTTGTACAGAATATCATGTTACTAGGCAAATTTTAAAATATCCTTCAAAAATGATTTTACATTAATTTTAAACATATCTAATAATTTGAAATACTCAGTTACAATATTTTGACTAAATAAACTAAAATGTAGTTTTAAGATCTGTGCAATTCACGATTATTGTAATTGAATTATTTGTAACGATTGTATATCAATAAAATTTATTTTATGAACAAAAATGCCAAGTTAGACGATGATGTACAAGATACTTTCAAATAATTTTAATTCAATAACTTTCTAAATTATACAAAAAAAATAATAAGTACGAAATTAAATAAGCTACACATGAAACTAAATTCCAAATTCGGAAAAAAATGAAGTGTTTGTACAAATGTTTAGCATGTACGTTTTATTTGTACATGTTTTTAAAGTTTATTTCCAAAAACAGTAAAATAGGACTTATTTTCTAGAACGTTCATCTAAAATAACAACACGAATAATAAACCTTTTTAAGACATTTATTACCTTATTGATTTGAGCGATTTGCAATTTAAAGTCGAATCTAAATGGCGATAACGATTGCAATTTTTGGACCAATTAAAGAATATTCCTGATAACATAAATTGCATTTAAGTTTTAATTAGTCTTTAAGAACAAAGTTATATTTTATTTATCACTCTTATTAAAATAATAAACTTTCATAATTTCGATTTTAAAAATATAATTTCGCAACAATTAACAAACTGTTCAATTTAGAAGTCCATTCTTACGTATTTTGGCATATTAAAATCAAATACGATATTGAAAAGTTCTGTGGTATTGAGCACAATCTTCAGAATTGCACTGCATAAGTAGCACCTCACGGTATGTCCGAATAGCAACATTTGTACGTGCCAACTTCGAATAGTCTTTCCCCAATTCGAAATACATTATATGACCAGATCTAGTGATCCGAAACCATTTAAATTATACAGCCAATTTGATCGAGCAAAATGTATCGAGGCACGTATTGCATAAAAAGCATCCGACTTTAAAGAAATGTTGGTTACGATCGCCATTGACAGAATAGACGTGAGAATTTTTGGTAATAATAGAAATGTTTCAAAAGTTATTCCAAAGCATACCTTCATTGTTATGCGGTTAACGAACACGGAGAGCAATAATATTTAAGAATAAATAGAACTTCTATACTCATTCAGAGCGAAAGCTATTCGCCTACAAGAGAGAAATGAGTTACATATTTTTACCAAGCAATCGTGGAGCTTCGATTTACCATGTTGGATTAGGAATTAATGTTTAATATACTAAATGAAACTTATCCTGACTATCCGATAAGTTTTATTCAATATAGTATAATAAAAATTAAATGAAGAATTGTTCAAATAAAATTTGTGCAAAACTCACTATACGAATGTTTATATAAATCAAACTTTTTACGAAAAAAAACAATGAGCCGTCACGGGACGCCTGGCAGATATGAAACATCGTGTTCGTACAAGTAATATGCATAAAAGACAAGATTATTACAGGAACTAAATATAGCATACTGAAAAAATAAAGTATTACGAATTTCTTACAGAAAATGGTGACTTTATTTAATAAACATTTATTTACAATTAATACAAAAATAATAAAGCACAGGTTATGTGTACCGTAGTAAACAACAGCGTCGAACTGAGTGAGGAGTGGGTCGCGTAGTCGGTTGCGCATGGCGACACGTCGCCATACCGTACACTCTACTTCATATAGACTATATATATACCTTAGTATAGCGTGGCGACCCGTCGCCACGGCAAGCGTCGCCAAGCCAACTATCCGGTTTATACCTGCGCCTATAGATGTTTCACATCAAAAATTATACCAACTTGTAATAATCACCGAATAAAAAGCGTACTGAAAAGTATAAAATAATGAAAATGCGAGCATTTACTTGAAAATTTTGCAGTAAAAAATTGTTTCCGAACAAAAATTAATTTGGAAAATACGGCTATTGCTAAATGTTTTCGGATATGACAATGTAACATGTCACTTCAAAAATATATAGTCGAATTGTCTTATCTCCTCCTATTTGGAAGTCGGTTAAAAACAACTGAAATTTAAGGAAAATAAACAATTGAATCTTGAACTTCATCCATTGAAATTTTAAATATTTGCAACAAAATAATGTCTGTACATTTATTATAGTGTTTCTCTATTCTTCTTATATTACTGGTTCTTTACAACGACAGCCAAATGTTAAAAGCAATTTAGTATTTTTGATATGGCAAGACCTTCTTAATAAGAGTTACAAAGATGATACAACACTTTTAATTGTAGAATAAACATACGAAACCCCGTAGTTAAAACAAACACACTAAACTACGAGCATTGTATTACTTTGAATGTGGTTTTATTAATAAACGATTTCTCATACTTAAATAGTTTAAAATATCGTTTTCCAAACGGAATTTCAACTTCCGACCGCGAGCCGGTAAGTGCAACCACAAGAATGCGAACGAACCGAACAAATCAAGGCCACGTCCACGCTATAATTTGCAACACAAATTGCAATAGGTAATAACTGAAACTTTTGCTAGAAAATATTTCAAACAATTGATGCAAGCCGCGGCCGCCTCGCGCCGCTGTAAGCAAAAATGAGACACGTTCTGCTATAGTAACAATATCGCCGCGACAATATCTTGAACAGAATTGTGCCGAATATTGTTTACGCCATTCGAAGTTATTTTTATAATATTTATCTTGTAAAATTGGTTCCATTTCTAATCTAGTTTGGCCGGTGACTCAATCTTGACCCAAATTTTAAAAAAATATGACTTTTTGCATAACATTTCGTAAGGCGAGTGGGGATATTATTCAACCCATGCGGACGCTTTGGTACGTCTAGTTAGATAACGTAACGTATCAGAAGGCACTGTGGAGTGGAAAGTAAAGTGTGTATACTGAACTCGTTAAAATTTAATGTTTGAAATTTAAATTTAACATATTAGCAACTTTTCATTTAAACGTACTGACATTGGCTGCAGCGGACTTGTAACGCCCGTATGCACTACACATGGTCAGGGCTCTTAGTCAAATTTACTGATAGCTAAAAACGTATTTTGTATGTATACTTTAGCTATTGGACCGTGCAATAGGGCACAGTCTATAAAGTAAACTCTTGTTCCAGAACAATTAATGAGAAATAGAAATACATTTTTAGCTGTTAGTAATTCCGACTCATGGTCTTGACCGTATGTGGTGCATATGGGGGTAAGCCGAACGCTAACCAAAATATATAATGGGATCTACTTAATAACGATATAATGTTAAACGATAAACTCGTTCACAAAGTCTGGAATCTTAATTTGTGTCTTTTTAATGTTAAACGATAAACTCGTTCACAAAGTCTGGAATCTTAATTTGTGTCTTTTTAGTTGAGTATTTACGCATAATAAAAATTGAGGTTTCTGCGTTTCTGTCGCACTTTTATTGCCTTATTTGATGTATTTCCTTACTTTTTCTATATTTTTGTGTCACATCTGCCATCAGTATTTACTGTAAAGCGACATCTTGCACTCTTTTTGAGTTCTGTAGCCCTAGCCTAAAATTAACAGATTGGTCTTTACCTTGTATTTGTTTTATTCAATCACGTTGTTATCGTAATCTATTTTGTAATATATTTATAATTTTGATTATAACTTTAATATTTGTAGTTTTCCAAATACAAATACCATTTAATTTTCGGAAGTTTTTCACACGTATTTTCACAGTACATTAATATAATACAGCAGCGCAATAGCTGTTAATTGACCGTTCAGCGATGTTTTATTTTGGATTTGTTTCAGTTTTCTAGACTTGTTACATGTGTAAATTTGCATCATTGTAATCTGGTTATTTTATGTGCGTTATATTTATATATACGTTTTACTTAACTCTCAATGTCAAATTGTCTACTTTCGCTAAAAGTACATTTATTTTCAAAAACGAAGTCGTGGATGCAATTATGGTCTTTCTTAACTATATTTATTTATTCAATATCTCCACTAAACAAACAAATTTGGTAATATTATTGCAATAAGGTTAGCCTTAGTTAGATAAAGGTGATATAGTGAATATGAACTTCATGATGATTAAATTATAAACGTACATTATCGGGACTATCCATTCTCGATGGTATAATCTTGAGGGATTTTTGATCTTACTAATCAATTTGTATCATCTAAATAAATAAAGACGAACGTTTCTTATGCTTTAAGTGCATTGCATTAATCAAATAGTAGACCGGACAGTTTTTGTGATATTAATTAAAAGGTATAGAATAACAAAACAAATTATATGTGAACAAATTTGATTTCGAAGAAATTTAGTTATTTTATTTTTATTAACAATGTATAAACCATGACTAGGAGAAGTTTTTATTAGTTCTGGATTTATATCGCCGACCATTTATCTAAGATCATTTAAATTATAAACCGTTCTGTACAATTAGACATTGATTTGTTATCGCAAAAAACAGTGCATTATATATTCTTTGAAATTATGATTTAGTAGCACAAATTGATACAGAACATTTTTTGTTCGCTGAATGGTTTCTTATTAGTAAGCAGCACATAAGAAATACTTATATCTTTATGACTGAAAAAAACCAAGTGAGCAGATGAGTGCGCAGTCTTAGCAATGAGGATTAGCCAATATTTTTAACATAACCAATTGTTAATATTTCGTACATAAAATTCGAAATGACTGTACCGGATGCTTCACAAATCGTATATCATAAAACAAAATTAATGACTGTATTATATTCTTAAGAATAATTTCCTTTAGATGTATCATTTACACTATATTACCTTCCAATGAAGACAGAAATTGTAACTGTCGTTGCCGGTACAGGGGTTGAGAGAAAATAGGCGAATTTTTACTATTTCATACTGCGCAGGCGACTTTTAACCTGTTTTAGATGAAAAAGAATATGTAAATTATTAATGGAAAAATTAGTTCCTTTTATTGTATTTCTTTCATAATTAAAATTAATTTAAAACATCAATATCCAATAAAGCTTGATCTGAACGAAGCCATGTTGAACTAACTTTAGAACTGTTTTACACATTTTAGGTAAATATTTAAAAAAAGTTAATTTTTTAAAGGCATGAAATTTTAGATTGTTAACACAACAAAAAGGTTGCTTTAGTGTGTGCTTTTCTGGCATAAAGCTTGTTCACTGTATGTTTGTCTATCTTACAGTAAAAAACCGGACGTGTTACAAACGAAACTTTTACCAAAATGTCGTATTAAAAGCTTTTCAAATAAGGTAAAACTCAAAGCCCAAAATGAAAGCGAAAAACAATTTCGACTATATTAATTGGAATATTTTCTAGAAGTATTTTGACGATAAATTATCATAATAATTAGTACGTATAACTAGGTTTTAATGTTAAATAAAACCTGTCAAATTCAAGTAGAGCTAACATTCGAGGATTCGATGCAATATGTAAGGGTACATAATATTAATATTAATCTGGCGCCAATGATTCTTAACCCTAATTTTTTCAGTTATCGAACTAACTAGACCTCTCCTGGTCACAAAACATACCACACATTTTAAGCTAGTATGAAATTTATTTAACTTGAAAAACTATTATTTCTTTCATTGTTTCTGTGTAGAAACACAATGAGTTTTATTGGACATTTACCTTCGGTAAATATTAAAAAGCTAAGTTTACTTTTTGCATTTTGTATGATCTATAAATCACCTTGATATCATAATACAAATGTTTTGTTCTACATTTCATGCTATTTAACTTTTAAAACACACATTGCCATTGTGTTTGGGTATTTTGCCTTCAATGACAGCCATTAAATATATTTGTAAATGTTAATATTATGTTACATCATATAAATCACCACCTAATCATTTCCTGAAAACTAGTGGACATAATAATTCGACCTTTTGTGAATGACTGTATACTGTGAAAAATCTGTTGGAATAATATACCAAATATTCAAAATTTGAAATATTCACCATATTAAAGAAGATATTCTAGGCAATATTAAGGTGGTGATTTATTGAATATATTTGGCGTTAATTTTGTTGAAATTCATTATTCATAATTAAATTAAACTACGTGATGTAGTATTATTTCTAGTTTCTTTAAGTTCTTTACCACGACCTAGGTTTCATCATATTACAACACTTCAGGTGGGCTATTAGAAAAGATTTTTGCTACTAGCCCACCTGAAAATGTTTCAATACAACGAAACCTAGGTCGTGGTAAAGAACTTAAAGAAACTAGAAATAATACTACAACACGTAGTTTAATTTAATTATGAATAATGAATTTCAACAAAATTAACGCCAAATATATTCAATAAATCACCACGTTAATATTGCCTAGAATATCTTCTTTAATATGGTGAATATTTCAAATTTTGAATATTTGCTATATTATTCCAACAGATTTTTCACAGTATACAGTCATTCACAAAAGGTCGAATTATTATGTCCACTAGTTTTCAGGAAAATAGAATTTTAGGTATTTTTACATAAAATAAAGTGAATTAAATTACAATATTGTTTTTTATGACAGCGGTACAGCGTTGTATATATATATATATATATATATATATATATATATATATATATATATATATATATATATATATATATATATATGTATATATATATATATATATATATATATATGTATGTATATATATATATATATACTAGAATAATCCTATTTGGATATAGATGAACAAATCTAGGTGACATTGCAAGCTAATTTGCGTATTTATTTTTATTTGAACATAATATACACGAACTTCAAAAACATTTCACCCAATACAGTTTGCGCGAAGAAGTCAAAATGTTGATAAAGTCACCAGTTTAAATTTAATATATTCTAAAAGAATCCTAAACAAGCGGACTTACATACTAGCCTAATTTATTTTTAATATCGAAGTGCTGGTATCGAGGAAGCGGAAAGAACTACTCTTTCCCTTGCAATCTTTTTTGCATAAATATCTCGATATCTTATAAAATATTTCTGGTAAAACAATATTACACAATCATTAAAAAATCTTTAAACAAGGATGAGTTTAATAAATTTATTTGTGGAAAAAATCACAAAACATTCCTCAAAATATTTAAAATCTTAGCAAAAAAAACATTACTAATATTTATCTAATTCATAAAAACATTACTAATATTGATCAATAAAAAAAATAAATCATATATTGTGAAGAACATAAAGTAAAATGAAATTTTGACGCAACAAAATTGACAAACTTTTCACTTAATACCGAGAAATAAATTTGCGAAAAATTTAATAAAATATCATATGAAAACATAAACGAATTAACATTTTTAAAAAAATTATACTAATTTTCCACATGACACTGGAAATTCTATCTTAAATTAATTTAAAACTAACTGTTAAAGCAGGTAAGCGACGCATTAAATATAGTATTTTAAAACATAGATGGATATATCGATGCATTAGAAAGTTTCTTTAGCCAACACAAACAGTTTTCTCTAAAACAAACAACATAAACTTCAATAGATTTTTTTATATTTTTTTTTTATTAATACAAATAAAAGTCGATCATCAATTTTATAGGTTTATAGTTGACGGTGACAGGATATAAGCACGTGTACGCCGTTTACACCTGACCGGTTTATTTTTAATTACGTTACCACCGCTTATGGTCGAATCGCGACTGCGCCAAACCACAAACACGAAGCGAGAATTACATTTCTGTCCAAGCCAAGCCGTCACGCATTCGCTGCTCACAAAGTCATATATCGTTACACAATAATTGTTCACGAGACACTCTAATTCGTAATTGCAATTGAGCGATATTGAAGTTAATTTATTAAACCGAATCGGGCATAAACTGATCCACATCGAGAGACACGAGCGCCAGCGCCGACGTCCAGTCACGAAGCAGAGTGCGCAATGCCATTATGTTATCTGGTGCGAAGGTACCTGACGTATTGATCCAGTATCAACTTTCATAATGTAAAGATATTCATCGAATATAGTAACGTCATAGCTGGCACTCGAATAAGAGTCAGCATTCTGTTTCGATTACCAGTTATGGAGCTGTCAAGAATTCTTTTAAAATTATTTTACTGCATTTTTTCGCAACCCACTCAAATGAAATCAAATATATTATAGATGAAAAAGAATCTATAGTTGGAATAACATTTAAGTGCAAACTCAAATAAATACTTAATTTTTATTATCGGAAAATACGTTTCTCATTTTTGTACGTATGATTAATTTCATAGATAAATTATTTTATAGAAGGCGTGTAAGAAACATGGATATCGCTAATGACTTTTACGTCTGACTAATGACATACCTCAACGAGAACGCCATATTTTTAGTTTCTAAAAAATGTATAAAATAATCAAATTCAATTGTAAGTCTGTAAATATTGGCAAATAAGACGAAATATGGTATGAAAGAGAAAGAGTATTTAAATGTAGCCTTTGTATTAATGTGACCTAACTTAATTCTTAATAGAGATTAAAATTATTAGCTAAATAGGATAATATCACTAGCAAACACACTGTTGAAATCTAGTCCACGTACAAAAACCGAACCGACGCTATTGTAGAATTTAAAAATACAAAACATATGTTAATTATTTAAAATTAAAAAAAATAACTTTACTCGTACTATACAGACTTGAGATATGGTACTTTAGATATAGGACAATATATATTAATATGAAAAAAAACCTATGTTACAAACGTATTTACGAACAAACTTTCCAAAAACTAAACCGTATTTTCTTCAAATCCATTAATTATGTACTTTTGGTAAAAAAAACTATACTTTTGATGTAAACCACTACAAACTAATGGCGCGTTTGGATTGGGAGTTAAAACGTGCTGATTGCACGTCGCAACATGTGGCGACTTAATTCGGCCAATTTCGCGTCTTATCGGCTAACAGTCTCGAACATAAAATTAAAAATAAGTTTTCAATAAATTGTTAAGGAATATTTCAGTAATAAATTATTTGATTAAAATAAAATAATAATATTTTATTATTAACAACTACCTGAAAATTTACTTTTTACGTTTTCAAGTCGTTCAAATAAAAATATTTCAATTGAAAAAAATTTAGATATTTCACATTTTCCAATTTAATTTTTATGTGAATATTATAATAACCATAATTTCAGTATTCCTTATAATAATAGTAAATAATGTACATAATTGTTTATTTATTTTGTGAATTTTTTTTGTTACTATAATTTAGTCACTGGAAAATTTAAAGCAATTTTTAATGAACTATGTAATAGGGTGCAACTTCATCAGCAGATCGCAGTTAATCTCTCTACCGTTAATTATCATCAACAACCATAGAAAACCTAGTTGTAAAACAATGTATTAATATTTGATTGTCCACATTTCTGATTATAATACTCAGTAAAAATTACTAAAATTGAAAAATATATGTGAATTTATTAAGAGGCATAATAAAAAATAAGAGTATGAAAAAGACAGCATAACGTCCAAATAAGAATGATAAACTGATATTAGATAAGAAAATAAGAATATAAAACTGATATTAGATAAGTAGTAAACGTTGTTGCAGACTGCAAAGAAGAGAATGCAGAAAGCAGATCTGTCACAATCGATTAAAACACCGCCTCATAGTCAACGCTTACGCTATCTCAGAAGTATAAATAAGCATTTCTGATGTGACTAAAAGCATTATAAAAACAAGAGTGCAACTCATTTCTTCTAGCAATAAAATCTTAAACAAATGAATGATTAATGGTATATTTAATTAAAACCGGATTACTGACAAACATATCAAGTATTTAATACGTTAACAACTTTCATTATAATACGACAAATCTTTAACTTACAACACCAATTCACGCAAAACCGGAATGACCAAATACAAATACTGAACAACAGATTCATATAGCATTAAGATATTTATAAATTAATTTTCACTCACGTGTTTGCAGTAACGATATAGGTCCACTTAAAACAGATTTTTAAATGTCTAGTTTTCAAGGGCCAATATTGATTAAATATTAATTACATATGTAAATCGATCGTCACTTTTTTTCAGCAAATTTGTCTCACTAAAATTTTAATCTTCTTCTACGCCAGGACAGTTATTACAAATGACACAAAACAATGAACATCCAGAAACAATTCTCCCTCTAAATCGGTTTCGGTAATAGTCATACCTTCATTCAGATCCATTTGCAAGATTAGTTCTTTCCCGGCCCAGCTATGAGGCACTTTATACTCAATTTATTGGGATAAAACGTTTTTCGTGCCCTTCTCGTACAAAGACCATTATTGCACAGACGAATTCGATATCCACGGAGCGGGAGATGCGACACTGCCCGCATATCGTCCGGCCATAACCATTATTTCTCCATCAATCACTGAAGCTCGTTTGTCCAATGTCGCTCTTCAAATGATTTATGCTTGCTTTTTACCACATTTGACGAAATCGTAGACATTTTTTCCTCAATGGCACTGGACACTTTATCTAGTGTAATAATTTAATGTATGTATGTATATACATATATATTTGTATGTTACGTATGTATGGTATGGATAGATGATGAAACGATATGAAACGATATAGTAACGCTTTGACTTGTGCGTCGTTTTTTATATTGTCAACCTTGAGATGAGACTTATTTCGAAAGCGAAGGCCTTAACGTAACTCTTACAACATAAATTCTATCACTATTTTTTTTTTAAATCCAGTTCATCTACTTTCAGTAGTCGAACACTGATGATCTGTATAACGCGTTAATTTCCTAAAACCAAGACATTAAATAAACATTTTTCAAACTTCTTGAATCATTTTGAACTAATCTTACGGGATATTAAATAATTATTTTTGTATGGTTTCACTCCAGCATTCTAATTACCAACAAAAAAGCCATTAATTTAGGGCGTAGGTATGTGTTCGAAGATAGGTAGTACATCCCTCCTAATAAATTAACTCTGATTAATCAACCATTGCAACAAATTTATCTTCATACTCGCAGAGTATTTTTTTTGTGTTTTTACTAATAAAGTTTCTATATTGCTACTTGCAATTGGTTGCCAATATCTCGCGAAGGTAGTATATAGTGTTTCTCCTCCCCCTAAGTAATTAAAAATTATAAAATATTTTCCATTGCATTTTAAAAATCCTATTCAATGACATCCCACTTAATCGGGTCCGTGGAAAAAAAATTCTCTCCAAGCTCGAGGTATTTAAAAAAATCACGATTATTTTTTTATGTTTTATCTACGTCCTCCCATAAAATTACATCATTATCGATCTTAAACCGAAAGATTTATTATGCTGTAACGTACCAATGAGATATCGAAACGTATACACATTTATCGCTTAGAATAGTTATATGGATTTATTTAGCTATGCTAATAGCAGAGGATGAATAGACGTACGTACGATATTATTCAGACTTTGTTTTCGCCATTTAGCTAAATAAACAAGACGAAAAACTGAAATTCGACTCCGGAAAAAAAATTATTGAGAAGCATAAAATACATGCATACATAAACTGTAAAATTTATAATGTTTAATATCATAGGGTATACCCTAGGACACTCTCTGAATCATGACGAATCTAAGAGTACTACATTTGTTGAAATAACTTTAGTATTTTAGTCTGTTAGAGGAACAAACTTACTCACATACATACATACATACATACATAGCCTGTGAAATTCATAACGCTATATTAAGCACTCTCTGGATCAAGACGGATCTAAGGAAACCTAGTGTGTTGAAATCGCTTTAGTAGTTTTGTTCTGTATAAAGCAACAAACTTACTCACATGCATACACACATAGCTGATGAAATTCATAACCCTTCCTCTACCGTAAGTGGGTAATGAAACTTTCAAATATATTCACCTCTAGACTATTATTAATATCGCCTTTCTGATTCAGTATAAAACTTAAATTTTGCAATCATTTTTACAAAATAGTAAGCGTTTTAAAGAAAGTACTTTTATCACTTGGATAAATATAAAAATAAACTCTTCTCTGTACGGATGCTATTAGTTGAAGAAAGATCATTTTTTTACGAGTAATAACCTATTAATTATATAGAAACTACTACTTATATACCAGAATGATCATATTGGATTGAAGCTCGTGCAACACATAAATAAGGTCGAGGCATCAGTTTTCTTTACATTAAGTTTATGTACAATTGATTCATTAGAGGCCAAAGATCACAAGAATTAATTAAGTAAGAAGTAACGATCTTCTTGCTTGAAATGTCGTAACGTAATAATAATAACTAAGTAATATATTCACACTGTGAATAATAAGTGATAGTTTAATAGGATTACTAAACTCCATTTAAGGTTAACTCTTTTGTATATAGCTAAATGTATACACTGCAAGTTCTCCTCTTCTTTAAAAGGCTTTTTATATCTTCACATCAATTTCATCAAAATACAATTCGCTAAGAACAGATCCATACCCTCTTTCTATATACTTCATAACATGTGTAAGTTTAAAATATTTTCATTAGGTATAATGTCTCAATGCGCAAAGGTAAAAATTCGTGCATTCCCAACAAAATCAAGTACTAAGAGTATCTAGTCTCGTAGAGGTCTAATCAATTCTCCGTTACTTACAAAGTTATCGCGCGTTTAAACAGTAATTAATAGCAGTTAATCTCTCTACCGTTAATTATCATCAACAAATTATGCAAGAAACAACAGCTTTGCGGCTAAAGGTCGCTTGCTCTCTGAACAGCGGTGTTTAACCTTTTCAGATCAGTGCTTCGTGGATAAGACCCCGCTATTTACATCTTCATTATAAGTTCAAATTTATTTATAATTGGTTTACTTACATACATATTTATAAGTATTTTAGGGTTCTGAGCCTCAGCTATGGACCCTAATAATTTCCTTATGCCCATCCGTCTATATTCCATCGCTCAAATACTCTCTTATAGCCCTTATTGATATGAACTCTGGTATATGTTAAGGACACAAAGTGAGATATGAAGTAAATTTAAAAAAAAAAATTCGATGCGCCCTCCCTTACCATAAAGGTATAAAAATAATATACATTTGCTTCCATCAAGTGGGATCTCATTGAAAACGTCTTTTAAAAAGCAATAAAGTTCATTCAGAACTAAATAATTTAATTGCTTCGATTTCGAAATATTTTCTTTCAAAGTCTCAACAAAGAACCCCGATCTCGATTCATAAAAAAAATTTAAAAAATCTGAAAAAATATTCAGAGATTCTGATATGTAGCTCTTAATAAATACTTTCATTGAAAATTATAACGAATACTTTACTAATTACAGTCCCCGTTTTTTTTAAACCATTTAATAATAGTTTTATCAAGCTGAAAGTCATTCTATGTGGACAGGATTTTGAAAACTGCCTGTTTTTATAACTCTAATACGTGGGCATATCCAACATGCTCCTGCCCATTTTCTTTTATTAAAATAATGTTAGTTATGACTACTGAATTACGTCGACAGGTCTTTATTAAAAGAAACGCTACTGGCGATAACAAATTGAAAGTCTTCATCACGTAAGAACACCTTATGGGTATTTCGAATATGTCAACCATATTACAAAGTGGAAAGGTACGCATCATTAAAAGAAAAATGAAAGAGAGAGAAAACCTATCCATACTGGGCATTGGATAAATCCATCAACGAGTGTCGAGACACTATGCTACTGCCGTGGAAAATACTGTATATTTCTCTAAAAAAATAGATTAAGGTAGAAACGGAGTAGCTATCATCTTGTCTCCGCAGAAGAAGAGAAGTATAGACTTGGATATAACATCGCATCTCATCGAACACTAACGCTAAAACTTAACACTCACCCCTGAAGTGATCTAGTGCTGAATATATTATAGGTCTATGCGCCGATTACTCGATCGTCTAAAGAGGATATTGATAAATACTAAGAATCACTAGATTTCATATTAAGAATCGATACGTAATAGAGATATGCCTTTAAATATCATATTTGTTTTGTGTTTTTTGTAAGTTAACAAATTTATGCTTAACAGCTTCCTCTTTTACATGTGTCATTATTACAAGTTACACACTCTTCAATTGTTCATGGTCGGACCACTGATACTTGAAAATATCGAAAATTCTTTCCGAAGAATTCCATTATCGAAATTGTTTTTGCTCATTGATATATTTTTAATTTGATTTCCTCTTAAGACGGCTCTATCAGTGTGAGTTACATATTTTTTGTAGCAATTTAAGCAATCAAGCCATAAGTGAGGCTGTTAATATTATATACACATGTACTGTTAACTTCGTATACGCTTTAGTCTGTGCTTTAATTCGTATTTTACTATTATGAATAGTAGTAAGAAGTTTATATTTCATTGCAGTTACAATAAGTGTTTTAATACTGATTAGCTGCTTTGTATATACATAACCCAAGCGTACTAATAAAAGTTTGCCTAAGGTTTAATAAAAGTTAGACAAGTAACTAGGATTATGTCAGTAATGTTACAGAGATTTACCAAATTACCGTGCTAAAGTATAACAAGGATTGACATTTTAATGACTTTTCAGAAGTTACATTTAGTTAAAGGCAGAGCTGAAAGATTACATGAATGGTGAGAGAAAAAAGAAAAAATTGAGATTGAGTAGAAAGAAATCGAAGCAATGGCAATATTCATACACTATACACAGTTGTTAAAGAAAATGCCAAAACACAATGCACAGTACTTTGTGGATAAGGATAAAGATCTAGAAAGAGAGCAAATACAGTGGATTTAATTATCATTATATCTTGACCAACAAGTACTAACAAAGGAGTACAATGAAGTAGCTCCTTTCTGAAGCTGTAAGTCGTTCATATCATCCATTTAATATAATCACCAAGTGATCTAAAAAGACAAGTATGTAAACTTAATGTTCCTTGAGTTTTTTTTACTAAGTTTAATAAATTAAATAAAATCGTTTTAATTTAATTATAGGAATCAAAATGTATTATTTTTTTCCATTTTAAACATGATGCTCATGTCGATTTATTGGAATAAGTTCGGCTTTCATCTTATATCTAAATTATGATTTTTATCATTTCAAAATCTCATTCACTATATTTATTAAAAAGAAGAAAACTTCTATCGACTTACTATTGAAAAGTCTTTTATAAACATAAAATTAATGTTAACTGATCTAAGAGTTTGTGAGATGTTTTGGGAAAACACGATCGAAAATCTCTTTTCCTACCCGATAAAAGATAATAAAAATAATCGGTACCTGTAATTGTCTTCGTCATGATGAAACTTAATATCCAATTGAATGTTGTTTCATAACAAATTCGACTATCTTTCAGTAAAACAAGCAGCAAACGCGTCTTGTCAACTTAAAACACATGCATTTCACTTAATATGAAGCTCGTAAAATATTGTATTTGACGATTTTGGAACATTTTTCAATATATATTAACACTATTTAGACATCGGTATAGAAATTTCACATAGTTATTTAAAATCTCTTAAAAAATTTATAGAAAATTATATAAAGATCTTAATAAGGCCTAGGCTGTGCCTGTGTAAAAGACGATTTGAAAATCAATAACATAATGTCGAGGTTGAGGAACATAAAATGAAAAAGAACCTAAATTGCTAATGCGTGAGACCATGAAAGAGTCGTTCGGCTAGTTCCTCAATCAGTTTATAATTTTGTTTCCATGCATCAATGTTACGGTATACTTAACCACCTATGATATTAATACGTGATGACCTCAAACCGAATACTGCAAATTGAATATGCGCTTTTCATATGTCAGTTAATTTACGTATATTGTGACTTTCTAGTTTATAATAAAATTTTTTGTATTTAAGAATAACATGTATTTTTTCCTAGGGTATGATAACTACTGAAATAATTTCTATAGTTCCTTTTAAACAAAAATATTTCTTAATTTTCTTTTTGTTCCATTGAATCTCTGAAATAATCAAAAATATATTTAAATCTAATCAAAGTCCATATTAAACATAAACAGCAGTTTCTGAAATAATAGCTAAATTAAACAAAAGACCAAAAATCAAGATGTATTTTGTTAAACATTACAAACTGATTTTACGGTCCCTGAAAATTGCTTAATTAATTTTAATATTTTGGTGTGTATCCATCATCGACATTTAACGAAGTTTTTCTTTAATTTGCTCCTGTTAATTAGGCTACGATATAATTAAATCACTCAAATATGATATTCTATTATTAATTTTCCCTCGTGACAATACAATAACACCGGCTAATTGCGTGCCGGAACACGAATAAAGAAGAATTCGAATAAAAAAGAACATGTAACTCGAATAAAAAAGAGCATGGTATTCGTTTTCGAATAAAAAAGAGCATGGTAACTGAAATAATTTAAATTGAACGGTTTAATCAGATGATAATTATATATCATTTTTGTTCAGATTTATAAAATCCATGCTTGAAAAATTAGAAAGGAAGCATAGTATACATTCTTTGAACTTAACATTTCAAAAATGAAAAATGTTAAATACTACTTTAATTCTAATCAATTATGTATTTCAATTATAATAAAAAAATAAACATTTTATTTCTAAATTTTCAATCATATACTTTGTTTCAAATTTATAATTTATACATACATAAACATGCTTACGCCTTCCTCAAAACCTGCTACACATTTAACATTATTAAAACTACTTAGTTATTGTATATTACATATATTTGTTTCCTGTTTGTCAGTTTAATTCTTCAAATTTAGTTCCATATTCTTCATGTCTTATTTTATTGGCTTGAATTAAAATGTTTCAAGTTTGACTTAAAGAATAATTAATATTTGAGAAATAACAATCATTTAATTTATTCTTTTCATTTCATTCTCATACAGAAAAAATGTCAATATTTTATAAAGGTTATTTCAGCCACGTCTAGTGGTTTTCGTTTAAAACACACGACGATTTTCATTTAAAATGAGAAAACTATACTTCTATTTTTAAAGCAAAGTATCTCTAATATTCGGTCGTATTTTCAGCGCATGTCGCAAACGTTTGATAAAAATCCGTAGAAAGGGGCTTAGAAATTAAAAATGGTAAATGTAACCTCGACAAAATTGAAACAAGTTCAAATAAATAAATCGAAACACGCTTTTTGCTTTCACGGGGCACTCATATTGTATTTTGTCTTTTATTACACACGCACAAGGGTTATTTTACTATTTGCCTGTAATTAAGAAATAAAATAACTTTAAGCGAAGGTGACGATATGACAACATATATTGGCCTGGCGAATTCTTTGTGAAAGTATATTTTGTTTGAAATTATAAACCACTTAAAATTATTTCTGTGACTAAACTACTAAATTTTGTTAATCGATTTTTGGTGTACTGTTGAGAAACGCCATCTACTGTATCAGGATTCATTTAATGTCGAACGGTGAAATCAACATTTTTGATTAATTGAAATCTGAATACGAAGCATCTACGTGCAAAATTGTATCCATGAAATTCGGTCTGAAAGAGGGGTTGGACTTACTGACAAAACGACATAAAAAATTCTTGTTTCACCACGGTTTTTCTAAAAAGGTATATGTTTAGTCAATATAAAAATTTATTAACGCTCACTTTAGATCTCCATATACAAAAGAAAATCTCCATATACAAAAGAAAATCTCCACATATAAAAAAAGATCTCCATGTACACATTTACATATTTTCGGAATCAAATTGCTCTTGAACTAAAATTCGTTATAGTCATCTAAATATACATAATTAAACAAGTTGTCAATTAAACAACCAAAAAAAAATTGTGCGTGTCAGCTCCGACGCGCCACTGGAGTTTACTCCTTAATTATGATTGTCTCGGAATGTATAAAATAGGTAACACTGTATATAAATATAAATATCAATATCATCTATCAATGCATCTCTCACCGTTGAGATAGCGTTCATAAGAAATGCATTCGCTCAATTGTTTTTTCGTTGACTTACGTTGAAAAACTGTCCATTCTGAAGGATCTTTCTAAATATTGGTGAAAGAATTTTTGAAATTGGATGAGTAGTTTCGGAGATTACCTCCTACATCCAAAGGTACAAAATTTAACTTTTTTATAATATATGAAAATTTTTAGCGGTATAATATACAACCTGTGTCCGTCCTGAAGATCCTTCCTAAATATTGCCGAAAGAATTTTTGGAATAGGATTTTAGGAAATCACCTCTTACATCCAAACTTACAAACTGTTACACCTTTTTTAACGCTCTGAACTTCTGACTTTACTCCTAATAAAACTTCATACCGGTCCTATATATGAAAATCGATTCTTGAGGAGTAAATTCCAAAAATATTTATTAAATAAATTTCAACTCTATCCTATATAAAAGGTTGAATAAACTTCTTTCCCAATTCCGAACACCTGAATTCCATTTGATTTATCTCCACCCAGCCAACAATGAACACGACACGACATCATTTCATATTCTCATTAATTTTAAACTAAATAATAATTATAGCAAGAAACTAAACAATAATTACAACAAAACTTTATCTCATAAATTCAATAAATATATGTATACAGTTCAATATAGTCGATAAAACATAATTTATATGTCATAATGACACATTCCATTTTACTGTCAAGTTGCGCGTTCATATCGATATCGTTAAATAACTTATTTCACGCTCGTTTATCAATCGTTTTGGCAATATCAGAGCTTTCTATTGGGCCGGCAAGGCCGAATATTGAAATCTTATCCGGATAACTAAATTTGGACCGGAATCGACAGTTCACCGTCTGATTTATAAAGACCATGATGGTACATATCATGGATACGATCCGCACATTTGGTTTGAACGTGAAACGCTAAAGTTCAAGGGTATTGATAAACGTGCCGGAAAGGTTTACAGACAGACGTACGGTCATAATTAGAATTGATTCCTAATGCTTATTAAGGCATGTCATTTAAAGGTCGACTATTATGCACACTTAGTTTTACGCTATCGTAACTGTGATGTTATTCGTGTACGATAAGTGTTAATGGAGGCCCAAATGTTAGATCGAGTTTACTGAAGTAATTGACAAAAACGTTTGTTTTAATTCATTTTTCATCATTGACAAAGTTATGTTATAATTACATAATAAGTACATGGATATGTCCAAACAAAGACATGAAACGTACGTTCGTTATACGGTTTTTTTGTTGCTTCATTATTTTGTGCCATTACTACAATATTTACTGACACATATTTTTTAATAATTAAAAGCATATATCTTTATAAACTGGAATCAAAACAGATCTGATATACGTTTAATTGTGCGGCATATTCCATCAAAAATATTGCTCTAAAAAGGATCCAATTCGTCTTAAAAGTTAGTCGTAGTTTCCTCTTAAAGTTAGTCGTAAAGAGTAGTGAGATTAAAGCAACCAAGTTCTTGCAAAGCTGAATATTATATGTATCACAACATTTAATTTGGTTCCGATAAATTCATATCACTCTTTCGCTTTGTCACATGAATAAGATCTATGAAACCACTAAAATTTAGAACATTTAGAAACTACTCACCTTAACCAAGTTTAATGCTGTGATAGATATAATATTAAGTAAATCTAGATGCAAAGTTCTAACTTACTCGTCTACACTTCTCTGAGAAATCTTTACAACAACTTAGCCGCTATCATTGTTGATTACAGCTAACTTTTTAAAGAGGATCTTAGCCCTTTTTAAGTAATGTTTTTAATAGGATGTTACCCCTTTTTGCTGACTGTTTTTATGTCCTGGTGACGGACGTAGATACTATTATGTTAATCTTGTATCTAGATTTTAAATTTTTCGTTTCTTCATTGTCTTCTTCTCACCATGCTCTTTGGAAAATTAGGTTTACACAATAGTTGGTCGTATTACTTATTTTTACTCTTTAACTTTATTGGGATACTTTTAAAATACTGTGGTATGTAAATGCTGTATATAGTCCTTTTTTATTGCATTAAACAATAGTTATTGGGCATGTGAGTTATAATACGAGCATATGGCTGACTACCGCCAAGAACTAATAAAACAATTTTTTCTCAATAAAAAGCTTCATTGCCAGGTATTTTATCATACATGATTTCTTTCTTAAAGACAACATTCCGTTCAATAAAATAAATTTTTGTTCAAATCAACAATATAAATTTTCCAGTTAATTGCAAAACAAAACCCGTGTCCAATCAACGTATAGAAATTTCGGATAAATGCGTTGTCAATTAATAGGATATACATACCTGTATTAAGGTTCATTAAAATGCTACATGAACTTTTCTATAAAATCCAACTAATGACACTGATACATTTAAAAACAAGTTATAGTTTTTTTCTCCCGCGTATAATACGCAAAAGCTTATAAAAAATAGTTCCATCTTTTTGAAAAGTCATAAATATATACTGAGATAAATAATTAGACACTTCAAGGTGAGTCTGTTTATTAGTTCGTAAATTGCTGTTATCAATGCGTCTAATGCTGTTTTGAATCCGCAAGTTACAAGTTCTTTTTTTTTCTTCAATCGAAGTAACATACAAGCCCCAATGTACCTTACAGGCCTCCATAAATGTTATTTTTTTGTAATTCCTAATTTGATGAGAGCGAAGCCCAGTGTAACAGTTATTGCATGACGTAATTGGAGGAAAATTGTGTAGAAATTTTAGTTTATTAAATATGAGTTTTTTGTTAGACTTATTATGAGTTTTGTTCTTTGTCGAATCAGTGACTTGCTTCTTTATATTCTTGTTAGAATAATGTGTAACTTGTAAATATTCACATAATAAATAAGTAAAAATTGACACGAGCTTATTTAAGTCATAATTTTCTTATATCATAATTAAAATATATTAATTTATCATATTTCAAAATAATTAATGTAATTTATTACATTGCTCGTGTCAACATTTTTGGTTACATATTTATTTCCGGTTACATTCTGCCATTTTTATCGATAGCGATTTTTGACATATATTTGGAATTATTAAAAATGTTTTATTTGATTATTGCTAAATAGTCTTGAGTTACAATATCAAAATAAGAATTCAAATTTTAATTAATTAATAACTTATGTTTTTACTTTTCCTCACGAGAATATTAATAAATTGGAAAATCTAATATTATTGTTTCTATTTATGACAATTAGTTGAAAATATTTGAAATATGTATATGACTTGAAAAATTACTTTCATTCCAAAATCAATTTAGTAGAATACATAAATTAATGCGCGATTTGATCAGCAGAAAATAGTTTTATTTCTACTATCATAAATATTTTACCACGAAAATAGGTACAAAGTTGCGATTTATTACCAAAATAAATTATCGATTACTAAAGTAACGTGTCTTTTAATCGCTTTTTCTCTAGCACTAAAATTTCAAAAATTTTAGTTTTATGCCACGTTTGGTATTACGGGGAACTCTGTGTATATATAATATAATTTCACCAATATTATAGTACCGATAATAAAGAAAACAATCATAACTTCTTGATTTGTTACACAATTCACTAATATACATTTTAACCGATTTTAAAAAAGGAAGGGCTCATCGATTCGACTGTATTTTTACCTTTTTTTTTTTTATTTGACCTCATATCTCCGAGATGTGTCTTTTTTATTTGAAAGAATATATTCCCAGTGTGCTCCAATGAACTGTATGACTTATTGGTGTGCACGGTTGTGCATATACGAGGAAGAGAAAGAGAAGCGCCAACTTAGCGTCGATTCCGAATATCAGTATCAATATTTTGTAAATTCATTTGTGTTTGGAAACGATATTGTGCTGCAAAATCTCTAACTAAGTACAAGTATTTTCATTATTTTATACTTTTTAGTGCGCTTCTCATTTGGCATTTGTAGTCGTCTTATTTTTTTGTAAAAAAGTTTTATTGATTTATGGAGTTCCGTACTAAGGGGGATAAGATTTCTCGTGATTAAAATTCGAATTCTTATTTTGATATTGTAACTAAAGACTATTTAGCAATATTCAAATAAAAATTAATGGTAATGCCAAATATATGTCAAAAATCGCTATGTATAAAAATGACAGAATGTAACTGGAAATAAAATGTTGACTGCAAGCAATGTAATAAATTAATCATTTTGTGACAAATCTATCTATCCATCCGTCTATCAGAGGCTGAGTGAAATGTTGTAGACTTATATTTTATATGTCTTATTTAATTCCAAAACCGCAAAATGGTACATATTTTTATGCATAATATGCCAAAAACCTCAAATTTGCCATTTTAGACCTGTGTTGTACCAGACCTATTTTTATACTCTGTTATATACGTGTTTACAATACGCTGTCAATATTTCAAATATAATGCGGCACAACGCCTGGCGTGGAAGCCGGCGGCCGCGCAAAGGAATCAAATCGAGTACAAAAAACAGTGAGAATTCACTTCAATTTACGTTTGAGTGGCAATTCAATGAAGAGTTTAGTCCAGTGTAATCGAGAAGCCAGTGCAATACAGTTCGAAAAATCAAATGTAAATATTAGATTCTAATCGAATCTTTGAGGATATCGAATTTGGCACTGGAAAAAATAACTTTATAAGACTTAATTCATTAAGTGATTAACAAAGAAAAACAATTTTTTTTCATATAAAGCGCAAATTTCGAAATAAACCTTTCAATATCTTGTACCCCAGAACCAGATATATTATCTATTTTTTTTTGCTTGTATAGTAAATCTTGAAACTCAAAGATAGTCTACAGTTGAATATCTCTATTAAATTGTGACCACTACATGTCATATAATATTTCCTTTCATTACATATCACATTCGGAAATTCATCACTGATCTTTAATTATATATTTATTCTCTACATCTAATGTCTTTTAATCATTTTCACACCATAATTATTCTCGTACCACTTTGCGATAGCATACTATATTGAAGGCTATTACTACAATAACTTAGATATCATAACATAGCTATTACATTTAGAACAATAACCTACAGTTTAATTTTACATTTCGTGAATGAACAAAGCAGAATCGATATCAATTCTCGAATACATGTCATTATAACCTTTTCAAGTCCCAAACACTAACGGAATTTCACCCTGAGTGTGCCTTTCAATTAATTGTATTACTAGTCAACTTTACTAACTACCTACCTCGTAATAATAGACTAAAGATTTGGCAAAATCCATCCGGTTGTCGCCCCGTAACGCCCATATATCACTGGTCCATTTATACACACGTAATATTTATCGAACCCGATCTGCGGAACCTGCGATTGCAGTATTGTTTTTCGTCAGTCGTGGAAAATTGTTTGTTGTTATGTTTAGATTTGTCTTAATCTGAAAATGTTTTATTTACTACTTGTAATAGCTGAGCAGTTTTTTTTTTATTTTCTGTTTCATGAAACTAATTCATATCACAAATTTGGCAAAACGTTTTATTTTTTTAGTCCAGCCGGTCATAATAAAGAATATACCAATATAACAAAACGTTAACTCAAAATAAATGGAATTGAACAATTTTTTAAAAGTGTAAAGTTTAGCAAAAGTAATATTTTAAAAAGATCAGCTGTTAAGTAATGCATTGTTAAAGAATGTGTCTGTTGCTCTTCTTGTATTTCTATAGAAAGTAAAAACGGTGCCTTCATAACAATAAACATACACTGCCTGTTTGTCTGTCTGTCTAAGTTGTTTTTCTCAGAAACTGCTTGACGAAGAAACACCAAAATTGTCGTAAAAATAAAACATATTAACCCGCACCCGTATATAACTCAATAGCTAACAATCAAAAACGGTAATATAGCCTGTTCGTAAAGATTTGTTCAAATTAACCCTTCGAAACAAAATTTGTAAAATTTATAAGTATAAGTTGTTAAAAAAACTTTATCGTAATTTTAAGTAGCATATCTGCAGATATATGGATATACTTAAAAATATGCAAAAATACATCTCATCAATTTCTAAAACTACTAAATTTATAGGAAAACTATATCGATGTTTCTAGATGTTATAATTTCTGAGATATTTAATTCTCTAGTTATAGCTCTACGAAGACCATATTGGCGATGACTAATGGAAAAAAAATAACTTCTTTGGAAACGAAGTGCAGAACGCTCGTTGCGTGCGCCAGGCTCTCATTTGACTGGATTTTTATTTGTTATTGAATATTTGAAAATGATGTTGTCCACATATTTGGGAAAACTTTTTTTCTCAACATTAACAATACATAAGAACTGAACGATGTACCCTTTTTAAACATTAATAACAATTTACTTCACATATATGTGCATAGCAATTTATCTACGCCGTCTGTTGCGTAGGTGAAAAATTGTAATAGAATTCCTCAATTAAGTTTAAGTCTATGATTTTCGTTCTTCCTTGTTTTCTTATCTCACTCACTTTTCAATATTATTTTTCTTCAAAATTGCATCCTTAATACTATCAATACCGCTTTCGTTTTACTTACTAGTAGTATAACATTCCAAAGAAATTAATTCAAATATATTTAAAGTGACATTATTTCCTGATGAAACTGAAGGAATATTTTCCCTCATACGAGGATTTAAATAATCTAAAATAACATATTTACCTATATGTTTCATAACAATATCAATCACATAGATACGCATTAGAGAGGTTGACAGCAGCTCAATGAGGGCAGTAACGCGTCGGCAGGCCCAACTAACCAGATCCACTACACCGATCCGCCGCTTGTGAGCATATATCGGTCGACGGCTGCGTGAGAAGGTCGCGAAAAGCACGAGTCGGATGAATAATTGGAGCGACTGAGCGAGTACAGAACTCCACACTCGAGGTTATACCCGATCGCACGCCGATCCACATGCGGCAAGGTTGAAGCCACTTTGACCCGATACACACTAAGCGCTTTTCCAAGTTGTCAGAGAGCCTCAGTTCAAAAGAAAAACTTCTCAATATACCAAAAGAAAATGAACAACATAACGCACTATGCATACATATAGGACAAGGAAACTGGCACTGTACGGCAACTATACGGCAAGGAAACTGGCACTGATTTTTCCTAAAAAAAAATAAGAACGCTCATTAAATTTCATCACGATTATTGGACGGATTTTTCTAGGAATTCTATTGATATTTACATTAACTTAATATAATAAAGCAAATTATTAAAAACAATTTTAATAAATTACATCTTTTTAATATTAGTTTAGCAGTTTGTAATTGTATTTTAATAAATTTACATATTCCATTCAAACGCGATCAAACCAATGTATTAAATGGTTAAGTCAAGTGACTACTAATACTCATTGTTCCAATTCGCTAGATCGAAGTATAAAAAGGATAAAAACATAATATTCATTCAAACTGCAACTACTTTCATTCTACGTTTAAAAAAGTACTGATCTCAGTTTAAGAGCATACTTGATAAATTTCTTTGAAAGGCTAAAGTTATGAAAGTTTAAATGTTTAAATTTTAGTATTATTAGGCAAATTTTACGAATAATTATAATTCTATATACTCTTCTTAAATATACTTCATGATTATATTCTTCGCAATATCTCGACAAATAATAATTATATGAGCTGCAATTAATATTAGCTTCCCCATTAATGAGCATTTGTAATGAAACATAAATAATTTACAATATAATAGATGGGTCACAAACCATTTTCAATAAATTTTAAACATTTTACTGTTTGAGGTAAGTTTTTTTTAATAAGTTCGGAAACAAAGAGTAAAACATTTATTTAAGCCAGTAATTATATCAATATTAATACAATTTTTTCGAGTTTAAAATAATTTTCTGTCAGGCTTATAAACCGTCGGAAATGCCTAAAAATTATATCAGAAGTTTCTCCCTTTTGAATCAATCAAATCAACATTTCTCTCTTTCATAAATCGTCAATAAAGTTTTCTAGTGTTTCCAGAGAATTTATGAAATTACTTTATGACTTTCCTCTAAGTTTTTCCAAAAAACCGATCTCGAGAATATTTCTAAATTAAATCACAATCTTAGAGAGCAATAGCCAAAATCAGGCGTATCGGAAACTACGTCCACTCTGCTGTGTTTTGAAACACTCAAACGACACGTCAATTCAAGGATGTAACGGAGACACATCGACATTGTTACATCAACAGGCGCATCCATCCATAATTAGTCGTAAACATCGTTTCAAGAGCGCGGAACATTCGAGCGGTGTAAATTAAGCAACATTATGCTATACGCTCTTTAATTTATTCGGCGTTATGCTGTATGCTATTTGCTCTAATCCCAATTAAACGGGCACGACTTACGTCCGCTGACAGTTTCATTAAATCGGCGGGCGCGCCGTTATTAGCCACTATCACACACAATCCGCACGTCCGTCTAATGAAATTCTCTTGATAGTTGTTGTTATCCAACTAATTGTGTTTCGCGGTCGAACTTTGCCGATGGTCGTGAATATTTTACGAAAGTGGCTCGAGTGAGGGGGAAGCGGTCGGTGGAAACTGAACGTGGTGCGGCGTAGGAAGTTGGCGTCGACTGGAATGGTGCCGTTTTACGGAGTGTTTGTTTAGCGATAAGCGAATTCGGCGCCCGTCCGACCCTCTGCTTTAAAGGGCGTCAGTTTATTGACGGATAATTTAGGCATTGTTTGAATGACAAGGGTTGTTTTGATATCTACGTGCTGTGTGACAGGTTTAATATTTACGCCTATGGACGCATATACCATGAGTACATCGTACGTTTATTATTTTATTTTAGTCTTAAATGAGATTTTAATATATGGCTTTTGCGCAAAGGGTTTAAACGAATTCATAGATGTGCAATACATTATAATATTAACTTCAATCTACATGAATATAAAGCGAAATATTAAACAAAAATTATCTATAAAAATCCAAAATCTCAAGATAAATCTATACGAATACAAAAACAGCAAAATTCTTTCGTCATTTTCGAGATATTTGTCTTTTTTTTATTTTGAACTTATTTTTAGAATTATAAGTATTACGTGAACTACATCCAATAAACCACTTTTATTCAAATAATGAAATACTGACATCATAGGTTAAAACGATTTCATTGAGATTAATACAGAAAATGAACAGATCGTTTTCTATATTAATAATATCATATATAAAGCCTATTACTCTTAATATCTAATTACGGTAACACCAATAGAGTGTCGAAGAGAACCATTTTGTTTTAGAACACACAGTTATTTGAGTTCTTTCCTTTTCAAGTCTGTAAAGTTAAATTCGATATTGATACTATGTAATTTAAGTAATAGGTTATTTGAGTGACGTCCATATTTTTTGTAAAAATGTTTTAAAACTGTAGAGTATGTTGTGATGAAAAAATAATGCATATAACAAACAATTAACCGAAACTTCTAAAGAGAAAAGTGCCAATTTTTTTGTTTATTAAATTGAAAAAGTTATTATGAATTTAGTCTCCATACATAAAAATGAGAAAATTATAATATGCAATATATAACTTAAACGCAATATTTAACGAGATACTAAAAATATTTATTAAACTCCCTTACAATGAATGCTAAATAACTGGCCAGTGACACATTAGGCCATTATGTTATTGTGTTCTGTATGGGGCGTTTTCGCGGGTACCGTAGTTCGTTAGGTTTTAAGTCGTTATAACTTTGTGATGAAAAGTCCTAGGTACGATATAATTCTATTTCAACCGCTTTTAATGTTATTACTTATTTGATTTTAGCAATAAAAATATAGTCAAATATCCTATTGAGCATAATTTATATTGCAAACATAAATCATTACGATGAGCATGACTGAAAAAGGCACAATTAGATGTATAATATTCAAGATAATTTTTTTAATATGACTAATATCAATAGTGAACAATTATTTTTAACGGAAAAACCTGTCAAGCACGAGTGAAACTCGCATTATAAGGATTCCGTACGCATTTCGACATTTATAAACATTTAATGATACATAATATTCCTATTCAACAATTTACAAAATTGAATTGTTTAAAACGATAATCTATTGCCTACTATATTTTTCGTAGGCGCATATTAACGAATTTTTTTACTTACTTCTGCTGTAGGACCTTGCCTCTTGCCGAATTTCATAATTTTAGGTCACCGGGTACTCCATAGGTTTTGATTTATTTGCGAGTTTCAAAATACGCGGTATAAATGACCGTAGTTTTTATTGGGTTGACTTAGAAATTTGATATCTCCACGCATTCCTGAGAAAAAGGGTCTTGACAAACAGACGGACGGATAAGGAAGTATCCTGTAGGGTTTCTTTTTCCTTCTGAATCACAGAATCCCAAAAATATATTTAACTTAAGCATTTTTTTGCAGTACTTAACTAGCTTAAAACTTGGCATAAGCCATGTTTTAAGCTAGTTAAGTACTGCGAGTGAGTATACCTATCGGCAGCAATAAGATGGCGAGACATATTTATTTTGAAAAAGAAAATTGTTTCTTGCGATAGGGAAATTGTTTGTCAACGCAAACTACCGTATTCGAAGTTGTATGTAAGTATTTTACTCGTACTAAATTTAAGTTAATAATTCAATTTAAGGACATTAGAAATACTGAAAACCATTTTTAAAAAAAACAGACAAATCTCCACATGGTAGGGAGATGATAATATATAAGGATGACGGAATGAAAAACGGTCATTTAAATTAGAGAGCGCTAACTATATCAATCACGCAAACAATTATATCCTTTCTTGTTAAATTAAAATATCAGAAAAGGCCGACAGTTTTAGTTTTTAACTCAGGGAAAATAAATTGCTCTTTAAATATTTCTAAACCTTTGTTTCTAATACCTATTACCAAAACATTTAATTAAAAGAAAATGTTCTATAGCAAATAACTATTTATATACAAACAAATAAATATTCTAAATATAATTCTAATGAAAATAAGATTTATTTTATTAAAAAATTACGTCTATAATTTAAGAAATAATCCAATCTCTTATTCATTTATATAATGTTATTAATCACATTATAGCATATCAGTAGCTCACCTTCCGAATTACGTTTATTTGGTAAACAATTGACAAGCAAAATTTAGGTAATTTGAGTCATATTCAGTTGATGTAACCTGTGAATACGTATATAAGGCAATTCAGTACCAAAAGACAGTGGTCCAATGTTTTAAAACCAAAATTCTGTGTATGAAAACCTGTCAAACGCAAAGGGAATTCACACTGCGAGGATTCGGTATAAACTTAGACACAAAACTATAAGGGTATATAATAGTTATATTATACTTTTTCAAAAAAAAAAATGAAGACTTAATTATAATTTATGAAAATTTCATTAGTTAATATTTTTTTAATTCAGAAAAATAATATCTTAATTATTATCTCACAGGAAATATGAAATTTTAAAATAGGTAATTCGGTTACAACGTCGTAGGCAGGTAATGTAACGGTACTTATTATTATTTATTCATTTATTTATGTCCTTTAATGTATCTAATTAATACATATGGCGGACTCATTGCTACGAGAGTAATATCGCACAGCCAACCAAAATTATTCATGAAATAAAAAATAATAACAGTAATTCAGTATAAGTATAGCCGACAGTACATCAAGATTTCCAATTAAACTACAAATCTCATCCCCTATGCCGCTGAGATAATTTCCTAAAGATTGAGATAAGGTTATAAGGTCATAAGATCAAGTCCAAGTCCAAAATCTGAAGTGCTGGCGACTGTACCTATATACTAAATTACTCCTATTTTTTCTTCATTTCATACGCATTCATTAGCGTAATATATGGTACACTGTCCTCTTCAGATTAAAAAATGAATATACATTCTGAAATACAAAGTTAGTTTAGTAGTTGATTTGAGTCATTTGTACAGAGTTTCTGTGAACTTTTTACAAAATCGTAAGTTCATCGATTATTACTTTTAACCTAGTAGAACCTATTTAGCCGTGATAATTTTCCTTTTAATTTCGCTATATAATTAATACTATTTTGAATACATTTCATACGTTAAACCATATCGGTCCAGCTGATAGGAGCTGGGGAAATTACCAACTAATAAAAATTATTTAATGTAATAAAAATGTTAAATTATAATTTACTCTAATAAAAATGACCATTTTAAAGCTTAATATTTCGTAAACAAAGTCCTGTATAGATTAAATGTTCATAACATACCCCTATTATTTTTGTATAAGGCCTGTTCAACAATACCCTGCAAAACTGAATATGCGAGTAGAAAAAAATCGCCCCGATGGCTGTAACAGCAGACACCGTGACGCAATTAAAAGGTTTCTATTTTGGATACAGAACTCATAAAATTCATATAACATTCAGCCATTTGATATGCAATAAAATATAACGTAAAAGTTTATAATAAACGGTACTTTATATTTTGTGACATAAATGCAGGAAAAAGGTAATGTATATTTTACATTTTCACCATAATTAATTAATACTTTAAAAAATGATCTTCCTTTTCTTTAACAGTCATTAATCCCCTCGTGCTGCACTCGTACCTCGCTATTGCTTTACTAGTGGGGCATAAGACATACTTAATGTAAATGGAATGAATTTAAATCTTGGTAAAATAGTTAGCTGTGTAAGACATGCTCCTCGTCACGCAGTATACTAGTGGTAGCGATACATTAAGATAAAATAACACTATTATTGTTGTTTTCAAATATTTTAGACAGAAATGATAGCACTAATGTGTGGTAAAATATATCGATGTCGAATATATCAATGGTAGAATATACCGATGTCGAGTATAATGGAATATATCATTGATGTCTTACTAGAAAACTCGATCTAAAAGTACTTAATCTTCACGAAAGGCCAAACTGAAAATACAGATTTTACCTGAAAAAACGATGTAACAAAATTATTATACTTGTTACAGGAAGGTCGAAAAAGACTCTTTAGTTTGTAATAAAACATTTTTTTATATTAATTTATTATTCCTGCCTCCAGGAAAGTAGGTACTTTCGGTTTCACTTATTGAATTTTAGGCATTTTATTGAATTTTAGGTATTTCGCAAAACGTCATTTCCATATGTCTAAAAGTTCGTTTTTCTTTTATTTCATGTTCTCTTATATAAGTAGGCACGTTCTAATTTATTTAGCCTTTAAAGTACTAACAATGAGCCACGTATATACTTCTTATAAAAAATTATGGACACCACATTGTTTGAATAAAAATTGTACTAAATTATTAGGAATACCAAAAAATGCGTGCAACAAATACAATTGTATTCAAGAGCAATAAATTTCGTGTACTTCCTTTCTTTCTTAATAAAAAGAAATGTACTTAGAACTACCTGTAACACCAACATTTTGTACTATATGTCTCCAACTTACTGGCAGGGAATGGATAGCATTTACTTAAAATTCAGGTGGCTTGGAATGAAAAGGTTGGCCCATGAACGGTCTTCATCATCAAAGTTTTTTTCACGTCAGGTGTTGCTGAGCGATCTAAACAAATAATAATCAGTGGGCGCAAGGTCTTGAGAATATGGTGCGTGGGGATCTGTATCCAACCAAAACCCAAGATATTAAGGTGGATCTGTTTGGCTATATGAGGACGGGTCTACGGCTATGGCTGCCCCGGGCTAAGTTCTTATGGTACCCACGCACGGTATTTGAAGCTTTTTCCCAATAGTGCAAATGATTCTCTACAATTCCGTGGGAATCGGCTATCTTCTACAATTAACAATTTTAACCTGTCGCTATCCAATCCCACTGGTCGTTCAGAGCGTGGTTGATTACCCAGGGAATAATCGCCGCTGCGAAACTACTTGAACCATCGTTTTGCAGTAGCTGCAAATAATTGCTTCAGGAATTGCGCGTTGGCATATATTACGCCTAGCTTCGACAGCTGAGTGACCAGATTGATACTCGTAGAGTAGATAGTGTCTCACATGCATCTATATGTCCATATTTTATGCATGTTAACAGTGAAGCGTCTTAGGTAATACTGCCACGCCTTTTATATATATTCATGGAAGCTTCGATCGTGGAAACTTCTAGAACGTTGGGAATGTTCTTTTGTAGATATTTATATAAAAATGTTATTTTCTAGCTAATTTCGAAAAAAAACACTAATCACTTTTTAGCCAACCTAATAGTACAAACAATAATCAGCGATTTTAATTTATTTAATAATAATTTATTTAATAATAATAAACCATTACATAAAGTGTCATGAATTTAAAAAGAATCTAATAAATAAATAAAGGATGACTAATTTTGAAACTTCAAGGAGGTAAAGGAACATATATCGAAATTGAACGGTCAAACTGAAGAATTTGTATTATAAGTAGAATCAGCAACATCATGGATAAAGAACTATTTGATCATCAATATATGTCACTCATTTTAAACAAATGACTTTAAATTTAAATTTACTTTTTCGAATGAAAAAAAATTATAATATTTTTCATTCTAAGTAGTTCAAAATTGATTTACAGTATCACGATTTTTTTTTTATCTAACTGGAATTTTGATAAACTCTTGTACTACTGAAATAACTAATGGAATGAATATGGGTCTAAAAATAGAAGGAAGTAACTAAAATTTAATGACATGTAGAAGTTTAATAATCAGGCCGTGAAATTTAAAGCGAAACCGTAAAAATATAAACCTGCATAACTATGAACGCAGGGCTACAGTAAAAACAAACAGTTGAAAAAAAAATTCTAATCTGAACTTACAGGTGCCCCGTTTTCTACGTAATTAATTTCTATTCTAACTGTAGAGTTAGCCTTCAACACACTATCATATTAAACGTGTTTTGATAACAGTAAATATGAGTGGGTAAAATAGTGATACGTAAGTAAATTGTTATAAAATACTTGCACTTTCTTTATCTCGTTTCAAGATACTTATGTTGCTTGACAATAAAACACGATATCAAAGATTGGTATGTAACACTCGGTTTGGCAACTGTCGATCTAGGCCACTGAGCCAATGACCAAGTCACGATTAAAAATAATAAAAGAGAGTTTTACATTCCACTCAAAAGTAACTACACACTCGCGGCATTATCGAAAAAATATCTCGCACGCTTTTTGTGAGCGCTCGGCCCACGGGTAAGTCCCACAAACTAACGATAAAAACTAAATTGCGTTGGCTCACAAAAGGTAAACCGAATTAATTCTGATATCAATCACATCTTCAGCGTTATGAAAAGAAAAGAAAAGGTCTCGAGTTTGCTAATCTTAATTCAATTTATGACCCAAGCTCAAACTCTTGACAGAAATTATCACCTCAGCAAATTTATTTCAGCAGATCAAGATCAACGGTAAAGCGAGAAGATTTGAACCAATCAAATGTCCAGTCCTATAGCCAGAATGTTTTAAGTCGTTAACTGAATAAGGTAAGGGATTAAAATTTACAGATTTTGATTAAGCGATAAAAGTCTTTAATTATTAGAAAATTCATTGGAGAGCTGATAATAATTGTTAATAATTTGTTATGGTCGTACATGTCATAAAGAAATCTTCATAAAGAAGGCATTAAACCATATTTAATTTTAAGAGAATCCATCAAAATGCCAAAATTACTTATTTTAATAATATTTACTACATTTGAATAACTTTTAACACTCAAATTACAATTATGAAAAAACATACTATTGCATGCTTCATGCTTTGTATATAACCGACATGTATTGCATGTAAATAAGCGACATATACCAACAATTTTGAAATTTAAAATATTCTGTGATACAATTTTTTAAAGTGTATTAAGTTAATCATAGACCGACAGTCCATAACTCAGCTAAGAAGCATAATCAGCTACGAGTATCCTTCACAGGGGGAAGTGGACGTAGTTAATTTAAAAAGGCCCCAAAACATGTAAAATAAAAAATCCAACCAAGTAATAAGCCGTGCGGATGGCGATATGTATTGAGGAGCAGACATTTACGCAAAACAGCGATGCTAATCGGGAACACATGCGCTAACGGACTACACGACCTATGATTTTTTTCGATTACTTTCTTTTTTCCTACTTCATTTTTACGCAATCCTAGGGATGTTACGCTTAAACATTTAATTTATGAATTTGCCACTTTACTACGTTGGTAATTTAAAAAGCATTATTTATTTTCCACTGACAGAAATTTTGAAAAAAAACATATTTATTGGGTATTGAATATATTTGGCGTTAATTTTGTAGAAATTCATTATTCTCAATTAAATGAAACTACGTGATGTAGTATTATTTCTACTTTCTTTAATTTCTTTACCACGACCTAGGTTTCGTTGTATTACAACATCTTCAGGTGGGATATTAGCAAAGATCTATCTTTGCTAATATCCCACCTTAAGATGCAATACAACGAAACCTAGGTCGTGGTAAAGAAATTAAAGAAAGTAGAAATAATACTACATCACGTAGTTTCATTTAATTGTGAATATTTATTGGGGTCAAAACTTAAATCTTCTTTATCATTGATAAGTTATTTTTTCTACTTACGATTCTTAACAAGAATCTGCAATTTAAAACTTTAAAACTTTTACATTAAATCTCGTTTCTCGAGATATTTGAAATAGACCACCATCTTGACCTTAAAAATATAGAATATCATATCTCTATTTCTAACATCCGACCTGCCGCCAAATACTTAGAATTAATATATAGAATTAATTATAATCAAATTGACATTTTATTATGGACACAAAAAATTGAGACAAAAAAGTTAATATGAATAGGTTAATAAAACACGGTTGATAAAAATCTACATATCTAAAGAAGATAGGAAAAAAGGATTCTGCAACTAGGTTTCGACATACCCATTATTACTGGCAACGCTAATTCAGTGATATCTAATCCAATATTATAAGCAAATAAATACTATAAAAATAAAAGAGAAACCATTGTTAACAATAATAATGCCATTAAATGCACCACAAAATTTAAAATAAATTACCTTGTTAAATACGAGTATAACTAGCGTTATGAGAGTTCTGTCCCCACTTAGGCGTAAATAAACATTTCAACGTACGTTATAATTCTATTAAACTATTTACAAATATTAAAATGATTTCCCACTATATCAATATATTGCTTAGTATACATTTCCACATGTCATAAGTTGGTCGTCTCTTATTCGTAAACTAGAAGAGTCTATTTAGCTGTGATAATTTTCCGTTTAATTTCATTCTGCAGTTTCAATTTCATTTTTCAGTATGCGAATATAAAAAATTCACCCCATTTACATGTAGGGATGTTCCACAAATAATTTTTTAAATTATTTGTGGAACATCCCATTTCATAATTTTATTTCAAATGGGATGAACATTTTATTTCATAATTTATAGGTGTTATAAATGTATTATAGCATTAATAGTCTGCGAGTAAACGGCATGTAAATGGGGTGAATTTTTTATATTCGCATACTGAAAAATGAAATTGAAACTGCAAAATGAAATTAAACGGAAAATTATCACAGCTAAATAGACTCTTCTAGTTTACGAATTTTGGACATGGCGTAACTATAAAGGTATGAAATTAAAAGACCTTAATTGTTGACCATGTTTTCAGAAGTGATAAATAAATTAACGAAAATTAAACACACGTTAAAAAAGGCTACGTAATTGTATTCCGGTCTTCCCAGAAAACAATAAATAGAACAAGTTGGAGCACTGTTACAGAGGAATAGTAAAGAACCCAAATGACAATAAAAGAACATATATGCGAAGTGGTTTTCAACGATGAAAATGAAGAAAAACAGAAATTTGACTAAGTTAATATAATGTTTCATAGTATTTCCCGCTCAGAGAAAAAGTGACGAAATCATATATAACTAGACAGACGAAAAAAGACGTTTGTAACTCTATTTTAATTATTTAACAAAGAGCTATATGTATTTCTAAACACGATTTCTATTATCGGTACACGTTTTCCTACCACTAACTCAAAATGTATATCATTGAAACATAACTAGTAAAAGTAATGCAACACCTCAAAAAATGGACTGACAGGTGTCGCTTGGAAATCGACTTCTTTTGATTCACACAATAGATTTAAATAACAAAATCACGTTGCATTACACAATTTATGGAGAATTGCTACAAGTGATTTTTATTGTATTTATTACTTACACAATTTTCGTTAAACGAAGCAGTGTTTTAAAAAATGGTGGTGAAAAACAATTTCGCTAACTTTTGAATTAACTTTGTTCCGAAGTACAACTACTAGCGCTCATTTCTTATAAAAATATAGAAACTTAATAAACTATTTAACAATAGCCATAACCACAAGTGGTACTAAATTACTTTATTGTTAGTTTTGTGTACTTTGACCCAAATATATTTAAAAATATAATTTCAAAACAAAATTCATAAACTTAATTTAAATTTTAGAAATAAAATATTTCAAGAATTCATTGCAAGGAAAGTACCTAAAAACGTTAAGAAATAGATACTCGTAGAACTTATTGACCCACAAATTTTTTTTGATACTAAGAACCAATATTGTATTAACTTTGAGTGAACAAATTTGGTATACTAAAATTTGCTTTCGGGACGAAAGGAGGAGTCGCGTAGATTTCAAAATCTCCTTTTCCCAAATTTTATGTAATACCTATAATTCTAGTAATGTCTAGAGAAAGCATGGCCTATCTCTGAAACTGTTAAAATTATGAAAAAACGAGGTTATTAGAAATTTTCCTACAATTTACCAAAAACTATATATATGTATATGTATATATATATATATATGTATATATATATATATATATGTATATATATATATATGTATATATATATATATATATGTATATATATATATATATATATATATATATATATATATATATATATAAATACTTCAATGTCTCATAATTTCTTAAAATTTAAGACATTTTACTCTTTTTCTTAAATTTAGGACCCCTGAATATTTACACTAATGAATAAGTACATAAGTACCCTTATATTATAACACTTGTAACACGAATCTTATTGGTGCTTAATTGATTATTGAAATAATTATGCTAATTTTATTCAAGTTTTCGTCTACTTTAGAAATGAAACGCTAGTAAGGATGTTTGCCGTCTTCGTAACGTCTTACTGATCTTTTCAAAACACGAGCATGTGAAAAATTTTCTACCTACAAAATGTAAATATATTATAGAAAGAAGTAGTAGAAAGCTTGTCTTCCACATATTTTAATTTCGTTTTCACATATTTTAATATTTCACCATATTATGTCAGCAATTTTAATATCTTTTTAATTATTTTCGTCGTTGGACTTTTATCAGATATTTTTAATACCCCAAGATCTAATACTAATAACATGAACACCACAATAATAAGGCTGCGTAGAATATTTTGAATAAAATTCAAGACGATAAAATCGCTTCACCATTTATACGTGACTTAATCGATACGTAATGTGAAAGCTTAGTCTCATTATCTAATATTTAATTAGTACATTACGACCAATAATTTAATTCTGTAATGGTTTGCATAATATTCCTTTAGTTATTATTAAAAGTTATTATACTTATTTCATTGAAAGTCATTATTAGATTTTATTTACATTCCATTCTGAAAAACTCGCTAAATGTTAACATTCCTACGAAGGTGAAACACGAATTAGTTGCGTTGCTGAAATCGAGACATACATGTAGTATGGCCTGGCTACTCCACCTTGGTAGAATATAATGTTTAAGTACTGACAGATATTTAATAGTCAAACATACATACTAATAATAGTATATTTTTACGCTTTTTGAAGAATTTAAAGTCAGTAATGTGAGTATTTATGAATATTATATTAACATTGAATTGAAATTTTTAATTTAAACAGTGACTAAATAAAGTCCCATACTGTAACGGAAATTTCAAGAAATAAAATAAATTTAATAAAATTACAAATGTTTTTAATGTTTCAGTTATTCAATACAATACTTATACATATTTATACACTTATGGTTAAAACAAGTAAATAAATTGTTTAACAATTTTTTATTGACGTTGGAGAGAAAAACCAACCACATTGCTCTTTTAATTATTACAAACAAACAAATTACAACTAATAGTCACCGACTGCGATTGTTTTAGTTTTCTCATTTTGGAATGAAAACGCCATAATAAAATGGGGAAACTAAAATTATAATCCATAAAACAATGAGTCCCACCCTTTTCTTTTTATATTTTGTTTTCTTTTAAACATTTCCATCCATATGGAGATATAAAATTAGGAAAATATGAACAAACAAGGAATAATAAATATAATTAGAAAATCATTACATGTTTCTATACACCAAACGAAAATTTTAAATTGAATAAAATTTTAAATCAATTAAGTTTCTATGGATTCGCACTTTTTATTATTACTATAATTAACGATGTGCTCATAAAAAAACAATGTAAAATCCTATAGAAGCAGACATTAGTTATAAGATATATGACATGCTAATAAAAATTACCTGATACCATAATGAATATAACTACACTTTAAAAGTTCCTCCAAAGTAATGATTTCAACGTATTCATTGGTAACTGAAGCGTAACATAACTAAATAAAGAAATAAAATTATAGCAAACACATCAATAATTAATTATCTAAAGAAAAAATATTAAAAAACTGTGATACAAATACGGCAACAGCAAAATATAGCGCTAATTACTATTATTTTTTGTATATAATACCTACATTATTCATTAAACGTACCATTAACTAGATATCCGGTAAGTTGCATACGAATACACAACCCGAAAAAAATAATGTAACAGCATACCGTAATTGATGCAAGAACGGCACAAAAAATACGCGCGGCGGGAACGCGAAAGAGATAAAAAAGTTTTGCTGTCAAAAATAAATGCGATAAGTAAACCATAATATAAGACGTACAACTATCTCCCTCGCACTCACGTCTTACGGTAGTGCTATTAGCGAAACTTGCATTGTGTACGCATTGCTCACTCGATTCTAACAGAGTCTTGCAGAGTAAAAGTAACTTTTTAATAAACACAACACGAATTGGTTAGTTTTGTTGTAAGCGCCGTAGAGTTGTGACGGCTGCCTCGACGTCGGCCGCTTTTCCTTAACAAGCCTTTTGTTTTTCGCTCGCTTCGCTAATTAAAATATTAATTAAGCATACGATTATTGAACGAACATACGCGAAAGAGTTTTGAACTGATCGTCCTTGGATTTTTTTGTAGTTTTTCGTGTATTTTAAGCAAATTATTTCGTTATAGTGGTTTATATACGTTCAGTGTTTATAGTTTTCAATTATATGACAATTTTTGTTTCGTTTTAAAAGTAAATGATACTGGGAAATGCATTTTTTATTTCAAATATATTTACGCATACTTTGATTGTAAAATTAAATATTTTATTATTTCAAAACGGCACGTATTTAATACAAATGGATTATTTTACCAAGTTACCAACAAGTAAGTTCGTAAACATTCATTACATTTGTTATATTAATTGTTAATGTATAATTACAATTAAATATCTAAATATTATTATTGAACGTAATGGAAGTAATCTTGTTGAGGGCTTAATGTGTAGACGTCATTCAAATTCAAAATTGGAATAATTTGTAACTGTTTCGCAAGTAGTTTCAAGGCGCATGTGCTATTTTGACAGGTTGAATGCCAGTGTTAAGTTGCGTGGTTAAGGAGACCGTTACGTTATCTATGTATTATACATTTACGAGTGTATTTCAAAATAAAGCTTTATCTTCTACTATAATATAGAGATAGTCTTCAATCGTAATATATATATAATCTTCTTACAATTTTAGCATCGAATTTTAAGCATATTTGATGGTATTTTAAGCATATATTTTTTTATAATGAAAAAATTAGGTTGTATAATACAATTTGTAGAGGCACCTAAGAGTTTTTGGTCAGTCAGTCCAAGATTGCTTTAGTTTTAACTTATATTTTGCTCAAGGAAAACAAGACATCATTTGGCTGAATGTGGTGTCATTAATTAGGGTTCTGCAATGAAAGCAGCAACATAACTCGATCATATCCGCCCGTCCACCTGTCTGCTCATCCGTGTGTCACAACCTCACAGTTTCTACGCTTATTTAATATACATAAAATAAACCTGTTATATACGAACGAAATTCGCACTACGAGGTCTAAGTACACATTTAGATTACATATGAACATTTAAGGGTAACACCTTTCTAGATGCACTAAGGTGTACACCTTTCACAGACGTGAAAATTGTGATTATCTCAAAAACTATAAAATTCAATCATTGCCATAGTTTTCAATACAGTTTAGATAATCTTCTAGTAACGCGGTTTTATCAAATGTTGACTTCCAACAATTTCGGAGGCAGAAGGTGAGAATATATTTTTGTGAACATTTTCAGCAATATCTCTTTAACCTTAAAACATGGTTTTGAAATTGATATTACATACATCAATTAAATGAAAAAAAAAACATTCTTGGAGTATTTTATTTGCATAATTGTATATACCGAGATATAGTATCATTACGCAAAATTTTCAGTTTCTCCTAGAAAATTGATTTTTAAGCTTCCAGAGTTGGTTTCTAAGAACATTTTCGTGGACATTTTGAATAGTACTTAATCTGTAGAACTATTTTACATAAAATACCAAAATAAATAGTTTTCGGTATGTTATAAGCCGCTCTTTCAAAAGGGATGCCATTTGACCGATATAGGAAATAAAAAAATCGTACATTTTGCCTCCTAAAATTTTTCATTTTGCCTGTTGCCAGTACTTGATTAGCAGTTATAAATAAAATTATTTTGATTAACTCGTATCGACAATGCCGAGACATAGAAACAACCATATTTCACCATGTTAAAATAAATTTAAGTGTCGATTTACATTTTATACGCTTATACTCTGAGAACAGATATGAGACATAATATTATCGATATTAGCAAGATCTGTTATTAGCGTAACTTTTAACTAGCTGTTCTAAAAATGTTTATCTAATTCCAAGTTATTCAGTCTTTAAAATTTAATATAGATATAAAATGAAGGCGTTTTGCTTTGTTTTCCGAAGTCAATATATGTATATGTATATATATATATATATATATATATATATATATATATATATATATATATATATATATATATATATATATACATATACATACATATATAAGTTGACGGTCAAATAGCTAAACATAACATACTCGTATATTGAGATATCCAAACTGAACATTTACATACACGGTTCGCAGCGTTATCGACAAATCGCAAAGTATTCTCTGCGACGAATAGATAAAATCGAAATGGAAAGTTCGATCGACGAATAACTTTTATGAAACCGTCCGAGTGCGGTGTCGCGAAATTTCGGGTTTCCATTTATTTTTTCTAGGCCAAGGCTTTGACAGTTTACTTGATTTTATTGTCTCAAACCTTGTTTACTTAGACGCCATAATTTTATATCGCTTGAGCAATATACGAATTTTTTTTTTAATTGCTTTACAAAATCCAGAGTTTGACCTTGGTGAGTCGCTAGGTAGTCTTCCAATTTGTATGATCCTTTATTCTTCTTCTCCAATAAATCACCTTTAATAAATCTTCTTTGATATAAATAAGTAATCAGAATAATTTCGGATAACAAAGTAATCAGTATAAGTTCGGACAATAAAGTTTAATTTCGGATTCAAGCGGCTTTCAGCCATAACAATAGACATTTTTTTCTGTGGTTCTTTATTTTTTTTTGTCTGTATTTTTATAGACGATTTCAAATATGTTCATCAAGTAAAACTACAATTTCATTTTTTAAATAACTTTTAGGATTCCGTAGTCAAATGCCAAGAACGAAACACGTATAATCCGCCTGTATATCACGTCATCATAATTATTTCAGTTTGAGACCACTGATAGTATAGTTCTGTCAATAAACTATTCCTGTTAATTAATTTAAATTTTTAACTTCAAATGTACTTAATGTCATCTTAATCACAAAATGTTATCTACTCACATAAATTATAATATTATTTCAAATAAGTATATAAATATGGCCTTCCTTCCAGAATACGGTTCATAAATTGACGTTTAATCTATCTCCACGAAGCATGATGTTCTCAAAATGAGAACATCATGCTCCTGACGTATTGTATACGATAATCATAATCTCGGCGTAAAGTACTCATTGATATAAATCAAGCAGACACTGCGATCGCTCCACGAGCTCCCTAACCGTACGTCTATGTTAATATTGCTTAAATGTTATGTCGCAAGTATGCGCTGAGCCAAATGCAGTACTTGTACAGAATAATAATGTGTTCCCAACTGCCGAGGCAGGAAAGTATTGAACGATTCGATTTATTATGTTACTAGGCAATTGGTGAGTGGCACTAGAGGTAACGTTTTTGCTTTGCTATACGTTTGATATACCGTTACTTTTTGTAATTGGAGCACAAAACTACTTACGATGTACAGTTATTAAATCGCTACTTAACTGGTCAACACACGTGACTTAAACGATTTCAACATCAAACCTAGACGATGTTAAATTTACCAAACAAATGAAAACGGTATGTACGTGAGTAAGTAATAATTAATACAAATAAAATGTTAGATGATGAATACGACTCTTTACTTGATCAAAGTTAATAATTGATAATTGAAAATTTGCTACTAGTTAGCTGACTGATTCGTGCATATGCATATGTTAAAGCCTGGCCTATATATCTTATTGTTCACAGTATATTAATCTGTCAGGTTACAACAGCTAGTATGTACAGAAAACATGTATTTGTTTCATTAATTATTAACACTATACAACCACCATCTAATGATAGGCCGCATCACTAGGTAATAATTAAAAATTATAAGCTGGTTTTAAATAGCCAGAATTTAATCAGTGTTGCTTAGCCTTTTTTTCTCACTTGTCATTGGCAAAGGCTCTCTGTGGAGAGAACTAACGCCATATAATCAAAGATAAAAATAAAATGATTATAACTTGTGGCCGCCCAGTGTTCGAAATTCGACCGTAATACACTTACTTATTCATTTTGTTGAAAACACTAATAGGTAGGCGAGAGTAAGTCAATCCAGATTGCTGCTACAAAATTTCCTTTTTGCAACAAGTGTATATTAACAAGCTATATTTCACTAACATACAAAACACAGATATCTATTACAAAAAATATAAAATAAACGCTTTTTTGTCTTGACAAACACTCCACGGGCTATGGAAAAAGGAACATTTAAATGAAACAAAATTCACAGCTCGAAACTCATTCAGTCACTGACATTTTAAAATTCTTTGGCGACAATCTCTAACTCTGTGCGACTGTTTCACCACATATTGTTATGCGTTTGACATTGACAGTGTAAACGTAAACAATGCATCTTTTAATGTATTTCTAACACATAATATATATATATATATATATATATATATATATATATATATATATATAAATTTTAGCTTTCTGCACTCCATCTCCATATAAACTTTAAGCATGCCAAATCTCACGCTCCGTCGTGAGCGCAATGTACTTAAAAAGGGGTACAAAGTGTTCTCTTCACCTATTAATATACAAACATAAGAAATGAACTACAATAATAATATCTCATACTTAGTTTCAGGACACAAGTGAAAGAAAAGACATTCATTACCCTAATATACTCGAATATGAAATTCAAAGCCCCAAAAAGGATATTTGGGTAAATATTAAATGTATCTACGAGATGTTTTCATTGGAAACGTCGGCTCCCTAAAAAGCACCCTTATCCGGTTTTACTACATTAATTAAGGTCAATAATACTTTTTGTAATATTTTTGCTTTAGTTTTACCTTAAGCCGTCATGTAGACGGGGTATGAGTTCCATTCATATACAAATGTATGTACAGACACGAATTATAGCCAACAAATTTTATGCATGTATATTTATATTTAAATATGTTAGTAAAACTGCTGTGTAGGAACTCAATAGCTTTGATTTAAATAAACAAAATAAATTGCATACCGTATATCGCCATAATGATCGACATAACATACATATCAATACTTTAAACATTATTAGTAATCGATGATCGATTATAAGAAGAGCTTATAAAATAGGTAGCAACAAATAGTTATATAAACACATCGAATATTTAAATAAACTCTCGTGAATTGACTCTTGAAAGGTTGCCGAATATTTTTTATGCCCAACGCATTGAGAAAAACCACATGTAAACATCTTTATGCTTCAATGAAACTTTATATGACATGATGGACGATTTCTCGCTACAATAATTTCTTGTACGTAATATTTTGACGAAATTTATTCATGAATTAAAATTAACTTATAATATTTTTTCGCAAAAAGCGAGCTGTGTACTTATGCTTGTACATACTTTTCGTAACGTTGTAATAACATTTTATTGTTGAGTTATAAATTGTATATATTAGCATTAATAAACAACATATAGAGGTACCCTATTCAAATTTATCCTAGGAAAACGAGTTATTCTAGATTGTTGGAATTAGAAGATATTTGAAGAAAACTAATGGACTCATTTTCAAGAAAATCAAAATTTCCCGTTCTTTTTTAATTAAAGTGCCCTGACTTCTGGGATTAAAAAAAATGAGAATACGCTTAGAGATTAAAAAACTAGCCAGCCACCAGTTTTGTTCAATATTGGTTTAAATACGTTGAACACACACACAATTTTTTTTAATCTTTCTTAATATAGTTTAATCGATTTTTACTATAATTTTTTGAACGATAGAAATATTTCTCTCACTCCTTACGTTGTTTTAAATTTAAAAACCTGTCAAATACCAGTAGAAGTAGCACTACAAAGGTTCCGTACACATTTAGGTACTTATAAACAATTATATATTTACAAATATAAATTTATTATAATATACAACGTAATCTTTTACACGTAAAAGCCTGATTCACATTTTAATAGTTATAATATCTAGGATAATTGCTGTAAATTTTCTAGTCAAAATTTACTAACTCCGCTTTTTTCATTATTTCTGATTTAGTAATTTCGGAAATAAGGGACGAGAATGCTCATTTTCACACATTTCTTATTACTACATTCATATTCTACATACATATTTTAAATGAGTCACTTAACATATAAAAATATTTTTTTATTCTTCACAAAAAGCCCTTTTCAATGGGTATCATTTACACATGATATACAAAATTAAAAACAATTTTTTGAGTACTTCATTTACCCCCTTTTTAATTCTTACATGACTATTTTAAATTTTGAGTAAGTACATTATTTATCTTCTCTTTAAGTAATTCTAATACGAATATTTAAAAAAAATATCTAGTTCGCAATATGTGGGTTAATGAGATGTATTACTATGCCAAGTGTCAAGTTTCTAGGTCGCATAGGTTTTGAGAAAATCGGCGGTGACAGACGGACAAACAGGTACTTGAGTGTTCTTATGACGGTTTCATTTTTTTAGTTTGAGGTACGAAAGCCTAAAGAAATAATCCCAAAAAAATTTTTTTTTTCTAAAATGTAGGTATTTTGTTTCATCAAAACCTGCTTTTGGTTTCAATAACAGAGTCATTTAAACAAATTCTCACTTTTTAGCCCATCATTTATTCCGCCACTTTTACGCGCACTGATAATTTATTTCATAGGATAGTGGATATGTTAGAAATTTTCTGTCTTATGGTACAGCTGTCTTTAAATTTGTACCAAATATTTCTCAGTAGGTGTTCAAAGTGATAATTTGAAAATTAAAATAATATTACGTAACATATTTACAGGCTGTTAAATAATTTTTGAAAGACTTCAAAAATTCTGCGTTTCTATGAAACCTTGAAAGAATCCAAAAACCAACGTTGTAGTTTTGACCAAAAGATATAGTGCATTCTCGATCGAACACTATGCTTATAAATTGTGCCCCAAGTAACAAAGCAGCGCGCTTTTTCGTTTAATTTGTAAATCAATTCGCAGTCGCTAAATCGTGATCATCCACAGGTCGCTTCATTTCCTGCTGTCTCTCAAATAGACCAGTGAAAGTTTTTATAATCTTTAAACACTGCTTCAGTAGTTTTATATAAAGCAATCCAAAGTCACATTCTCAAATTTAAACCAACTTCAAAATTGATGATAGCAAGGCTTTTTAGAGAAAATGAATTCCGTATTGACATAAAAGAGCAATAACACGTTTTATGACTTCTAACTCGTCTCTTTAAGATGCAACATGAAGATATGGATAAAAAGATAACTTTTTCACTTCTGTTTTTTTAAGTTTTCTTGGAAGATGTATTAAGAATAAAACATAATACAAAATCAATATGTCAATGTGTAAACCATTACGTACAATTTAGTAATAACATTTTTAAATATGATACAATATTTTTAACACAGTAATGAAAAAAATCTTGTTTGTAAATTCACAGATTGCATCGCTATTCTTTCGCGATATTATTTCTTTAGCTGCGAATTTAATTTTGATTCAGTTCATGCTTTAATATATAATTTGCCATCAAATGAACTACACACAAACACACAAAACCCCACTGCATGAATTCGATATAAAGCATGCATATCGAAATATTTTTTGTGCCAGAGATGCCAGTTAACAATATAGTAGCCTAAAATGTAGTACACTATCTCCACTTCCGCAACGCTTCTTCCGTCATACATTTTCACGACACTATCTAAACTGATTTACGTTTTACTGGTCACATGATATTTAATGATCACATGCGATCCGTTCACAGCCTACTGTCAGAACTATTTGAATTGTAAAAAAATTGTTTCCTTCAGAGATCTATCTATAGATACCATCGCTAATCGAAGAGCGTTGCATCATCATATTATATTATAGTTCTCTTAACGTAATATACGTTTTTACCTTTTGAATTATACACGGAGTCCGGGAATAAGTGTCGGTCAAAGAAAAACGCTGTTCGTTGGCTATAAAGGAATAAATTGTCCTTGAAATTAAACGTAAAACACGCCCTTTTTCTAATTGAGTGCAAAAAAATATTACACATAACTCTTTTTAATTCACCCAATACTAGCCTGGAACGCGGTAGTTACCGGGCAGCTAGATGTCTTCGCAACTGTTCGCGGATATTCGCCTGAGTAACGTAGTATCGTGTGCACGAAAAAGATGAGAAATAATGATTATTATTTTCAAGTTTCTGCAAAAAGGTCATCTTTGAAATTTTATTTTAATAATAATCAACAATTTTACAATCAACGAATGACGTCTTTCTTTGTCCGACACTTATTCCCGGACACCATGTATAATTGGAGATGGCATGATAGACAGCATTTCAATACCCTCTCAAATTGATCTAGGTCTACTAAAAATATTAACTTGTTAACAAATATAGACGCATCAATAAATAGACCATATAATATAAATGTATTTTCGTTGTCAATCAATCAACAGCTTATCTCCGTCCTCTACTGGACATAGGCATCTCCAAATGCGTGTATCATCTGAGGCAAGACTGTTGAGATGACGATTCCAGTGCGTAGCTTCTCACACCAGATACGCTACTGCCTGTCATTGGTTTGTGCTATTTTAGCTACGTAATTAAAATATCACTCCAGCCTCGCTTGACTAGTGGACGAGACACCGCGGTGAGCTACGCCGTCCAGGACAATAAGCCTGTTATCAACTCAACATTGCAATGAAATGTGGTATTTTCCTTAATTTTCCACTAATTTATTATTAACCAATTTATAATTTAAATACGCACATACACCTCTCGCTGTGGTACTATCTCAAACCTTCTCAGCGCACTGTGTTTTCCTAAATCCTTATTTCTTAGGCGCTGCATTATCTTTAGGTTCACTTTGTAGAACACTGTCAGTTGGAAATTATTTTTAAAGAAATTATATTTAATTATCGTAACTGTAGGTTTTATGTCCCAATATTTCGTTATTTGTTTTGATGATAGGTATATGAGAATAACTAAATGCTACGAAGAAACAAATTCATACACTCGCATGAGAGATACTTATAAAATTTAAATAATTTCGTATTATTTTTTTAAGGGCTGAAGATCTGTACGTCGAAAAGTCTTAAACTTCTAACCTGTTTAAGATTAAAATTTTACTAGTATTTTGCTATATTTCCAAAATTATATTATCATACTTTGCTAAGAAGCGTTTGTATAATTAAATAAATCAAACTATCCCCAAAACGATCGTTTTTTGATCTTATGTGAAGAATTGATGATGTTAAAAAGTTCCATAAATAATCCCAGGAGCAATACCAAGTAAAAAAAGCACTTGAATGTATTAAGGTTTTTTTTAAATTAATAGGTGAATCTTTTCTCATGTAAATTCCAAATAACCTCAAGTACCTGATAAAACTGTACTAATATCCTTTACAGTTACTGTTATTATTTCAGGACGTGTCGTCTTATTAGTAAAAGGCAAACACTTCGCTTCCATTATCTCTACACTTGATAATAATCGTATTATAATTATCGACAACAAATATCGCAGGTGTTATCTAAGGAGATACCTCAAAAGAGTGCGATGAGATCTGTTCATATTATAATATGTATATAGAAAAAATAAATTTACGTCATCAGGCCAATAACAAAATGCTTAACCGCAAAACCGGCTTTTATTTTTAATTGTTTTTATAAGCGGTTAATAATTTTCCGTGTCTTACAATTAATTAAATCTGTAATATTCATCTAGATTGTTTCAATGATTATTAGTGATGTAATTGACAATATCAGAATTTGAAAGCCGCGGTTTCCTGCATTTATGAAATGGGAAACAATTAGATTGATAGTGATTCAGTATCATTTTATTTAGGTTTTTTTTTATTATTACTCAATGAACCAGCAGACAGACTTAATATGTCCATTTATTCTTAACAATAAAAGTTACATAAACACTTGGTCTTGTAGTGGTTAGGAAAAATTTATAGGTACAACACCTATAAATTTTATCATCTTACAACATTAGATATTAAAGTGTTTCTGTATTTATGTAATATCACCAATAGTACCATATATTAAAATGAGATAGGTGTATCAGATATAATCGTTGATACCAAACTCTCGGAAAACTGAAAAAAACTATCTTCTACACTATCTTCACCCAGGAGCGTGAAAAGCAAGGGCTAGACAATATATCTGCACATAAAGTATTTGAATTTTCATTTGAAAAATAGGTTACGCTGAAAGAAAAACAAATAGTTTATTGATATTTTCAGTTAGTAATAACCATTTAATAGAACATAATTATTACTGAAATTGTAATTTTCTAAAAAGTTTGTTACTTCTAAAGAAAATATTAATTATAAAATAATAAAACAAAAAACTGATCATAGATCTCAGCAGGCTTTTCATAATCGAATTTTATATTAGTATCAAATGTTACCAATGCTAAACAACGTTTAATATAAACGTTGTCAGAACAGATACACTGTTTGGTGTGAACAAAGCCTATACAAGAAATGAATTAAAAGTGGCATAAAACTAAGCTACGAAAACAACACATAGAAAAAAGAGCCTGACTTAAATGGGAATGTAGTGTAAATCAGACTATTACGAAATACGTGCAGCAAATAGCTACGTGTTTGGATTAAAACGATAGCTAAATGCGGTGACAGTGCGATGTAGAATAAAGTGTGTTCATGAAAGTAGCTAAGGGAATATTAAACGACTTCTCCTTTTACAATGCGCATACAAAGAAAGATTAAAAACGAAAATACATTCAAAGAGCGCTTATATAGAAAGTGGCACAAAAAGATCGAGTCACGCAAAGGGTATAATCATTTATATCCGATCAAGGATATAATGATAGAGATGAGATTAAAGACGTTTAGATGACAGTAGAATATGATCGTTGTCAACTTTCATTAAAATGTTGTCAATTTAGGCAGAGTACGTCATAACTCTGGTTGTCCCTGAATCATTAGATGTAACTTCTTACATTAATTCAGACATATCGTAAATATCAGATTAGAATATTTATGATATACATCCTGGGTTTCGACTCTGCTCTCTGAAATATTCTAATCTCAGCTCTTGAATGAGTATTTTGGTGGAAATCCCACCACACAAGACTTCTATGAAAATTACATTGTGGAATGAATTAATAATAGAAGCCAATCAATGTATAATAACACAATATGTTTCTTAAAATAAAGATTACACTTTTAAATTTTATTTATTGAACTAATTAAACGCTGATCAACAACCAAATATAGAGAAGAAGATGTTACTAAAGTAATCACACAACCAATAATTAACAAAATAATGTGAACTGTCAAACGACACGATCATCACAGCGACAATAACGCAACTGTCATCTTTGTACTGTACGCGCGCGGCTTCTGTATTCTTTTATCGGTGAACTCGCCAGTAATATTCGGATGTGCGGAAAAAAATCCTTTTTCGGTCAGAGGCAGTTTTGGGAAACTGCTTTACCGATTTCATATAAAATACAATTAAAAGTCAATTACGTAAAAGTATTGATTTTTTTAAACGTGAATGTCACGTATGATGACATAGTCTTGAATACCTACGACTCACAGCATTACAATTCAATGTTTCTCGTCAACAGCATTAATTTGAATATGAATTCCGCGATGATTTCCCAATATCGTAAGCGAGTAAATTTCTTTTCCATATTTTGAACGTCTCTCCCACGTGCTGGTGCCCATTTTTAGTTACTAGTACGTATTTTTTTACGCTTGAACAAATAAAATTTATCTTAAGACATAATATTTCTCATAACACATTAAAGAAAACTGACAAACTATAAATATTACCGATAGCGGTTGTGAACTAGTCATACGGTTCCGATTGATTTCGTGTCCTCTATGTTTTTATAAAACAGCAAAATTCAGGAGATCTATATATATATATATATATATATATATATATATATATATATATATATATATATATATATATATATATAAATACAAATTTCCCTCTGACTTTGGTTTTTATTTAATTTACTTTCATTTTATACGGGGTTCCTTTTTTGTTCTTTTAGCATTTCTAAAAAATATTCTATTATGATTTTTGTCATGCAAATCCTATGCTGACAATTCAAAATGTAAATATATGTAGCATTTGCATATAATAAATGTTTTTAAATTTCTTTTCGGGCTACCTAATATAATGATGTACTATATGGCCATGGTGTACTATACATAAAATATAATTTTGTTTTAAACCACTAGTATTTTCAGAAAAATTAGAATATCCGATATAATATAGATTTTACCATTATTTTTAGATGAAAATAGTGATAAAAAGCTTTTCCAATGTTTAATCTCATCTTGAAAATTCTTTTCTGACGGACCAATAATTCGAACTATGTTCGTTACTGGACTTATAATCGTTAATGAACTTACAATCAAACTAACAATCATTAATAAGTCGAACTTTTAATCGTTAATCTGAAAAACAAAGTTTTTCAGAATTTTACACACTAACTTGTGTAAAACTAACACTAATCTGTTAAAAAATGAGATGGCATATCTCACTAACTATTGACTTAAATGAAAAACTATTTTGGGATCTCTATATAATTTTTAAGACTTATCTAACCTATGCGCCTATTTACATAGTATTTTTTTCATCCCTTTTCTTTTTCACCCCCAATATAATGTTATTCTAATAATTCCAATATTTATTTTTATAGCGGTTCATAGAAGACACCTACTATCCAAATTACATCTATATAGTGCCAATAGTCTCCGAGTAAAATGGCTGTGACATACAAATAGGCAGACGCGACGGGACGAAGTTATAAGTGTTCCGTGTTTGCCATTTAATTACGGAACATGAAAAACGATATCGATTAATTAATTTATGTTATAGATATCGGTCTTAACGTAAACGGTGCTCGGGTCTCTTCACCTGATCAGTATAAAAAATATAGCTCTCCCAATACCAACATATTTACGTGCACCTTTACGTAATAGTCAAATAGACAAAGCATATAAACGAAACGACTAAAAACAGAAAGTTCCTTCGTCGGGTGCCTAGAAATTCACCTCCTCTGCAATCACTCTTATAAATGTGCAAATACACACACCCGCCCACGCATACCCACAAATACGTGACGTAAGTGAATATCCGTCGGCTGCACGATAAATTGTCCCTCAGACGTGCACATCGGGCCGCAAACGTGCACTGCAAGCGCGCTGCACCACCGGAATGCGAGAGCGCGTGGCGATTGGGCGCCGCATGCTAATAGCTTGTGCGCTCGTTAAATTTTTACGTAAAACGAAAGTTTTAACAAAATATCTGCTATTTCTATTTTTCCTTGCGGTAGTCATCATCTAGTTGGATGAGACTTACTCACGAAGCGCTAAGGACTAGTCGCTTATCCGGTCGAAGAATGCATTTTCGTTTTCCAATTTTACTGGCTAGTCGAGAACCAGCCCATCACACACAACGTGTTCAAAATAGATTCTTGAACTCCGACATCAATTGCGAATAGTATCTAAAGCGGAACAATGAGTAAAGACCAATCTAGCACGAGTTTCACTCGTGCTACATTAGTTCCGTACATACTTATAAATATTTAAGGAGACATAGTATTTCTATTAAGATATTTACAAATATTAATATTTAACAACGTAAATGTATATATTACATATTACACTGTAATATATATATATATATATATTACACTGTAATATATACATTACTATATATTACACTGACGTTAAATCATGCTGAATATTTAAAAACAAATATAAGATCTAGGATAGTCGCCATAGTTTTCATATAACTTCTGCGTAGGCTTCTAAAAACTTTCCTTTTTTTGTATATTTTGGTTGAGTAGTTTCATAAATAAGGGGAAAATATATTTTTTTGTATATTTCATATCAATATATCTCTAAAAATATACTGCCTAAAGTTATGAAAAAGATCCTTATTACTAGCTCTTTCAAACGCTTCGCTTTTTCCCACACTATACACGGTGTCCGGGAAATATAGCTTCAGATAAAAAATACGTTATTCGTTGACAGAAAAATAGTTGATTGTCGTTAAAATATAGTTTAAATGATGAATTTTTCCAGAAAATTGAAGATAATATTCATAATTATTTGTCATCTTTCCGTACACACGATACTTGCGCACATTATGCAGCGCCGCTCAGAGGAATAACCCGCGAACAGATATGAAAATTATCTAGCTACCCGGGTAAGCACCGAAATCCAGGTAAGTACCAAGTGTGTTAAAAAGAGTTATGTGTAATATTTTTTTTGCACGCAATTTGAAAAAGGGCGTGTTTTACGTTTTATTTCAACAACAAATTTATACATTTATACTACAACGAATAGCGTCTTTCTTTGTCCTACACTTATTCATGGACACCGTGTATATAGATTAAATTTATATAGTAATAGCTATTGTTATATGTGCGAGTTAATATATTTTATTACTTTGCCAAATTTCAAGTTTCTACGTCAAGAAGTTTCATTGAAAACTGGCTAGGATAGACAGAGAACACGTGAGTGATCTTATAACATTTTCATTTTTACGGAACCCAAAAAAACTAGAACTTGAGCTATAAAGTAGACCGTGAAGAGAGGACAAGAATTAATACAAAAATGCATATCAGTACATCCTTACTTCAATGCAAAACCCTATGACAAACAAATAAACCATTCTTATCATAATGGTTGGAGTGATCACAAGGCGTACGTACTTTTGACGACACAACGCACCGCGAGGATCCCGACCGCTGATCGGGAATCGAAACCGGATTCTCGCAATGCGCTGTGCCGTATCAACTGTATATTTATCTAGCACGTCTAACATTATATTTGATATTTATAAATTATCAAATATAATGTCAGACATGCTATCGCACACCGGATTATTTTCAGCAAACGCTTACATGAGACGACATCTGTTTAGTATTACAGAAATTTGCTCAAGAATGCAATTTTTTTCGCCGTGTAATTTTGCTTTCAATCGCAAAAAGTTTTACAGCTATTGTGTAACGAACTGGACGACAGCCAGGATGTACGAGTGCGCCGATCTTAAAACATTGTATAACGGCGCATTAATATGCGATTTCAAAAGCTATTTTAGACTGCGCTTTATACATCAAGAGAGACGCGTCGTGTCGCAAGGCTGCGAGCTGCATATTAAGGAATCTTGTAAGATCAGAAACAATTCTACGTCGATATCGTCCGCTTAATGACGAATTATTTCATTATATATTCATTTATCAAAACGTAATTTAAATCTGAGCTTTACTGATACATGAGGCTAAACAAACATTTTTTTATAAAAATATACTATGACAGTAGATTTAATATAAAAGTATATATTGAATATATTTGGCGTTAATTTTGTAGAAATTCATTATAACATTTAATTGTGGATAAAAGTACATAGCAAATACTTAACATTTAATGCACCTGAAAGCAATTTTTCATATTATTGACTGGTGTAAGATATTTTTAGCTTACTACTCGTATTTATCGACACACCAAAAGAATAACACTGTAACTCATATGTTATAATTTTAGAAGAGAACGTAACAAACGAAAAAATAAAAGAACGAAACTTTCACACTATTTTATGTTTGTTATCGTAAGAGAGTGTTATAGGGAACAATTGACGACAAGGATGTAATAATTAATAAAAAAAAGATAACAACAAGGATGTAATTTGTAATAAAAACCATCAAAACCCGAGTTACGGCTTTCTTTTTTGAAATTATCACTACATCGTCCATATATATATATATATATATATATATATATATATATATATATATATATATATATACATATACAGCAATAAAGTCCCGGATTTAAAAAAAACCTCAGGTGTCTATGGGGCGTCCGAAAAAAAATTAATGCCGTACCAAATAATTAATAGGCTTATATAGGCTGTTAATTATTTGGTACGACACACTGTATAATTAATTAACAGCTATGTACACACTGTTTTTCTCATATATACTTAAAAATGCCAAAGAAACCTTTTGTTTTTGATGTCATTTACCCTTGTCTCGAAAAAAACTGTATCTCTTACAAAAATTATCCAATTATAATAATTTTTCGGTGTTTTATTAATAAAAATTTGTACAAGGATAATAAAATACAAAGAAAATTATGGAAATATATATTGTGAACCAAATTTATAACAAAAACTGAAATCAAGGTCACATCGTATTTTCGCATCCTCCGTTTCAACAAAATAATTGTTATCGTCACTATTATCACTATCACTCAAAATTTGCATTACGCCAATTTGTGAACGCACCACAATATCACTCCCACTATCACTTTCTTCACAACTTGAAAAACGATCATTTTCACTGGAATTATTTTCGTATTCCTACATTATGGGTTAAAAATTTTCTTTTCCTGGATCCTTTTTATATTGTAATTATTCATAATATTATAATTTGAACTTTATGTAACACGTAGAAAGATAAAAAAATTAGCGATGCGTGCGAGCGACCTACCCTACAGCGCGCTAAACAGCAACTGATTTCGCAAGCGCCATCGCGCTCGTGGCAAATTTAGTTAGTACGCGCACAAGTGGGATGGCGCTCGTCGGCATTCAAACGGTTAATATATATATATATATATATATATATATATATATATATACACATATATATGTATGTATATGTACATATATATAAATATATTTTCCACAAACATATCCTTCCTTCCTAAGCGGCAAAAGTAATGAAACATGCACGAGTGCGCATATCTACGAGCGACATATGACACCGGCGTGATATCATCGTAAGAGTATTCGCATATTTCGGTTGTATAAGCATTTGTCCTTACGTCAGCGTCAATTCGTCGCCTCTTGCATAAATTGATTAATGCACAACCGGTGTCAACTGTTATGTCAGCTTATGTATTCAGAGTCTCCATGTCATATCCGTTGCTTTTGGTATTCAATCTGTATTTGTCTCGATAATCTGTTCATTTGAGATAAGCAAAGTGATATTTAGTTGGCGATAAAGATAACCAACTGTTCTAATGGTTGATACAAAAAAGTCTTATTTGTTTTGGTACAGTTAATTAATTTATTTTTGAAAATATTATAAATTGAAAAAATTTATTTATTTTGAATATACTATATAACAATTAATAAAATATTAATCACCCACACAAGTAACATTGAGAATACATAAAACTTCTAAGCCTTCATGAGACACCTGTCAGTTATTATATAAATATTTTTATATTTAAATATTTTTATTTGAACGAAATGAAAACAAATATTCAGAAAGTTGTTAATAAGAAAATATTAATGTAAATTTGTTATTTTACTTTTATGAAATAATTTATAACATAAATATTTCTTAACAATCAATTGAAAATATATTTTTAATTTTATAATACTGTTAACCGACAAGACGCTGTTTCGACATCAAAACATTGAGAGTCTGATAATAAGGTTAAGTTTTTTTAATAAACGTTACCTCCTATACCCAGCCTTACTTATTGATATATTCTGCTAATGATTTGTTGTGTGTCCAAACCCTTACAAAAAGTTTTATGCGCTTTCTTACAAATAAATTTCCTATATTGAATATATTTGGCATTAATTTTGTAAAAATTCATTATTCACAATTAAATGAAACTACATAATATATAGTGGTGGGCTATTAGCAAATATCTTTACTAATAGCCCACCTGAAGATGTTGTAATACAACGAAACCTAGGGCGTGGTAAAAAACTTAAAGAAAGTAGAAATAATACTACATGACGTAGTTTCATTTAATTGTGAATAAATTTCCTTCCTTGCGATCTCATTTTGTTAATCTATAGCTCATAATTTTTTAAAATAGACATCCATTACCCATATTTGAGCTACACCTATTTTTCTTATCTTTTTTCAATCATTTTCCCGGTTAACTTCTATAAATCGTCATTAGTATTAGAATATTATTCAAAATGTCTGACCAAAAAAATTTCAAATCCAATTGCAACAATTTCGTAATTTCGGTTGATTTCTTTCACATTGTGTAACAAATCGAAAAAAGTTGCGTCGAAATTTTAAAAAAAGGCAAATAAAACTATGCAATACAGGATTGTGGCTTTTAACTTAAATTTTTATCACATTGCTAAAATTTATATTAAACCGGTACAGCAGACTTTTTGCTAGAACGGCTATCTCTTCCGTTTGACTGCGATACGTCGAATTAAAATGTAATTTTTTAAGTATCAGTATCTCGAATACTTGAACGGCTGTGACCAACAGGTCATGACAACCAAAAATTCTTGTCGTTTGATATACAGTATAATTATCTGGCGTATCATTTGTTATGTGATATAACGATATGTAAATCTAATTATCTAATATTAAAAGTGTATTTAGAAATTATGGTTCAAGAATTTTTCCTAATTGTTTAAGTTAAGTTTAAAGTTACGCGTTATTAATTGACCTTATTTTCAACATTTGAGTGCTCCTTATCTCAAACAATAAATAATAAAAAAATATAAGATTTTAAAGGGAAACGAAAAATGACAAAATACAAGCCAAGATCTTGCAAATTTTGAATATTGCAATATAATAGCTTTATACTGATACGATAGAAAGTGATATAAAAGCTAATATAAAACTTTTAGAAAGAAAAACAAAAAAAATAGATGAATTAACAATGTATAATGTGGGATTTTTAGCAGTTATAGCCACGGAAAATGTCAGAAATTTTTTTTTCACCATAATACGACAAAACGTAATTAATTCAGTTTTTCGATATAACTAGGTACATATATTGGATTATGGCCACCTAAAATCCAAATAGCTAAAAATATTTCAATAAATGAGATTGTTGATACACGTCAAGTATCGTAACGGTCATAAGACTATTGTTGAAGATATGGTATAAATACTAGTGGTATATACTTAGACATATGTACATTAAAATTACGCTCAACCAGAAAAATATATTCAAAATTTATTTACATTACCATAGATTTTAATTTCAATAAAAAAATTAAAATGACTAGGCTCAATCTTACCACTAGACTACAGTTGTGTAACTATTTCAAGACGTAAAATCTTGTATCCCTCAATACTACAGTCATAAGCGTCTTCACAGAATATCCTTTAAGTTGATATTGCTAACTGGAGCTGACTGAAAAGTGACAAATTGAGTCAAAATCAATACACGTGTGTCATATTGATTATAGACTTTAGAAAATTTAAATTCATTCGAAAAAATTTACTAAACCCGATAAAAGTTCAAAATTAACAATTTACTCTATTTCAAATTAATGTCAATGGTAATAGGTGACAAGAAAAATAGCCGTGGTACTCACCCAAAACTGAGAAACTAAGATATAACTGTGTGTATTAATACAACAAATATAATTTTTAGCGTTCCATATCTAAACTAATAACCCTTATAGTTTCGCCATGTCCGTCTGTCTAACCATCTGTATCTCACAGTAATTTTACTCATAGACTGTTAGTGCTATAAAGCTGCAATTTGGCATGGTTACATATATTTATAACGCCCATTAAGTTATGAAATACCATCTTTAAAAGGTATTTTTAGGTTAACTCCCCTAAAGAGAAAGCTGGGATGAATATGTTTATTCACATGACTCGTGCAGAGGGTATATCAAAACGTCATATTGGGGGTATGTCATAAACACTTTTTGGATACAAGATCCGTTTATGAAATATTAAATTTTAAAAAGGTAATTTTTTTATAGTTGCGTCTTGCCATCCTTGCCAAATAAAGCGCTCTTTTTGAATATTTGAAAAGTATTCACAATTGCAGTAGATATAACGAAATTAAAAGGAAAATTATCACAGCTAAATAGGCTCTACTAGTTTACGAGTAACAATTCGTAGTCCGTGGAAACTCCACATAAATAACTTAAAACAACTGCGAAAAGAACTTCATACTTTAAAATGTATATTTATTAGGTCTATAGAAGATATACTCGGCAATATATGTATGTTTTACGTGGTGGAAATTTACTCATAGTAATATTTGTAAATAGTTTCCTAAAAAACGTATAAATGTTCATGTGCGGCTAAATGTGAACGGAACTCTTGTAGCGCCAGTTACACTTATAGTTAAAAAGGTTTTTTTATGAGTTTAGGACACAATAGTAATTGTTGTGCTAATAATACTATCAGTATTATTACTCATTTTATGGACACTGATTTTATGCAATATGTGCCTAGTTTTAGAATTGTGCCAAAAGGGTAGTTTGTCAACAATTCGCATGATGTCCCCAACTTTATGACTTTGACATTGTTTAAATATAGCATACACAATTCCAAACTCCCAGACTACACTACAAACGCATGGTCACATTTATGTTTGATCGCAGTGTCCACTGTCTGTGTCGTAATGAATTATTTCATTACTTAGGTAGATTATTGGTGTCATTATTATAAAAATAAATCTTAAATTATCTTCATTGTTATATAAATAAATTAACAAATCGTACCTTCATTCGTTGAAAGATACGGCTGTTTGTCGACAGTCAGGAAATGTCTTTGAAATGTCTGCCCGCAAAAAAGGATTATCGATTCTATAAACATAATCGTACTCGCATATAGTTAGAATATTGTATTTACGCCCGATTTGCTTCAAAGGCTCACTTTATTCAACGTTCTGGTAATGTTTGTTTCGAATTTATCTTCAAGGACCTTCGGAAGAATAAATTCATTTTGTTGTTTTGTGATAAAAGGAACTTCGTTGATGTATTATCAAGTCTGAACCACCAATTTTATTTCTATCAGTTAGTCATCATGGCAATTTATTCTGTGCTTATTTCTATATCAAAACAACTATATCTGAGCTTATTTGTGTATCAAAACAACTGTCTTACATATACATACATGCCAAAAGGATAAGCTATCAACGATTAAAATAAATCACATGTGAATATAGGTTCTCGTTACCTCTTACTTAGATTTCTGGCAACTGCTACTTCTATTGTGCTTCTATTAATTGTCCCAACGAAAAATGTAAAAATAAACTGTTCGGAACATACTTTGCGGACGGATTTGAGATCCTACTATTTTAGACGATTTCAATAAATGATATAGATTGCAGCCTGATGGCGCGTATCTACCACAAGCTCCGCCGTTTCCCGCCACAGGATCTCGGTATTAAGAGCTAATGTTTGCAAGAGGCAAATATACTTTAACAAAATGGGTTGAATTTTTTTCTGCGTATATCTATGAGTACAGATGCGAATACTGAGTAATGGAAAATTTTCGGTAGCATTTTTACAGTTCCATTTGCCTGTCTTCTAATTTCGTTTGTTTTTAATCCTAAATACGCCTAAAATTGTTTTGTAAATTCTGAATTGAGAGCGTTATTTAATAAGTTACCGTGATTTTTGTCAATTAATTTAATTTTGGTAAAAATATTCTCAGGAATATTCTTATAGTTTAAAAAAAATTCTGTTGACAAGTAGTTTTGGAAAGGAATGAAATAATTTAGTTCTGAATAATGAAGAGTTGGTAATCGAAGTTACCTACGTTATACGAAGTATCATTTACGGTAGTTTATTTTTAATTTAGAGAAATTCCCCACATTAATTTTTCATAATTTCTCCTAAATAGTAATTCACAATCACATATATATACAAACAATCGTAATAATATTCGTAATTTCTACAAATTATAATATTACTGCAAATTGCTTTTTGTAAAAACAAATGTTAGCAAGACTATTTATTATATTTTTCTCAAGATTCATTTTAATTTCCAACCAAAACAATTATTTCTTTTTAATATTACTTTTGTCACTCATTTATCGAAGTAGCTAAATGGAATTTGCGTGACTCTCAAGTCCAGGTTACAGGTTAGTCTAGGTACGTTTCAGGTTGAAATAAAACGAATAAAATATCTACTATGAAAAAATGACTGAGTGTATTTACCTCTGCGCGAAATAAGAAAGTTACCTTTAACGACTCCTTGTACATCGACCTCAATGATCTCATCGGACGGAAAAAAATTACACGAATAAGCGGAAGGAGCTCCTTAATTGTAATTGGTTCTGCGAGTTTACAATTTTGAATTCAGAAAAGGAATACTTTCATTATTTTTATATTCTTGCCCGCGGGCTATTTTCAGGGATTTTCTTTTGGAACGCGAAGCTTGAATCTACGCGAAAATATTTTTTTTTCTCATTATGATTTTTCGTACTTATATTACCTGAGGGCAATTCATCCTAAGGCAAATACACACTAAAACATTTTATTTTAAATATAATAAAATATCATGTTATGATTATATACGGTTGCGGCATATGACAGCGTTCGGTATGAAAAGTGGGTACTGATATACATATATTTTCTTCATTTCGTATCTAGTAGTATGTTAAGACTAACCGTTCGCTTTCTTGTGCCCTGAATATAACATGTTCAATAAGAATAATAAAAAGATTATTTCATACTGTCTAATGTTAAAATTTTGTTACTTAAATTTATTATTAAAAATTAATTCTGAAATACAAGAGGTTTTTGTAATGTCAAAAATGGAACCAACCAGCAAATGTGTGTTTTACTCATTGTTTTTCAAAAAATTCAATATTCAAAATTTTAATTTATTTTTAATTACTGCTACTTGCTACAAATTGTCGGTTCTAAGGACATTCAGTGCTACCCTTACCTTAAAGAAGTGAACAGTTTTCCTTAAGTCATGTCACATAATTTATTTTTCGTTATTTTCAAAGATTACGAGGAACTAATTAAATATAAAGATAAAATGTTTATGTTGTCTATGAAAAACAGCTCTTGTAAAAATATGCCTTTAATAAATAACTTTATTTACTACATTGTCGATAATTTCCTTATAATATTTTGTTTCATTATTAACATTTTTTAAACTTTCAATGTAGCTTTAAAGAAGGCACCTTCATTTTCATACATTTTCTTGCGTATAGTACCTACAGTATTAGCATTCGAAGGAGAAAGCAGTTATTTTTCCCATCCTCTGCCTATAGTTTTGTTGGGTGAAAATTTGAAAAGCAATTGCAGAAATTTCTTCCCTAATATAAGAAAAACTCATCATGTGAGGTTCTGACGTTTTGAGATCATTGCAGTAACCTATCTATGAATTCTTACGAGACGTCTTCAAAGTATTACCATGTTTACTAAAAATGTGCTTTGGTAATATAAATTTTCTTTTCATAATAAATCATTTTCGCTGAACATTAATCCTAACCGTGCTCACAAAGAAACCACTTTAATAGATATTAAGCTACAACTAAAAACTAAGAGAAGGTGAAATGTGCCGCTACTGTAGAAAAGGATTCGACTCAATAAATGATAGCACTATTTATTCGAGGTAAGAAATGTTATCGGAAAAAAATTGCGGATTTCAAAATCCCTCTTAGAGGGAAGCCCAAGTTTGCCGACTAAAAGAGGGCACAGATAGATAAACGCTCTACGCGAGTAAGGTATTGTTATCGCCCGCCCTGTCACTCAGTCTCTCTCGTCCTGGTTTCTTTCCGCGCCAACTATCCAAGGGTGCGACTACGACATTATGATCCCTTTATACCCTTGACAGTGATGAATGGTGACAGTGAAACTTATCTCTCTGCGTCGTCATCTGCTGAGAATGGACCTGCATGGCGCATTGTACTCTATTTAATCTCTTTCAACTATTTCCCGTGTTTAAGTATAGATATAAATCAGCGTCGATATTAGACAACGAATGAGTCGTAATAACCAATATAAATTTGTACGTATTCACAGTGAGCGTTGCTCCGTTCGATATCCGCTGTAACGTAGTTTAACTTTGCGTCATTGTACTCTATTCAATCTCTTTCAACTATTTCCCGTGTTTAAGTATAGATATAAATCAGCGTCGATAATAGACAACGAATGAGTCGTAATAACTATTATAAATTTGTACGTCTTCACAGTGAGCGTTGTTCCGTTTGATAGCCGTTGTAACGTAGTTTAACTTTGCGTCATTGTATTCTAATTAAACTCTTTCAACTATTTCCCGTGTTTAAGTATATATATAAATCAGCGTCGATAATAGACAACAAATGAGTCGTAATAACCAATATAAATTTGTACGTCTTCTCAGTGAGCGTTGTTCCGTTTGATATCCGTTGTAACGTAGTTTAACTTTATTCACGTTTATTATTTTTTATTATTTGTAACATAGATAACTTTATTTATAATATAGATTTTATATGCTTTATCATTTTTTTTGTTAGATGTTTTTATTAACACTGACAAAATAAACTGGAGTTGGTGCCATTTATTTGCCTAATGGCCATTGATTAGCTATTGTTGGCGTCATCTAAATGTATCTATTAAATTTAAGGGCACTAAAGTTTTATACAGATTCTCTACCACAAATAAAATGAAGTGACTCTCCACATTATCCGTGCTTGCCATTTCAGAAACTCCTTAATATAAGCCAAATATATCAACGGAGTTTCAGTTTTATCGTAATTTTTATTAGTTCCTCATGATTGGTGCAAAAGTTTGTTGTTAAATAATATAAGTACAATAAGTTATGGTTGACTATAAAATGTTAGTATCAAAGGCGCTAAATCTTACTGTATCACAAGCAGGGCTTAAAATTATTTAAGAGTTCGTAATAACTAGAGAAACGTATTCTTTCGGATGAATTGAGAATATTACTTTAAAAATATAATAAACAAATTAATTGCCTAAAATTCAACAGAAGGAAAGGATAATAGGATAAATAAAACAGGCAGTTATATTAAATTATAATTATTAATACAAGAGTCTATCCACAATTAAATGAAACTACATGATGTAGTATTATTTCTACTTTCTTTAATTTCTTTACCACGACCTTTGCTAATATCCCAATGTCAAATATACAAAGCAAAGATCTTTGCTAATATCCCACCTGACGATGTTGTAATACAACGAAACCTAGGTCGTGGTAAAGAAATTAAAGAAAGTAGAAATAATACTACATCACGTAGTTTCATTTAATTGTGAATAATGAATTTCTACAAAATTAACGCCAAATATATTCAACAATAGTCTAATTCGTAAGACGCCTTGTTTATGTGTTTCTGTCCTTTATGGGATTTGGTTTTTAGTAGATGGTAATGAAAAGGTTTTTAGTAAATATGTGTGGAAAATTTGTTTCTTTTTCTTGTCATTAAGTGGTCGAAATAAACAAAATGGTTTATGATATGTTTGAAATAAAAATAGAAACGTTGTTCATAGCAATATCCGCCCGTCAATATCATTACAAACATTTAATTTTTTAACTAGATCAATTTTGAATCCATCACACGAGGGTCACTACATATACCGGTTTTACACAATCGCACGATATACTTAAGTATGGAATTCAGATCTCTATAATTAATTCGCAACGTAACGTCAGCCGGGACGCATCGTACGTTTAATTTAGATTGGTGTCTTGTCAGGTGACAGTTTGAGCCAATCACCATTCCAGAGGCGTCGTCTCGACTGTGTTCTTCATTTAAATTGATTTTTATGCGGTTAAACCACGTACAAGAAGCGTGTTAACGAAGCGGCTGTAAAAAAAATATTTTCACATTCACTTAATCCGATTTTCTCGTACTTATACAAATACCGCATTACAATCGCTACCGTGGTAAGTAATAGTAACAAACCAGTAATGTGCATGTTTTCCGGGTTCATTCAGACTCCGACCGTCATTAGCCGACTCTCTTCGAGATTAGCCAATCGCGTAATTTGTGTGGAGGAGGGTCACAGCGGAACGGCACTTTTTGTTTGTTCCTCTATAAAGCACTTTTCGCGCTCGTTAAACGATTCGGACGTTACGCGTGTAATCTCTTGTCAATCACGCCTCATAGAATTCTTTTTCGACGCCGTCAGTCGGCCTTAAGCTGCTTACATAACGGGGTGTGTTGTTGACCCTTACGAAATTGATAGCGGAGCCGATGGTTGTGTCAAACAGGTCGCCGTTTCGGATTAAGGCGTTTCATCGGCGTGTTAAAACTTAATTAAATTTAAAAACCAGTTAAGGCGTATCCTATTAATTGTAGATTAACATCGGCGGATCAGATATTCGTGCACATGTTGATACGGAAAGATATTTTGAAGGTTCAATCACTTTTTGAGGTAACATTCACGAGGAACTAAAATAACGTGTATACACTAGCGAACTGATCACTGTTACGTAATATATATATATATATATATATATATATATATATATATATATATGTATGCACCTCTATATTAAAGAAACCCTTTAAAAGGTTTACTTTTTATATTCACTTTGGTAACAATTATGAAATCAAATTATTTGAACAATTCTGGCTGAGTACTTGAGACATGCCAATCTTCAGTCTGAAATCTAACGTTAAGAAAAATGAAATATCGATTTATTTATTTAAAACTATTAAAAAAGCTGACGTTACCGATCTAGTCCAAAGAGCCACATTTTAAACTTTAAACATATGATTAAACATTCATACTGATTAAAAATTATATATTGGAATTGATCTAATAATAATATTTCATCATTCGCAATCTTACTACGTCGATTGAATTCTAGATGGCGCTAAGAGTACTAGTGAACGGCACAAATAAATTTCTTTGCCCACTTTTCAAAATGAAATAGGCCATAATAATTAAACGTGGCAAAACAGCCACGAGTCACTAAACTTAACTCATTACTGGGGATGGTGCCATTTTTTAACATTCATGATTTCTGATTACAACATAGATTTTTAAAGCCCATCACAACTTTCAGTAAATCTATGTTTTCAAACATTGTAATGGTTACCGTCAGTCTTTATATCTAGAGATGTTTCATTAACTTGATTAAAGCATTTGTATCAAGCTATGAATGTGGAAAAGTGTATTTTTAGAAAATAAAATTATTAATTATATACAAAATATATTTATTAATTATGTATAAGTCTAGAGAATCTCGATTTCAACAAATGCGACATGGAGCGTAACCGCTCTCTTCACCGACATCAAACTATAAAACTGTCGATATCGACTGTAGTTTTCACCTCAAGTAAATTTAATTTTTAAAAGACACAACGTCCATTATATATCGGTGGAAATTCAATAACTGCCTGTCCGTGTTCGATGATACGCTACCGGTGGAAGAAATCAATTGGGCCGCTGCAATTGATCGATACGAAAAACGCCAACGCAGCCCTTGATTCGCGCCGTGACTCACGGCGCACTTAAATGCGACAATTGAGCGGTCGCTCAATCAAGTTTGATTTGTAGAAACACTCGTATGTCAGAGTTCGCCTCGCTCGCCGATCGTGATCCACTTCAATGTCAACGGGCGCGGCCGAAGCGTGTAGACGGAACAGTTATGTGGCGGCCTATTCACAGGCGGAATTCGAAAGAGAGGTGGCTTTAGGGTTGTCAGTCGTTTGTTTTTTTTTATACACACTCGCATGTCTTTAACATATGTAAGTGTAGCAAACAATTTTTAAATCAAAAACATTGATAAAAAAATCACGTTTTCCCCATTATAGTCCACTGTTAACACTGTCATAAATTTTGGTTTGAATAAAAATATTAATTTATATCCACGTAATAAAAACGATTTGTAAATTTATAAATGCTATTTATAAAATAATCAAATTAAATTTATTAGCAGTTTTAGGTTTCAAAGGTTCAAATAAATATATATTGATGAAGTAAAAATTAAGATTCTCCGATTAAATCCTGCACAATCCTGCGGACTACTAACCGTTTAGTAGAAAATTGTAAGGATTACGTAAAACAATTAATTAAACCATGGCTTAATAAAAAAATATTGCGATCTAAACATTTGTAAACAAGCAAAAATCTAAGAACGTCAATCTAAAATAAGAAAAAAATCTCACTGCCTAAACTCTTACTAAGCAAATAGTGACAATTCACAGTGGGGGCCATCACACATTATTTCAACTAGTGGTACAAAACTACCCGTTCGGGTGATACGAAGTTACAACTGCTTCAAGCTGTTATGGGTGTATCCACATTAGTAGGCTACTTAATGTCAACTGCTTCGACGAGGTTGTCTGCTCAAGCTGGACTCTTTAGTTAGTAAGAGTTTATTTAATTTTTTTTCTATCTATTATTTTAAAAACTTTTCCCTATATACTAATATTTAGTCCGCTTTTTACTACACAACCTGTTTTTTTTTCTATCTTTACTTAATTTTTATTTTTTACTTTTTGGCCTGTAGTTGCGAGCATTAATTCCTGCGTATAGATACACAAAATTGATAGTACTCATTATTATTATAGAGACTTAAATGGGAAATTAATAAAATAATATAGAAATTATAAAAGCGGGCTTGCCCCTAAAGCGATCTCCTTCAGCTCTAACGCTGGTGAAAATGGATGTTAAAACGGAGAAATAACGTAATTGATTGTTTAATCGTCGATAACTAATACAAAAAGTCCATAATCCGTTAAAAGGTATAAGCTATTTCCGCGGTACCCGCTATTTTAAAATTGTAATGACGTCGCCTAAGTCACTCGCGACTATGACAAACATCAAATCTATTCATATGTTAAATTCTAGTATAGTATAAGTTCTTACATATGCACGCAACCGAACAAAGTTACCCTTCCAAGCTCGGGCACTTATATATTAAATACAATGAATTCACATTATGTACTCGATCAATATTTGTTTTAGTTTGAATTTGTTTCAAAAACATCTTTAAATATTAAGTTTTAGTCAATAAAAGAATAGATTTTCTTCTCTGAGTTGTATTAGAATTTATATGTATCTTCACACAAATTGTTTAGGTTTTTCCAACTACTCCATTCCCAGTCAGAATTCAACTGCATTATAACATCGTAAATATAATAATTTAAATAATAGTTCTAAAAGTTATGAAGTTAATTCATATTGCGTAGTAAAGCGGAAATCAGTTAAGACTAACTAAAGTTCTAAACCTAATATTAAAGTTATTAATGTTGATTCGACGTAAGTACAGTAAAAGGCGTTGTATGTATACTCTTCGGGATTCTGTAAACAAAAAATCTAAACGAACTGTTAACTCCTAACAGAAAATCAGTATACTTTAAATTTTCATATTATTTTAATGGATTATATATTAGATATTATTATAATATTTAAGTTGAAATTAAAACTAAAAATTGTATTTTAAATTGTTTGTCTTAGTTTATGAGGTATCGTTGAAAAAACTCTATTGGGAAAATTAGCATAACAACAGGTTTCCGCTTGTACAATTAGAGTATGAAGCCTTAAAAAAAGGCATTGTCAACAAATATGTTAGTTTTCATACTTTTTTGTTGTATTTATTTATGTACATTAAAATACAGAGAAAAAAAATTCAGTTGCGTTGGCTTAAAAAAAATTATTATGAAACATATTTAGAAACGAAGCTAAGTCAATTTAACTAAATGTTTGTCTGCAATCCTCCCCCTAAGAAAAGATACGCAGCGAGTGTGCGAAATAGTGGGTAAACAATTGTGTATAATTTATTTCTTTAAAGGGTTTGAGCACCCGATTAGCGCGAGGACGTATTCTTAAGCACGGTATCTTGCCTGGGTTTTAGGTTGTATGCGACAATTAATAAAACAAAATAAATTGAAACTATGTAAGTGCACGTATAATTAAGCAGATAGGCAAAAAATATAAGAGAAAACCTATCAAGCACGAGAAGGACTCGCACTACGAGGGTTCCGTACACACTTATAAACATTTAAAGGTACATAGTATTCCTATTACACTATTTACAAATATTAATTTTACACAACATAATATATTGTCTATCATATCTTTCACAGATGTAAAACATCTGTCATATTTCAAAATATAACTAACGATTTTCGAATTTTTTCCTCTACTTGTTCTGCAAGGTCTTGCTTTTTGCCAAATTTCATGACTCAAGGTCAACGGAAAGTACTTTTTTAGGGTTTTATTTACTTGCAAGTATCAAAATATTTTGACACTCTAGAAGCTTGTTTTTTATAACTCCAAGGCACTGTACACCTAAGTATTTGATATAAATTTCAACATGATACCTCCACGCGTTTCTGAGAAAAAGGATCTTCACAGACAGACCAAAGCTTACTTTTATAATCATTATTATAGACGGTGTTACGTGTATTAATCTAACTTATTATTTTTTTAAATTCATATATATATATATATATACATATATATATATATATATATATATATTCATATATATATATATATATATATATATATATATATCATTATAATTTTCAAGCGCCTCTTACTTTATACCGCTGTGGTCGCACGTTTTTAGCTTTCAAAGCCTCGGTAAGTTTGTACTTTGCCCCACCCTTCTACCCTTTTAATTCGCTAATCGTTATTAATTAACCTTTACATATATCAATATCCACTTGACCCTTTTTCATTTTATTTGACTTCGAATATCACTTTGATACCGGAAAAGTGACAACCCTGGGCAGAGGACACGTCGCGCACTAATAAGGTCAACTCGTGCGACACCAGTCGCTGCGGCAATCACGGCGACTCTGTCTAGAGTTGCTGTAGTATCAATTAATTGAGTCGATCAAGATCGGACGGGTGACGAACGCTTCCCTCGGACGGACGGTCTAGAGGTAACGGGACCCGGTGCCTTAAGGGGCTGGTCTTATGGCAAACTGTGCGAGATTTGCATATTTTATTACGAAACTTGAATCGGTTCAGCTGTTACGTGGTTCCGGTACCCGAATTTGCCAGGAAGTTGAGTGGAGTCGTATGGAGAGTGGCATATAATAAGTGTATTTTTTTTATTTCTTACTGTAATCACGTAAGGCCCAACCAATATCGGTGGTAAGTACTGATCGACATGCAGTGAACAGATCATTTCAGCCGAAGATTGGGCGTATTATTTAATTTCTAATTAATTTTTTTGGTAAATTAACCTGTACGCTTGATTTTTAAAGTTACAGTAAGAAATGAAATTTGGAGGGCCTAAAATTTAAAATTTTATTTTAAGAAGTCGATTTTAAGAAGTATTTTTAGTAGTCTAAAATGCAACAATATCTGGAGCAGAAGAAATAACTCTGAACTTTACAAATTATTTAAAGAACCGAATGTAGTCAAATATATCGCAATTCAGAGAATAAAATGGGCAAGGCACTTGAGTAGAATGGACAATAGTCGCACAACAAAAAAGATCTCAGCCAGATCATTGGGCTCCCGAAAAAGAGGAAGGCCTAAACTTAAGTGGCTCGACTGCCTGGAAAAAAAATTTTAATCCTAAGTGTAAAGAACTGGATATTTCTGACCAAGAACAGGAGAGCTTGAGAGTTGATCCTGCGGAATGTAGGGGTCCATCCTGGGCTGTCAGACCATTTAAGAAAAAGAAGAAAAGTTAAAATGTTTCGTATACTTGAAACTAATTTTTTTATCTTTAAGTTTTCGACAGAATTCAACGAATGAAAAGCTTATGACAGAAATCATTACCTTACTTGTTATTATATTGTAAACGTGCATAACGATTGGAAAAGGAAAAGCAATGGTTTATGACTTGCTATAAAAAGTGTATATATATATATATATATATATATATATATATATATATATATATATATATATATATACAGTTCTAAAATCGCATAGTATTTATCGTCGAACTTTATGGACTGATTGCCATGACAATCGATACGTCGAGGTTCAGGACACTGGATTGGATCGATTACATTATCCTTTCTCTGAAATGCGAGTCGACAGCCGACGCAGCGTGCGCCGAATGCAATGCATCGTAATTTAATATTTAAATTATTTTAACACCTTCACGTCATCCCCCATATAGCCGACATATGAGATACACATTGGGCATAGATTTGTAGTCATGTTGATGTAGCATCTCGTTATGATACAAAATCTCCACATTCGTAAAATAAGGCGTGCAAGGAAACCAGCCTATCTACGACTTTTCTTTTTTGTTACATTAGTCACTGTTTCCACATGGGATAATTAAGTGATCATTATTTGACATATCATAGAAGATATTTTAGTTAATACGGTTTAAATTTTACAAGTATTTTTTCCAAAGCAAACGGGATTCAAAGGGTTGATTTTATATTTCAAAATTCGCCGACATATTTAAGCCCAAACTTTTATATTCGTACACAATAAGCATAGCAGGTTAATAATTAATGTTCAAGCATTTTCAGTACAAAGGTTACTTTCTAAAATAACATAATATAGATGTTTGTCCACATTTTTATTACGTAAAAATATAATTACTATAATACACGAATGTTTCTGATCGATCAGTAAAGTGCGATTAGCTAGGTCAGATTAGATAAGGTTAATTGCTTTTCAAACTATGTAATTATTACCAATATATATTATTTAACACTCACCGCTCCGTATATTTGAGAATAACAAATATTTTCATCGATATTATATTTTAGTTTCATTTAGCTACAATTCAATCTATAACATCAGCTCAAATTATTAAACGTCAAACGTATTACTAATCATATTTTAATTATTGAATATATTTTGCGTAAATTTTGTACAAATTTATTATTCACAATTAAATGAAACTACGTGATGTAGTATTATTTCTAGTTATTATCATCTTTGCTAATAACCTACCCGAAGATGTTGTAATACAACGAAACCTAGGTCGTGGTAAAGAACTTAAAGAAAGTAGAAATAATACTACATCACGTAGTTTCATTTAATTGTGTATATTTTAACTGCTAAAATTTCTTGTATAACAACGTAACAATAATGACATTGTTTGATTGATTGAGACACTGGTCAATTAATTTCGTGAAATCTATGAAAGTATAGTCAAGCTTTCAATATAATAAAAGTTCACTAAGCTTATAGTACAGATCTGATATTATTTAATCTTACTAATATTAAGCTTTATATAGGTACCTATAATAAAATGGTAAGATGTACCTACGTCGTAACTCATGTAAATACACGATAACGATTTAATAAAATAAAATAATGACATTTTGGAATCAATCAACTTCAATGAAAGTTTCTGTAGTATTTAGCTTAGAGCTATACACTTCACTTATAGGTTACATATTACTAAGCTATACTACACAGGGCATGAGAAGAAAGTCAGTTTAGTAGAGGCTAGAAACTCTCATTAGAATAAGTGTATCGAACTTATAATTTTTTAAATCTAAAACCCTTATTATATAATAATAATATGGTATAACTTAATAAAGTCAACTTAGTATGCACGTAAATCAAAATTTCACCTTCTCACATCAGATTATATAAAATATTCTTAAATAATTTGAAAAGTACATATTTACTTACGTCAAGTTAATTACTTATTAATGTGGGGGCACTCGGTCCGACGAGATAATGAGTCTAATACTCGCATATTATTCTCCCAACGTATTATTAAGTTAACGTTTGCTTAACTTTTTGTTGCCGCAGCTAATTTCGATAAATTAATACTAACAATCGGTTTCTTAATACGAGTTTTGTTCCGGACTAACCGGTATTTCAATATACGTGTAAATCGTTCATTCGATCCAAAATACATTTCACTTTTCAAGGACGCAGGAGTACAATTCCGTGCCAGTCACCGGGCGTCGTCGCTTACGATTCGATTTTGTACCTGTTTTTTTTTTATTTGAAAAATATAAATATTTTTTATAAAAAAATTTAATTTTGTTGTTGTCTTTAACGCCAATTATCAGTGCGAGAATTATTTTTTTGAATTGCCATTAAATGCATACTTGGTGCGGAATAATGAATCGGATGTGTTTATTAATATTAGGCTGACATTTAATGAAACCGCCAATTTTTCTAACGATTTCTGGAATGTGTTAGAAATTTCTTGAAAATTTCTGGTACGGTTTATAAAAGGCGCAATGCTCAAATTCCGTTCAATTAGTAATTGAATTTCGGCTAATAAAAACAAAGAAAATATGAAAATGAAATCAAGAAGGCATGGATGGCTTTTGCTTGATGAATTCGATTTTTAGTGAGCAAAGAAGGAAGATCAATGAAGATATATTCTCCTGTGATTTTCTAGCCAAGATTAGACGAAGGAAAATTGATCTCCCCGATTAAGGAACAATTAACGAAGGAAAAAATATCTCCCGATCATCCAGAGCAACTCCAACATCAAATTTAAAAAAAAATTGATGTTGGAGTCGCCCTAAATCCAATCCCAGTATAAATTTATGTTATCTGGCAGAGCTAATCTCAAAATTGTATCCTGCCATAAAAAAAACAACTTTATGTTTCGGAGAAAAATTTGAAATACTCTCTTTGGCTACCACTGATGAACTGAAATGGTGAATTTATTAGTTTCCAACTTAATATTATAATTAATAGAATTATAACCTTCTTCGACAGTAATTATCGCATTTAATAAGTATAATAATGAATGGAAAAGAAATTATAGTTTTTTAAAAAACAGGTTATGTGATTTTCTAGACATTTACATAATAATCGATAAACTATTTTCTTATCTTGAGATAAATGGCTACCACGAAATTATGATACATAAATTACAATGTTATCAATTAAACAAGCTGCGATGTGTTTCGAGTACCATAGGTACATAAATTACAATGTTATCTATTAAACAAGCTGCGATGTGTTTCGAGTACCATAGGTACATAAATTACAATGTTATCAATTAAACAAGCTGCGATGTGTTTCGAGTACCATAGGTACATAAATTACAATGTTATCAATTAAACAAGCTGCGATGTGTTTCGAGTACCATAGGTACATAAATTACAATGTTATCAATTAAACAAGCTGCGATAAGTTTCGAGTATCAAAATCAATTTTTAAAAAAGATATCAAGCCGAATATTTTCCTGACTCAACTCCTGGCCTCGTAACGTAATAGTTTAAGGTGTAGGAAGATGTTTAAAATAGATTCTAATGTAAACACTTTAAATGTGATATTTATGTCGATGCTTTATTTGCAAGTTATAAATAAACATACGGACAAACAGGCAAATAATATACAGAATGTATTTTTTTATTTGGACCGGTTAATACTTGCACTAAAAAAAGGAGGACTAACAATTATTAGTATTCGTTATAACGAATCGAAGGTCATGTACTTAATAACAGTCGAAAAAATGATATTTAACAAGAGGTAACCAAAATTTAAAGTTCACGAGTAAACTAATTTAATGGATATCGTAAATAACACATAAATATTGAAATAAGATACAATAGAAGACAATTTTAATGTAACATCAAAGATGCGCGATGCTAAGGCTGCTTCCATGAATCGGATAAGAAACTTGGATATTATACGAGGAAAAAAGCTAGTTAGCTGATCCGGATCTAGAAGATAAAAGCAAGGTTAACGTAGTGGAAATCATTGAGAATAATATGTGGTAAGACCTTATAGCATTAAACCAGAATAAAAGGTGAGGGGGAAATAGTTTTGAAAATTAAAAAAAAATTATTTACCTAAGTATTTAATTTATTCAAATCGGCTAAGGATAATATTTACCATTATTCTGGTGACGCCATAAGTATTACACGTCAGGTTATATATATATATATATATATATATATATATATATATATATATATATATATTTCTATATATATATTTCTTGGTGGTGTTGATATTCACATATTTATTTATTTATTCACAACCCAATAATTACAGTTATATGCACCGCATAGGACTAGTGTTTCAAGAACGATAACACAACAAATAAATTCAGTAACACATAACGATGCTGCATTTCAAAAAGTTTTTTCTAACTCATCACAAACACATCATACTCTGGTGCAACCGCGATCTGGTGTTTGAGCAATTGTATACCGTGGGAAATTGTGGAATTTCGTTATAATTCGGTTCTAGATGCCGGTCTAACAAAAATATGATAACTACGCGAGCGCAGATAGTTATAAAAAAGCGAGAGTTTTTCCAATAAATTAGGGCATAATTTTTTTCCATTTAACAATCAGAAAATAAATTTAATCAACGATACTTTTTTCTATACTGCAAAGTATAGCAACCCGACGTACCCAAGAGAAAATCGGTAAGATATAGGAAAGGGTATACTGTATCATCCTATGTACAAACATCGAAGGAACATTTTTAGACATGCTCGATCATGAGATTGTATTTAGTTTCATATGAGCTACAACACATATGAGAAACCTAGCGGAAGTCCCTGGCATTGTACAACACAAATCCTATTCTCATAAATTGCTTTTTCACTACATCCGCCGAATCACGCAATTCTTCTAAATTAATTATTAACTACATCCGCGAATTACGAAAAATCAGGCACGAATCGAATTTAACTCTTATAACGAATACCCCAATACGTCGACGTGAGAAATCCCATCAATAATATATACTCGTGAGGAGCGCGCGCCCGAGCGTAGTTCATCCCTGAGGTTTCGCCAAGGCGATTTAATATGATATCATAACCCACGTGATGAAGTCGAAATACATTACACGAAAATACAAGAAAATAAAAAACAGGTTAAGTTTTATTAATATTCCATTTTTATTCCTGTTTGCTTTTGATCCAAATGATATTTTTTTATTATCGAAATTAAAATTAAATATTTTTCCAAAAAATTTAAAAAGAGAATAGATAAGTAAATTAATTCTGGCACAAAATAAATTGATCGATTAAGAACACAAATAATCGATAATTTTTTTGAGCATTAAAGCTTAACAAAAGAATACACATGTACCCTTAGAATGTGACATAACAAAAGAAAACACATGTACCCTTAGAATATTTTAAAATTTATATTTGAAACTCTAAACAAAGTTTTTTTTCTAGTTCTTAATTTAAACTTACAAACTAGTATCAAGTTAAGTTTAAAAGTATAAACTAATACCAAGTAGTTAACTAGAGCACTACCGATGTTGGCGCACCGGTTAAATAATGAAATACACCTTAACCCACAATTCATATTTTAAAACAAATTAAATATCGAGTAATTGTATCTGAATACGATTTGTCGCTTGGCAACAACAATTCGATCGATATCTTGTTTCTTTTCTTACGTATGGCTTACGGTCGGGCCCGATATTTTTTTTCTTAAAAAAATATTGGACATTGTTCAATCTACACTTGAAAGAGACGATATACATAACAATTTTTACACACATCGACAATGAAAAATGATTTAATTAACATAACATCGCAATCACTTGCCCAAAATGGAAGTTTATTCGAGTGCCTACAGGATGTTGTTTAACTAAATTCAATAAAAGTTTTAGATAACAAATCATCAGATTTTCTCAGATATTATTAAATCACCGTCATTCGCTCGTATGTGTTAAGTTTTAACTTTCGTCATTTAAACTTAAGTCTTATAAAATTGATAAAATAACCACTTTAACGACTTACCTGTATTCTTTGGGAATATGGCTTACAAAGAACAAAACATTTTTTATTACAATTCATTTGACCATAGTATATCAATTCGAATGCTAGTTTATTTTGCATAGCTTATTTTATTTCTTTATTACGTGATCACTTAATTATCTTTTCTTTATGCTTGTTATTGACCTATGACTTTCAGTTATAACCCATTATTACAGATCCGTGAGAGCCATACATGGAAATAATAAAAAATAAGTAATTTTACTTATTCAACAATAAATACGATGACGCAATATCCGTTGATTAAATAATATAATTTGACATACATTTTAATAGGAATGTAGTATATAAAGATACATCTACGAAAATATACTGATAAATACGAAACATTGTCCGATCTCGTTGCAACTGTTCTCTGCAAGTATTTTTGCCAGTTTCCAATCCGTTTACCGTTTCCGGTAATATATTAAAATATCATGAAATACCTAATCTTATTTCCACGTTTCATAATCCTAACAGTTGTGAGTTATTTAGAGTAAAATTTTAGGGATATTATTATAGATTCGTAAAGTCCAAATACACTTCAGCATTACTCCATGTAAGCAATAGCACATTTTCCGACATGCAAAGGATTATTTCAGAATAATGTAACTTACTTTTTGGTGATTTTGAGTTGTAGCTATATTCTTGTATTATTTGTTTCCGTACAAGACTGTCTAATTTCCATATATATATATATATATATATATATATATATATATATATATATATATATATATATATATATATATATATATATACGTGTGTGTGTGTTTTTAATAATACCAATGGATCTATAGAAATGTGAAAGTTCAATAATTTTGAAGACGCTACAAAACTTTGTTACACTCCGTGAAAAATCAGAAATAGTGGTTTATAATGTTATTCCTTTTGGGCGACGATATCTTGTATCTCTATATATCTCTATTATTACACGGATATGAACTATTATTACGTGTGAACTATTATGTGAATCTATTATTACACGGATGTGACGAAGAAAATCTTAACAATATTAGTGAGTCATATTGTGACCGTGCTATTGCTACCCCAATTGAATTTACTTGAGATAATTGAGATTGATAACGAAATTCACGTGCAAATATTATTTCTGTCAAGATAAGATTTAAAATATTAATCCAACTTTATTTCGCTTGTCTTTTTTACTTTTATTAATGTTCAAAAACAATTTTTAACTGAACGAAAGGTATTTTAATTTGCCATTAATAGATATACAGTAACTTATGGTTTCATTTTGTACACTGAAAAGTTTTGAAGCAAAGTATAGCTTTGACGCACTACGAAATTCAAACATACAAAGATATTGCATTATTTATTTATAAACTTTAATTAATGTACACAATTAATACATATAAAAGACTCACTGTTACGAGAGCAATATTTTTCAGCGAACCAAAACACCAATAAAACGATAATACGATAAAAGTAAAACGGAAAAAGCATATACGCAAATACTTACATGCATACTAATATTAATATACACATATAAAGCATTAGGATCTCCTCAAAAAAAGAAACGGTTAGTGTGGTAGCTATTAGTTAAACTACTCTAAGCATCTATTGATGGCAAATAGATTTTTAATGCCTGACATACGACAATAAACTTGACTTTCATTGTATCGTTTGAAATAATTTTTGCACTGTACATGACTAAACAACTGCATAATAGGAGGATTTAAACTCGCTAAGTAATCATTAATTGTATTACTAAAATTTATTATTCAACCGCCACAGGTCAGTACTATGACGAAATACTAATCTGACATACGCTTTCTATTTTTAAGAAGTCACGTACCTATACGCATGGACGTTTTCACCTCAATAGCTCATCATTATTGCTCATCGATAATGCGGTGTAAGTCACAGAGACATGTGGCACTTGGACTCGTGTGTTCTCAACGTGTGGTCGTCGTGCTGCTGTGGAAATTGATTGGTTGAGCCCGGATATGAAGTAATTGGCAATCTGTTATCCAAAGCCGGGAGTTACGATACTCCCATCATGCCGTAGCGAAATGGAGATAATGGTCGTAGAGTTTAATATACATGTAACACATTGCCATATTATTCTGCTTTTGTCGAATGAAAATAGTTTTGCGAGCAGCGCTTTTTATCTGCTCTTGCAAATGACTCGATTGATCGGAGTGCCTTTTTCCATTCTTTTGAGTGTTCAATGTTTTATTTTTATGAAAAAGTAATGTTTTAGACATCGTCCGTACTACAGTGGTTACGGAAAAATAATATAATTACAGTGATATAAGAAATAATGGAAATATAATTTCCGAATTAGTTTTTAAATATTTTCTGCGACAATTTTCTGTGGTAATTTTTTATTTAAAAAAAATAAATACAATTCTAACAATTATTCCATCTATGAAGATTATGTGATTCAGAGGATATGTGATCAACTATTCCATATATGAGGATTATGAGGATTATGGGATTATGTAACAAATATTCCATCTATGAGGATTATGTGATCCAGAGGATTTGTGATCAAGTATTCCATGTATAAGCATAATGAGGCTTATGGGATTATGTAACAAGTATTTCATCTATGAGGATTGTGTGATTTAGAGGATATGTGATCAAGTATTCCATGTGTGAAGATTATGGAATTATGTAACAAGTATTCCAGCTATGAGGATTATATGATAGCACTCGAGATAACACTGGAGATAATACTAAAAGTTTTCTAGATTAGTCCAATATAAAACCAAGTATTAAATTTATTACTGCCCTTATTTCATCGTTCTAAGAATCTTTCCATTCATTGAAATCCTTGAGTAAAGTACTCGATTCATTCTTCTTTAGGCGTTTCTGCCACGACATTTATGAACATAATCAGAGTCTTCTTTGTGCTTACAATAAAGGTTACCTTGAAATTTGTCCGTAATTTTTGAAAAATAAATAAAAACGAAAGGCTCGAGGTGAGAAATGTAAAATAGTTCATTATGTTGAATGTTCACGTTATTTGAAAAATGATTTCCCTGTCGAGTTAAGTCATTGTCGTGGTTAAGGTTAATATACTGTGTATGATTTTTTCCAATATTTCTAATCCTATGTAACAAACACCAATTGTTGAATTGTTGCAAAAATTACGAATCAAATGACAGTCTCATTATTTTGCAAAAATTATATTAATTTTTTAATGAAAGATAATTAAAGAATAAAAATTATGATATATATATATATATATATATATATATATATATATATACATATATATATATATATGTATATATATATATATATATATATATATATATATATATATATATATATATATATATATTTGATAGACACATCTCACGAAAATTTACCAATAGGCTCTTTAAGTAAACTCAAATACCGCGTAACTCTTCATTGAAAGAGTTGCTGGAATAATGCAACGAAATAGTTCTCATTTTAATTATTCAAATTTTCTTTTTAATTTTAATAAATACGAATAAAACTTTCAAAAACAATTCCTCATTTGACCTAGAATCGTGACAATACATCTTCTCTAATTTTAGATTGTTCACGTTAATGTCACAAATATAGCATTTATCAGCTTTCGTGGGAGCTGTTTGGCTCTCCTCTCGGTCGTTGATGTCAGAAAAGTTATATTTTAATTTATTTACTCATATTACTAATAGAGTCAAATATAAGTATCCAAAGTTATATTCATAACCTTGATATCTGTACGACCTCGAAATGTTTATATAGGTCAAGGTAACGGGACACAATAATTCCAACTTAGCTTCCGTTTGGTATTACGTAAATCATTTTTATGATGCAATCACTGGGCATTTGCATATAATTAACTTTTTGATTAAGTTCCATAACGATCGAATGACACGAGATATTATACGTATAGATAACCGTTTTTTTCGGCTTAATATGAATTGTTCGAAGCATTAATTTTATTAATTTATGGAGTGAAATTATATGTTCCCATAAATTCTTCAACCGTAATTTTGTATTGAAATAATATATAATTTGGGTATCAGAAAAAATTAACGAAAACACTAGACGTAATTAGGCACATAAATTATAATGTAACTTTTGCCCGCATCTTTGCTGGCGTAGCATTTTTCATTTACGTGGCGGAGTTTTTTTCAAGTAATAAAGACGACATATATTGACGGTCTCAAATAAAAGTGCAATCAATGCGCACATAATCCACGGAACAACTTCAGCACAGAACAAGTTGCATAATGTTGACTGGAATGTTATGTGGTAGAAAAATACAAATAAAATTAAAAGACAAGGTTTAGAATATCGGTCCCAAACCAGTGCTCCTTCCGGCGAAGTCACGGCGATTAAGAAGACCCGTGAACACGTGAGATGCGTAACGCGTAAATGTTTGCGTAAATGTTCGTTACGCATCTCACTCGTTACGAACATGTAAGGGGAAGTTTCAAAAGTAAGTTCGATCATGGATGACACAACGGAGTCTAGATTAAGACAGTACGATCACGGGATGTCAGACCTAACGATCATATCGTAAAGAAATGCCTTTAAATTACTTTTAAAAAGAGAGTGACAACGTGCTTAATGAATGTCCAAAAGTATATGGGTAAACTCGATACTTCTGATGACGATATTTATCAGCGAAAAAAATTACTCCTCGAGATTGGAAAAGCTGACCCCGTTTGTAACGAGAAAACGCTAGGATAAAGAATAAGTAGATATATCAAAAATATTTTCTTTAACTAATTTTCATAATTGACTTTTGAGTTGCTACACATATTTTTAGTACAAACTCAGTTATTAGATTAAGCCAACTCTGATGACAACTGAAAGTGATCTTCAACTCTGAAAGTTGAACACCACTTTCAGAGTGATAAAGGAATACATCCAAAATATGTACATATTTTATGTACATATATGCACATAATATATCAATATATGTGACAGGGCATTTTTAGCAAATTTAACATGCTCTGGACACTAAATTTGCTCCATGAAGTTAAAAATAAGTCATATATATATATATATATATATATATATATATATATATATGTATATATATATATATATATATATATATATATATATATATATATATATATGTGTGTGTATGTATACTTGTTTTTGTGTGTATTAATTTCAGAAAAATTGAATTGACGCAATACGACTTCAATTAAGTTTTATAACAACACTAAGTTTTAAAGAATGAATATGTTGAAATTGGAACAAAATTCTTAGAACAGCTAATTAAAAGCTACGCTAATCTCTAATAGAACATGCTAATATCTATAATATTATGTCTTATGACTGTTCTCAGAGTATTTTAAGATTATGAAGTACGGTGCCGTAGTTATATATATGTCTCGGAATTGTCAATGCGAGTTAACCAAAATAATTGTATTCATAAGTGCTCATTAAGTACTGGCCCTAAAATGGTTTCATATACAATACTTAAGCATAATAATACTTCCTTTAAAAATGAAAAATAGTAAATTGAGGTTCGTTTTCCAAAACTTCATTATGAACGACATATTTAATAATACACCACTCTACGGATATATATATATATATATATATATATATATATATATATGTGTGTGTGTATGTATATATATATATATATATATATATATATATATATATATATATATGTATATGTATATTATTTTAAAGTTTTTGTGGCATATTTGTCCGGAATATCCTCGATTTATTAGGGCTTCCATTTTCGTTATCAAAAGTCTTTAATATTGTTTAGTTTATCGTGAACGACATTTCCATAACATAATAAAAAAATGAAATAAAAACGTTACCTTATATTGGGTATCTATTAAAATAACAAACTGGTTATCGCCAGGTACGTCTGCATTTATGTATGTTAATTTGACATTGACATACATATATAGGTGAAGTCACTATGCTTGTATATCCACATATAATATAGCTATGCTCTTCTCAGAGTTGACCGTATTTTAAATTTTAGATATTAAGTTAGAAATTTATATTATTATTATATTAATTACATCAGATTAAATAATTTATCATTAAAATTACGTAAATATTATTTTAAGATTGATTTCGCAATTAAATATTATTTAATTGCGCACATAATAGAACCGTAGGTGGAGAAAATTGGGTGTATTATTTTGTTTTCGAATGTAACCTATGTAAATTGACAGCATACTATATACTTATACGTACATACTCTTTGAGGTTGCGGACTCCCAGGAAAATAAAACTATAAAAATAATCATAAAAAACCTTTTTCAAAATTAAATATCACTAATAAGATCAGTTGTCTATTCGAAGTATCGTCACATCTTTTCCATAATTTTCTGAAAATACGTGATTCACGCGTTTACTTAGAAGAAAAAGTAAAATAACAATTTTATTTATAATATTTTTTCTTTCGTTTATTATTATTGCAAATAATAAAAAAAGGAAAAAATATTTAAGGACTGAATCAATGAAATATTTTAAATATACGTGAGGCGTTTCCATACAAAAAATTATTTTGTTTTTTAAGATCGTAAATTTGACGGTTAACTTTCTTGAGAAATCTCGATTATTTCTAATATAGTTTCATATGTTCCTTAATATTTTCCACTCTATTTGATGCACAGAATTATCTATTTATCGATTAGCTTAAAACATTAAAAAAAAATTAGAAAATTAGCAGGGTTTTAATACTTTTCCGTAGTGCCAACCTGGTCATCTTTTACTGTTGAATTATAAACATTCACTCTAATTTTTAAATTTTAATGATGAAAATTTTTCTTAAGTGCTCCCATATTTTTAAAAGGAAATAGGAATAAATATCTGTTTTCTAATAGAATTCAAGTTTTTTTTTAACTCTTAAAAATATTGTCAGGTAATTAATTCTTTAATTATTGTCTAGTTTTTCACCAAGTATTGTCAAGTTTTTCACCAAAAATAAAAATGGAAATCGTCAATCGTGATTTTAACAATGGGACAAATATATTTCCACGCTTTAATTGATAACATCGGACGTTAAACCTAATACTGTTTTGTCACCTGCCTCGGATAATTTCCACGAGCAAAATTGACAGTAACTTTTTTGAATGACGAACGACAAGAATGTCTCACTAATTTAAGATCCTACCTTTAGTCACGGTTATATAAAATCGCGACAATAATCCCATTCGACCAAGCCGTATCCGTACCCAACCGATTTGTTCCGACTTGCTATTTTCTTACTCACAATGACCGAGAGCCGTGTTTTTATAATAGCTCTTGTGCATAATTCTTCGAGGCACGCCGGGGTCACATCACTAGTCGTGCTACTCAATGCTGTACGATTCTATAATTTCATTTACGAATTAGTTTCAAGCAATCAACGACGTTTGCTTCAAAGACTCGCGCAAAACATTTGTTTGGACATCGCTCATCTACCCCACGATAGTCGACCTTGCAGAGATACAAATCTCGGTAATTGCATTGTAATTTATGTTTCGTTTTGTTTGCTACGCGTATAATATGGTGAACGTAAATATAATTACTCGTATGTCATTGGTGTATGTATGTGCGTAGCTTAGATCTAATAGGACAACTGCTGATGAAAGTATTGTTAATGTTAAGTAACACATTACTGGTTGGCATTTCGGTTATCTAACCGTTTATGCTATGCGTGTGTCGGGGATTGTCATAAATACTTGTTCTTGTATTTAAAAACTATTTGTCTGTTATCTATTGCAAAACAGTAGGATGAAAGTATTTTTTTATACTTTGTCTTAAGGAGATTAAATATTATAGTTACTTAATTCCATCCAGATAAGAAAAAAAACAAGAAATGAACACAAATAAAATTGTGTCTATAAATCGCGTCTATATATAGAAATATTTTCGCACACTGATATAAAAGTTTTCTTAGTACTTTTGTTACTTAATAATGACTAAATGAAGATTTCGTCCAAAAAGATTACGTATCTTGTATCACTTTTAAAAAACTTTAAAATTGTTTGTAATTCGTATTTTAATAACGGCCGTCGAATAAAGTTCTAACCGCAGTATAATACAAAATTGTGCAAATTAGTGTAGGTGAGAAAGTAACATACAAATATTGATCACAGGTTATTACAATTATATTATATTGGATGGAGTTAACTGCGATTAATATTTGTAGTATACTTTATAAATACTGCCTTGCTGTAAGAAGATAGTGATGTGAGCTCTAATATTATAATTTTTCTTCATTAATTTTTATGCATCACTAAATATTTCGATGCAAACTATTTAAGATGGACAATCTTGTTGCGGTGTAATTTTTTTTGTTTTTTTTAAATTTTGTTTCCTTCTTTAAACAGATTTATAAAAGGAGTCAATTGACCCCGTAAGACCGGTAATTTAAATAAGGACCCAAATAACTTAAATATGACTTAAATAAGGAACCCCTACTTTTCGTATATTGTTTATATTATTATGAATTAAATTACATATAATTATATGTAATTTAATTCATTCATTTTAATAACTAAAGAAATAAATGAGTGTCTAAAAAGTAAATGTCTCTCACATTTCCCGGTTATATACAAGATGTTCACACAATATGCGCTTCAGGTTTGGTTATATACATGATGTTCACACAATATGTGCTTCAGGTTCGGTTATATACATGATGTTCACACAATATGACATGCGCTTCCCCTGTAATTTGAGTTAACGAAGTAAAATAGTATTATCCTTTATTCATTGTAGTTTTGATAATTATGATTACACAAGGGAATAAATTAACTAAGTCACAAGTTTTCGAAGCAATATTTTATATATTATAAGTTACCAATTTATTCGGCCCGAACGACGAATGTTACGACACATAGTGCGTGTAAATTATTATAAAATGAATTAATAAACTCGCAACTAGTATTAATATTGAATTTCAAATATACAAACATGAAGTTAAAAAGTTTACTTTTTCGCCGCGACTCGTGTTTGAAATTAATTGTCATCTATTTTAGTTCACATTATTTATTTTAAAAAAATACAAATATGTATATATATATATATATATATATATATATATATATATATATATATATATATATATATATATAGTATACACTGGCATCAGACATTGCTCAACGCGCGGTCAGCGCGTGCCCGATGAGCGAACACCGATCGCTTATACAACCATGTCGTGCACTACGGTCACCGAGTAGTCACCAAGGTACTACTTTAAGAGATCTAATTTATTTTCTTTCTAAGCATATTCGAACTGTTATATAAGGTTAAGTTATATAAGGTAAGTGTTATCTAATTTTTTTCAATGTGGCAGTTATTTTTGGAAAAATATAAGCAGAAGAATAAAAATAATGGCTGCTTTATTTAAGATGTAAAGAATAAATCAACTCTAAAATTTATTACTTGTAAAGTAAGCTTATCTAACTGCTAAGGAAAATACTGTGAATAAATACGTGTAAACTTGTAGATGACTGCAATCAATTATGCAAATTTATATGAAGTTTCGCAATTCCCTGACAAGAGAAAGGTTTAATAACAGAACAAGCTCACCTTTAGAAGATATGAAATATTAAATATTTTTATTTAAGTTTTCTGTTAACTTTAAGAGCTCTTTGTTCATTCGCTAAGAATTTTGGTTTATAAAACTTAAAAATATTTTATATTTTTAACTTTTCCATTAAACTTAGACATGTTTGTTCATTCTCTAGGGATTTTGGTATATAAAATTTAATAATATTTTATATTAAATATATTTGGCGTTAATTTTGTAGAAATTCATTATTAACAATTAAATGAAACTACGTGATGTAGTATTATTTCTACTTTCTTTAAGTTCTTTACCACGACGATAGATGTCATGCATGAAACCTAGTTTCATATATGACAACATCTTCAGGTGGGCTATTAGCAAAGGCTTTATCTGTGCTAATATCCCACCTGAAGATGTAATACAACGAAACCTAGGTAATGGTAAAGAACTTAAAGAAAATTGTGAATATTTTATATATTTGGCATTTTTTAGCTACTACATTCGCTAGGAATTTATTCACTCGGAATTTTTGTTTATGAAATTTATGAAACCCGATTCTGTGGCCTTTTCTTTCACTTATCATATTTATGTGAAAAAAAACTTTAATAATATCTACAGTTACAACAAGAAGGAAGCGTATGGAAATTAGTTTAATCCGCATAAAATTATTTCATTATTGCAAATAATTATATACATTAGCATAAAATTGGCATTGTACATTTAGTTTTCCCAGTATTATTATGCGGAATTAGTATTAAATTGCGGAATATGTTTTATATATATATATATATATATATATATATATATATATATATATATATATATATACCTATATACTAATACAGCTTCTTTTCAATAAGAAATAATACATTATATTTACGTAAAACTGTTGCCAAAGTTAGACATTCCTACTTAAGTCAAAAATAAAAACAAGAAATTAAATACATATCATTGGATTCTGCAAGCCACGTAAGCAAACATTTCGTTAAAATAAAAAAGTTCTCTATTATAAAATTTTCTGATAAAAATGTATAGACATTTATGAATGAGGTAAATGGAAAGACATTTTTTTATAAAATACTGATGAAAAAAAATTACATCCCTTATATATAATTATATGAAATGAAATGAGGAAAAATCAATACATCTGTATAGAGGAAAGGCTACGAAACCAATGTAAAAACGGCAACTAGTGTGATCAAAACATTTGATGCTATTATGCATGATAACTTAAAAACATTTATAGTATTGTTATACATAATCACGGTAAAACAAAAATTAACTATCTATCTGTAGGTATAATTATAATAAAAAATACTCTGAAAATGAATTTCCAAAAATTAAAAAAAAAAAATTTAAAACCAAATACCATAGTAAACACGAAATATTTGTGGTACCGCAAAAAATTAATATTTTTCTTAATTCCAAATATCCTCCCATTTGTAGGTATTGGTATAAGCGTATGGTATATCTAATCACACGTACAAATTAATAATTAATTACGTCTCAAATTAGTAACAAGTCAAGGAGTACAGGTATTATTAATAATAATTGACTGCTGTTCATTAGTAGCTGCAAACAAGAAAAAAACGAACTAATTGGACACGGTCAGTATGTTCAACGATTTATTATTCACTTGATTAATTGAAGAGTATCTATGCAAGTTAAACATTATACCCTCTAATACCGATTACGTCATGAAAAACAGGAGCACACGCAGTTAAGTTTTATATAAATAATAACAAACGTTGCAACTTCTGTATGGAATATAAACTTCCAAACTTGATCACTCAGAAAAATGTTAATGACATTTCTCTGGGCGATTCTAAACTGCATGCAATTTACTTTGATTTTAGCTCCATTAGTTTGTATAACAGAAAGTGGGCAATACATCATCACAGCACGCTGCAGACTTCGGTTGACAGTTTACATTTCAAAAGTTTTATATTTGCATTTGTAATTATTTATGTATGGACGTTTCAAGCGAACAAAGTAATTTTTCTTCAAAGCGTATACTGCTTTAGTATTTATGGATAAATATAAATTACTTACAAACTAAACTTTCTTTTAATATAAATTCAAACCGAAACCTTTTATATAGAAAAGCAATTTCTAACTGTGTATTCTGTCTTTTATGTTTAACTCGATAATTACGAAGATATTTGAATAATACAGTCATAACAATAATGTATTATTTCTGTATCTTATATGGCACGGCCAAAAAATATTTTATTAATTGAGTAAATAATATTCTATAAGTCGAATTAAAATTTATCAGCGAATTACTTTATTTTTTTCTAGAAACAGCAAAGAAGTAAATGTTTTCATATCATCAACTGAATAGAAATACATATGGACAGATGGTTTGATGCGCATACGTGATTTCCGTCTTACTAGACTCTTTCCATTATCCGCATACGTCGAACATCTTAAATTTTTAAAATTATCTAGATTACAACCTACAATTTCTGTCAGTTTAAAACCAAGCATAGCTTTATTAATTTTCGCATCCCTTGCACATTTACATACTTTTGGCTCTAATGACTTCTAACCACTAGTTTTTGTAAATTTTCACACCTACGTCTATCTTCATGGAGCATTCTAAATACATATACTAGTTTTTTACTCTACCATGCAGAGCATTTTGGGAAGCATCACTGAGATATTAAACTTTTCTCTCTCGTCTTCTTAAATGTTATTAGCAATTCATTGTCAAAGCCATTAAGCATATCCGCATTCTTTTTCTTCAGCCCTTTTCTTTGCGCATTGTTCACTATAGCAGATACAAATATCGTCTACTCATATCAGTATAATTGGCGACAAAATTACTAGGCCTAACCTAATTTAGTTAGTTTTTAGACGTACGAGTGTATTTTCCCAAAAAAAATTTCTAATCACGAAAATACCTTTCTAAATCACAAAAATCAAGTTCAAGCTATACATGGCACAATTAATGTCAAGTGTCATCAGCCACCCGCTTAAATTGTAAATAGCAATGCACTCCAACTTTGGATACCGGCAAAAGTAAAAATTAGCATCCAAAGATAACGGCAACTAATTAAAAAAAAATTGTATATCGTATTTCTTACATCGTGGGGAAATTGCATCAGTGGTGGTTGAATAGTTTATAACTGTATATAAATAAATAATTAATGGTTTATAGAAATAAATCGCAAAAATATTATTCAATCCGACAAAGTTTGGGCCACGATGTACCTAACTCCTTGTTTCCTGATTCGAAATGAAGGTTAAGCAACGTTTCCCTTAGTCGTGTCATAAACTCGAAAGAAAACCTTAAATCACTGAAAGTGCTCGATTATATATATATATATATATATATATATATATATATATATATATATATATATATATATATATATATATATATATATATTTAGACATGGAGTAGAAGATTTCTCGTTGAAACCTTATAACTCCCAAGCTTGTTTGGCATCGTTCTCCACTACCGTAGCATACAAATGCGTCTCACTACACAATACAGGTAAAAGCTGTCCGCCCCCGTCCTTAGAGTGGCGCTCACAGTGATTGTGAGTCGATTCACATGGCATTGTTGGCGTAATTGGTTATACAAGCACCTCGACACGACCGCAGTCGGTCTCAATGCGAGCCGCCTTAGACCGCCCAATGACAGCTACCAAAGTGGATGTACTGCCGTTCATCTATATTAACGTAATAAAAATGTAGTGTAGTCTTTTTCATAATCGGGATATTACGTAGTTTATGTGTCATTTTCTATATTTAGCGTTAAAATGAAATAATTAAATTTACTTACGTACGATACTTAAATTGATAGTTTATTTTAGCAAAACACCTATAATGTTAAAACAACTGTTGTCGTATATTAAAAAGAGCCATTGTATCACGAACGTAATCAGTCTCAATAAAAGTCACGCGGAATTGCCCAAATGAGAACTGACAAAGGAGAGGTCCTAAGACTGTAATCTATAAATTAACATCATATTTAATTAAAATTATATTCCAATAAAGAATCTTAACATGCTCAGACTTAACATGCTTCATCCCAGAACACAGTTTCGCCTACTTTCGAATTCGGTATAAAATAGTAATTTTTTTATATCCATATATCCCATGCGATAACTATCTTTATAAAGCTGACATTCAGGTTTTAATCACAGATAAACATTCAAGATAAACAAACGGTCCTCTCCAACGTCGTCAACGTTGTCAACCTGTTAACGTCTGATTCCACCCAACATTGTTAAGATTATGGTATATCTGTGTGCAAGCATCTTGTTTTCAGACCACCTAGTATTTATAGCAAGAATCGACTGAACCTTAGGTACGTGAAAATAAGAGAAATTTCCATACTGAATATTCATAACAGTAGCTTTTAAGCCATGTACAAAGATAGTATATTGGGGAAATTGTAATTTTTAAAAGGTTATATTTCGTTTTATATACATATTGATACAAGCAATTATTAATATATTTCACTTAACCTGGAATAGAAATGGATATTGTACTATATTTATTCGATATCAGGAGATAATAAAATTAACAAACGAGATGTATATTATCAAGAAACGCCAACAATAGACATTAAAATTCTTTGTAAATAGAATTGCAAAATGACGTAACCTTTCTGCCAATGTCAATGTTTCAGAAATATGAGTGTTGAGAGGTTTAGTAAACTACGTTAACACTAATACGATAAAGATAACTAATTTTTTAACATTTTATAAAAGTATTATATTAATATATGTTAAAAACAATCAAATATAACTAAAAATAATAGCGTATTTACCGCTTGACCGTTACTACCTTTTCTTTTTTCAAAAATGTAAAAAAAAATGAAAACAAGTGCCCACCCTTTTTTTTAAATCATGGTTTTTTGACAAGCAAATTTGGAGAACGTTGAGTTAATGTAATATTTAAAACTCCTAAAATAAAAGAGGCAAAATCTTAAAAATAAAACGTTTTTAAAACCTTTCCTCGCTCTTTTATTTAATCCAAAGTTCTTATAGCGAGATCATATCGACCGATGGCGAATGACTCTAATGGCACTCTATAGGTGACGCTCAACCCATGAATTTGACGCGTCCGACAGGTCAGTGACCGCTAAAAGACTTCTTTGCACAATTTCTATTTACACCATATCGACCGAACCGCTTCGACGTACGCTTCTCATGCGTGACCAGAAAGTTGACTATACGATACCTAGTTTAAAATTAACAACACTATAAAAACGATCGGTTGGAACGAAGGTTAAGTCAAATTGTTTTGTGTATAATCAAACACGTATTGAATAATCGCTTTAAAACAAAAATTTCAAATAATAGGGATTGAAGCACCGTATCTGATCATATGGGAACTGTAACAAATTGAATTCAGTTCTCGATAAAAGGTTGTTTTAATTAAAAAATTAACCCACTTTTCAGATTTTGTTCTATATGTGTATATATATATGTGTATATATATATATATATATATATATATATATATATATATATATATATATATACTCGTATATATAATTATATAATTAACGAATTACAAAAACACGACCTGTTGATCTGTATATGTAAAGAAAAAATAGTTATAATGCTGTGGCAAACTAACATGGATCATAACTATATAATAACTTTCCATTTTCTCGTATAATTATGGAGTTTCAAAAAACATGCTTCTACTTCTGACTGTACTGAATTTCTTAGTATTGTAAACGAACGTTAATCTTGCCCATGAACTATATTTTTAATTACTTGCATCTAAATGACAAGGTTTTAAAATAATTTTTATTTTACGAGATTTGCAACACCACTGTTAAGACACTTGTGTCGGTCTGACTCATTATTAAGTATAAAGTATCTTTATTCAATATTCTTCGTATATTTTTAATCTGTTAATTTATTGCTGCATCAATTGGTTAATTAGTGGACTTTGCGGCTACGTAAAATAATAATATTGCAATGCAATAAGCGGCACAAAAAAGAAAATTAGCATCAGTGGTAGCAACTTCGATTACCACCTAAAAAAGTATTCTGTTTTCATTTGTTAACGATAAAAAAATACATACAAATAGGTATTTGTATGTAGTAGACATTAATGTACATTCTACTTTACCGGTGGGTTATAAGATGATTGTTTATTTTTTTTATTTCGATTACCAAAAATAATTAAAATCTGAAACATTTTGTAATTATTTAGAATATTTATTTGACGCTTCCTGTACTAATTGACTAATTAGGTTAGCGTCGGCGTCATTTCATTCCATTTATTCTAAATGAAAATTTTACTGTTAATAAATTAATTTTAATCATTTCGAATTATCATTACTTGTTTATAAACATATTCACATATCTGTCTAAACTTATCTCTTCTCAGAGAATGTACATCGGTGAGATCACTTTAGATCACTACTTGCAAATAATTGTGTCTTACTTTTCTATCTTCTTGTAGCTTCATTCTTTCAATAACTTTCAACTTTGGGACAACCATGTATTTCTTAGTCATCTACATAATCTTGGTTCGTTTCAGACTCCATCGCTAATAACTTAGTATGTGGCATTTAGTTACTCTATTCGTACTAATTGCTCTATTATTTGATAGAACAAAGACCGACGAAAGTATAAAAATTTAAGCATATTTTGAAAAAAGCCTGTTTTTTTAATTAAATAATGAAGTAATATATATGTACATGTTTTATTTACTCTTTAATATAGACATAGAAAAGTCGACAATTGTAGAAGGGATGGGGTGGATTAATATTATATTACTATGTACACTCAAGTTCACATTCGTGATGTGTTTAATTGAGCATATCATGGAAACAGAAAAAAATCCTGTTTGTTCTTAAATTTATCATTGAATTGTTAGCAATTTGGTCAAAATTATAAATCTACTTGCTATCATAATATATTTAATACTGCTGAGTACGGTGATATCAAATGTATTACTATGGTAAAATACGGTAACAAATATGATCTGTATTAGTAAGACACGGGTCATATTCGCCACTCTATTAGGTACTCATTAACCATTTACACTCTGCGGTACTTATGATTCTGGTCGACTCCGTAATATGTCCCACGTCCACCTGTACCTTTGCGAAAACATTGTATTTGCTAAAATATAACAGTTTTTCACTTTCCATAACCTTTCCACTGTTAAATATCTTCTAATTGGCAAGGGACGAAATAAATAAAATCGATGCATAGACAAAATAAACAAAATTATGAAAATAAAACGCAGGTACGATCGTGGCAGTACGAATTATGAAAATAAAACGCAGGTAGATCATTCAGTGAATTGAAGGTATATAATCAAAACAAGGCAAGCGAAAAATTTTTATTTGTAAACGGAATTGGCAAACACAAAGAGAAACTGCATTTCGACTCGCCGTTTCGACATCTTGGATTTCGGGGTAGACGAGGGAAATCGCCTCGCTTTTATATTATGGCCTCGGGTCGTGCTAGATTAAAGAGACCAACCGTTTTAGGGTCCATAAAACAATCACTAACCTAACTTTCACTCGTTTGTTAACCGCTCAGTGATATTAGCACCCCGTCCTCGGGGTATGACCGCCGTAAATATAGAGGACTAGATAGTACAAAAGTATTATTAAAGTCGTAGACAGTGCTCAGAGAACGCAATGTTCAACAGCTGAACATCTGTTTTTATTAAATTTTAGTGCATTTCTTTATTTGACCATGTAAGCTGATGACAAGAGAATGATTGCTGTCTGACGTACCTGATTTACGAAATAGATTTGAAATAGCCCTGTCTCTCAGATATTTACATCACAATAAAATGTACCGGAGAGAAAAAGCATTTCAAATTTTGGGTAAATTTCGCAATCTCGTATTTCGGGACAATTTCAATATATCTTGGTTGATCGTGGCTATAGACACTAAATCCAAGGTAACTTTGAAAGTTTATATACATATGGATGTTACAAGATTTCTCGATGCCCTAGAAGTTACCTTTTTATTTGTTCGTGATGAATCATAAATAAATTCGTAGATTGAAAAAAGATGTCCAATACTTTCATAGTGACGGCGGCCCAAAGTATAAGTAATACCGCTAAAAATTAATTTTACAAAAAACGTACCCAAATTGTTCATGGTTAAGGAGAACTTTTAAATACTGCATCATTTGTTCAAAATGTTTTTCTATCACTTATTAGGAAAAAGAAAAATGCTCTAAACTGTATCTGAACCTGCAAGCCCGTAATAGTTACGGCATAAATGTACGGTAAAACGTTAATTAATAATTAATATTTATTTTGCCTCAAGTGGCGCAGATAGTAAGCCATCTAAACTAGATACGTAGATAACGCTGTACAACAAAACTAAAACCTTATCAAGTTTCTTTTACCATGTGGCTTTAGAATATGACTTAAGTTTCAATTAGAATATAAAGTTAAATTTACATTCTATTATAAAAAAACGGTCTCTTTTCGAAGTCAGCTAGATGACGCTCTATTTTATTTTTATTTGTGAGTTTTTTACAATTTCTTATTGGATAATGCAGGTGGGCTATTAGCAAAGATCTTTGCTAATAGCCCATTTGAAGATGTTGTAATACAACGAAACCTAGGTCGTGGTAAAGAACTTAAAGAAAGTAGAAATAATACTACATCACGTAGTTTCATTTAATTGTGAATAATGCATTTCTACAAAATTAACGCCAAATATATTGAATAAATACATGATATTTGTCATTCCAACACTGTTTCTCTTTATTATGTTTTCAAAACAATTTAAATAATCTAAAATCCTATGAAATTCACCTCTCCAAACAGTATTTACCATCTGTTTCACAAAAAAGTAATACAAAACATATGTAAACCAATTATTAATAAATGCAAACTAATTTAAATATAATTAATAAATGAACAGAAATTATCTCTTTAAATAAATTTCCCTATAAATATATTTAACGTATCTTTAACTTATTGTTTCGTAAAACAACGGACACGTTATACAGTTTATTAAAATTTCTGTAATTTCGAAACCTATTTTATAACCAACGATTCAATTAATTTTACAAAGATAGTTATAGTCAGCATGAAAAAGAAATTTCATAATAATCCGAAGAAAAAGAAAATATGAATTTTCATTTAATGGCATGAGTGCTAAACGCCATATTAATGTCAAGGATATAAAGCGAGAGCGTCAATTAGAGAATTTAACTCCTCTGAAACTTCCTTATTTTGGACATATAAACCCCAGCATACTTGAAACTGCCAGACGATTTAATTACCTACCTGACATACAAAATATTAGTTCCTTAAAATATAGTTAATATTAATTGAAAAGTTGAATCTTTTTAAAAATAAACAACAGATTTGATTACTACAGTATTAAAAATCTTTCCAAGATTAGTAATAGAACGAAAAACAGTACAAAAATACGAAAAGCAGTACACAAATATTTAGAAAAATCATGTTAATCTAATAATCTTTCTAAGACTCCAATATTTTTTAATGTATTTCTTTCCATTGCCAGTAATATTTTATTCCATTTCGACTAAAATAAATAATTATGTCATGATACAGTATTTAAACCACTTTAAACCATTCACTCTTTCCTATCTCACCTCGCCAGTTACATTATTATAAAACCTAGCAACAATAAAAAACAAGACTAGCTTTTAAATGTCCATAAATAACGACAGTGTTTTACGCTAAATTAAAATGTTCCGTTTTGATCTCTTTTTGTCCCTAATATAAGATTTTGTACCTAATAGAAAAAAATCCAGGTGTCTATATAATAATATACCTAAATTCCATTATTATTATTATATTTCTTTCTATTGCCAGTAATATTTCATTCCAATTCAAAATAAAAAATTATGTCACGATACAGTATTTAAACCACTTTAAACCATTTACACTTTCCGATTTTATCTCGTCGGTTACAAAATTATTATAAAATGCAGCAACAATAAAAAACAAGACTAGTTTTTGAATGTCCATAAATAACGACAATGCTTTACGCTAATTTAAAATGTTTGGTTTTATCTCTTTTTGTACATGATATCAGATTTTGTACCTAACAGAGATAATGGAGGTGCCAATCTAATAATATTTCTACGATTCCAATATTATTAATGTATTTCTTTCTATTGCCAGTTATATTTTATTCCATTTCGACTAAAATAAACAATTATGTTACTATACAATATTTAAACCACCTTAAACTATTTACACGTTCCAATCTTATATCTTTAGTTACAAAAATGATTATAAAATGTAGCAACAATAAAAAACAAGACTAGTTTTTGAATGTCCATAAATAACGACAATGCTTTAAACTAATTTAAAATGTTTGATTTTTACCTCTTTTTGTACATAATATCAGATTTTGTACCTAACAGATAATGGAGGTGCCAATCTAATAATATTTCTACGATTCCAATATTATTAATGTATTTCTTTCTATTGCCAGTTATATTTTATTCCATTTCGACTAAAATAAAATAAATTATGTATATATATATAATAAATATATAAATAAATTATGTCACCATACAGTATTTTAATCACTTTAAACCATTAACACTTTCCGATTTTATGTCCTCAGTTACAAAATTATTATAAAACCTAGCAACAATAAAAAACAAGACTAGAAAAGACTGTCCAGAAATAACGTTATCGTGCTGTACGCTAATTGAAATTTTTTGATTTTTATCTCTTTTATTACATATACGAATTTATCCACACTGCATTATATATATATACATATGTATATATACATATATATATATATATATATATACACACATACATATATATGTGTATATATATACATATATATATATATATATATATATATATATATATATATATATATATATATATATATATTATTGAAGTCGGTACGCCGCAATTTTCCAATAACCAAACAAGAAAAAGTAGCCAAAGAAAAAAGACTCCACAAGAAATTTGATACTCGCCAGCGTCGTCGTGTTTGTTATATTTATTTAGTGAAAGTCGACGTTTCCTTCGCAAACAACTTTGCTGTCGCCAATCAGAATTCTTGTCTCACGACCGCAATTTTTTTCTTTCTTTTTCGCTACTCACTACCACCAGCTCGTGGTTTATTTGCTCGGGCCATTGTTATCGTACATTATTATTATCGTATCGAATGTTGCATTTTGGCAATGTGTCGACACAACTGAGCTCGCTGCTAAGCTGTCAGCTACCAGCTCTCGACTGCTGGTTATTGATCCACATTATTTTTTGTTAGAGATATGTTTATGGCAATTGCGTAAGCTGGAAGTTGCGTCAACGTTTGCTTTGCCGGTATGTTTAGAGACTATACGGTGTAACTAGTTTCATTCTATAGTATAAATTGTGATCAACATTACTAATAATAATCAACTGATAGATTTATCAACAGCGATAAATATTTGATGTAAAAGTAAAGAGCTTTAGTATCTTATTTGAGTCATATCAATCATTTTGACATATTTAGTTCAAATGTTGGAACTTCCGTTTTAGAAGGGAAACAAATCACTCTTTCAATAGTTGGCCGATTTATAATTGTAGGTGCCTATTACGTGACCTAGCCGTTGGGTCGGACAATTAACGCCCCACTATTAATTGTTAAAGTCGTGGGATAATGAAAACTTTCCATCGTCTATGGCCAACTATGAGCGACCTTGGCCAGTGGTTCGCACGAGCGTAGTGATGAAAAGATGACAGGCGTTTAAGCCAAGTTTTTTTTTGTTAATTATAACAAAAATTATATTGAATTTTGTTTACTCTCTATAAGGCGCTACTAATCTTATTATATCCTTACCATATCGTTAGTAACCTTATTCTGTCCTACTATTTTCTATTAATATATTATGATTGAATCATGCAGATAAATATTTGATAAATACCTATATGGAAACAAATATACTTATATTATGAAAGTCGGAAAAATTACATCTGAAATATCTGAAATTTGATGAAATCATATCTTAAATAACTAAAATGCTATATTAGTCTACGTAATATGCTGGTATGTGATAATCTTATAAATTGTCTTTACAGTATAAGTACGTGTACACCGTACGTTTTAAACTAACGAATGTTATTTCTAAAATATATTCTAGAGTATTCGTGGGCCGTTTACTATTATAAGATACGTATCTGAAATATAAATATCCAGCTCTGAATCTACATACGCATTATAATTTCGAATAATATTTCTGTGTAATCTGTATTTAATTTATTCCTTTGATATAAACGTACCCGTTTATCCATATCCGCGTAACAGAGGATATGCGTGGAATCCTTTATAAACTTTTTTTTTATTTTGAAAGATGCTACGATTAGATATGTTTTATCGTTTATAACTATGTTTATGGGCTATATTCTGTTCTGGAATTAGTCAGTTTTCAAATGGGAATATGTACAATAATTCATGCACGATCAAGGTATAAAATATGTATTTACTTTCCTTCTGCTTCATTTAAAGTCGCAGAGTTTTTAGGGAATTTATTACTTAAATAAATAATTTTTCCAAATCCACTGTAACCAGTTCTCATGTTGTCAAAATGTGGGGTGTTGGACAATGAATTATGTATGTATACATCATAAGCTAAGCGAGTTAAGCTATAATAATGTTATATTAGTTAACAAGTTTAGCAGTTATTTTTATATAAAACCTGTATTTTTATATAAAATCTTGAAGTAGAAATAAAATATATTAACCCACAAATATCTCGGTAGTCAACACTCAAAAATATTCATATGGAAGTTGTGGGAGGTGGCAAATTAAGTACTAGATTTTATTAATTCCGTGTATGAACCATCATTTGAAAGTGGTAGTTATTTAGTTATCAAACATATTTTTTTCGTATTTTAGGTACTACATCTTCAGAGATATACTGAAAAATACGTAAAAAATGATATCTTGTCCAAACATATATATTTTACGTCGTTTAAAAATGGCCCCTATTCAAACATATGTATTTTACGTCGTTTAAAAATGGCCCCCTATTCAAAAAGATGTATTTTATGTCTTTAAAAAATTACCACTTATTCAAACATATGTATTTTACGTCGTTAAAAATGGCCCCCTATTCAAAGATATGTATTTTACGTAGTTTAAAAATGGCCCTCTATTCAAAAATATGTATTTTATGTCTTTAGAAAATGACCCCTTATTGAAACATATGTATTTTTCGTCTTTAAAAAAACTAAGAACAAATATGATTATATTTAAGAGCAATATGGTCTTAATTCGTTATTTTAATTTATATTATTTTGTGTTAAAAGTCTTTTTTTTTCAACTTAGCGCAGTTTTACGCTCAAACACTATTTAATCTTTTATACCACTAAACTAAACCTATTTAAAGGAAAAATTTTAATTAACTCAGTTTTTAAAAATAAAGCGTTCATGCAAACACAATATTGCGGCCATTTTTATTACATTATTATGAAGTAATTGTAATGCTTAAGAGTAGTTGTAATTGTAATTTAATGATTAATATATTTAAGAGTGAGGGTAGCAATTTACCATTTTTTTGACAATTCCCAAGTCAACATAGTCCTGTCAGATGTGAGGTGCGTATAAATATTCTAACGATATAAGGACAACGTTCGGACGTCGACTCGTACGACCGCACAAAGGACTCGAGAATGTCGTTACCGTCCGCGCCGTTTTGAAAGTCTCCCATACAATATTTATGTGACGGTAGATACAAGGCATACTAAATAAAGTGAATGTCGTTATTTACAGTACGTATCCGATGCTTAGTACAAGCTAAAGTATAAATTTATGTGTAAAGTATTTACTTGAAGCCTATTAAAACGATCTACCAATACTTGTATCACGTGTAATTAACTTTAGTTTACCCAAACCATAAAAACAAAATTTTTCCATATTTTCATGCATTTTCTTTATTTTCATAGCAGGACGAGGTGGAAATGATGAAGTGTTTTATTGCATTGATTTATCGACTAGCTGTTTCTCGCGCCCTTGTTCGCGTGTCGATATGAATATTAGATATTTTTTTTATATATGTATATCTATATCGTAAACATAAAATTATTTTTTTCCATATTTACATGCACTTTCTTTATTTTCATAGCAAGGTAACGTGAATATGATGAAGCGTTCATAATTTATTTATCGACTAGCTATTTATCACGGCCACATTCGCATGATCGATATGCATATTAGATATTTTATTATATTTGTATATCAATACCGTAAATGTAAAATAAATGTTTTCCATATTTTCATGCATTTTCTTTATTTTCATGGCAAGGTAATATGAATATGATGAAGCGTTCTATTGTATTTATTTGTCGACTAGCTGTTTCTCGCGGCCTCGTTCGCGTGGTCGATATGGAACGTTGAATATTTTATTATATAAATGTTCCTTATGTGAATCATAAGCTATATCTGCATCAAAATAGTACCCTTGACCGGAATGTATACAGCTCATATCTTAGCTTAAATTTTAAGCTGAATCATTGTAATAGTTTATCTTAATTTTTTTACGCTCGCGCCTTTGCTACTCACTGTTTAAACGCCAGCAATTAAGTTTTAAATCCCTTAAAGAATATTCAATCAAGATAAAAGGTAGCCTAGATCCATACTACACTACAAAAATCACAACAGAAATAGTCCTGTTCAACTTGTAGTTTTTGTTGGTTATCTAGGGAATCCAAACAGATTGAAAGACAGATAGACAAGAACACTAAGTATTTCGGCCTGTACTTAAGCGAAGAAACACTTGTGAAACAAAATTTTCCAAAAATACTTAATGTACAAAATACAACGCAGGACCCGACTATACGGCGGAACAGGGGGGTTCCGCCCCCGCCTTCTTCCCGCTATTCCAACTCACGTTCAGACTGCAAGTGAGCAGACAAAATTGATCAAATAGACAAGCGGACGAAAACAGTGTACAAAGTTTTTTGTCTTTATCATTTTCTTATATATGTAATCTATGTATGTCTATATAGTTTGAATAAGTGACGTATGATACGCATGAGAGAAATATATTTTCATGTCATGAATCAGGTACTGAAACTATAAAAAATAGAAATAACATTTATTTCACATTCGAATCAAGAATTTTAAAATAATATCTAGGGATGAAATATTTATATATATAGTGATATTTCTTTCAAAATTTAAAAAAAACTATCACAATTGTTGCGCAAATATTTTTTATTTTTTACTTTAAGATTATAACAGTACTAAACATTCAATAAATATCTTTAAAACTATAGACATTTTAAAATATTTTCTTATAGTATCCAGTAAAAATTGTACCTTGATACGAAAAAAGTCTACCCTCTATTTAAATTTCAATATATTGAGTAGAAAATGAGAAAACATTTTTTTTGTATTCATTACAATTTCAGTCTGCGTTGATTCCCAATTCGGCTCGCTTGCCGCACGAAATGCCATAATTCGCAACCGACAATATAATGTAATTTTTTGTACTGGTATTTTTAATTAATATCTGTGGCAACCTCCAAAATACTGCATGTACACATTCGGTTCATATTAATAATAACACACGACAGAAAAAAAATGTTTATTACTCCGTTGACTGCAAAAAGTATATTATTGACGATCCATATTCATTTATTTCTCGCGTCTTCTATATGTTGATACAAACAAATTAATATAGCGATTCAAAACCCCTTCATAAATTTATAACTATTTAATGGAGCATGGCCATAATGCAGTAAAACTGTAGATGCAAGTAGGTTCAAATTATTAATAACACACGACAAAAAAAATGTTTATTACATAGTTGACTGCAAAAAGAATTGTCGATAATATATATCGACATTTCATATTCGCTCATTTTTCACCTTTTATACATTTTTATTCAAACAAATTAATCTAGCGATTCAAAATACCTTCATAAATTTATGACTATTTAATGGAGCATGGCCTCCATACTACGGTAAAACTGTAGATGTAAGTAGGTTCAAATTATTAATAACACACGACAAAAAAAATGTTTATTATATAGTTGACTTCAAAAAGAATTGTCGATAATATATATCGACATTTCATAGTCACTCATTTTTCCCCTTTTATACATTTTGATTCAAACAAATTAATCTAGCGATTCAAAATACCTTCATAAATTTATAACTATTTAATGGAGCGTGGCCTCCATAATGCAGTAAAACTGTAGATGCAAGTAGGTTCAAATTATTAATACGCTTGAAAGATTCACTACTATTTATTAAATAGGTATAATAATAAGGTATGTTCTTTATTATAGTAATATGTTTATCGATTAATTCAGATTCATTAAATTTTATCCCTTTTTATATATAGAACCCTAACAATTAAATCTAGCAACCCGTAAATATCTTCTCGTCTGTTGTTAATCTAACATTCATTTATAATTATATAATAATGAATAGACGGTTAAATTCGTCGTGTAATACGTTTCTTTGTTTAGTTACTTTTTGACGCTTTAAGTATAGATACGCATATTTTATCCCTTTTTGTCCATAGAACCCTAACAATTGAACCTAGCAACGCGTAAATATCCTCTTGTCTGTAGTTTATCTAACGTCCCATTTATAATCATATAATAATGGATGGACGCTTAAATCCGTTGTATAATATGTTTCTTTGTTCAGTTACTTTTTGACGCTTTAACTATAGATACGCATTGGTAACCTGAAATGTGTAGATATAAGCCTAATAAATAGATAAATATTTATTCAATTCTAGTAAAATTTATTATTCTTCAATATGTAAATTGTCAAAAAATCATGTTCCGTGGATCTCTGACATACTTGTGTACATAGAAAAGTTTAAACATTTTAAGGTACGTAGTATTGTGTTTTAAACAATATGGCGACAGATTAGACCGTATTTTAACCTCTCCAAATATCTCCAAACTCAACACAAATTGACTAAAGTCCTGTTCAATATATATGTGTATATATATATATATATATATATATATATATATATATATATATATATATATATAAATATATATATATATATATATATATATATATATATATATATATATATATATATATATGTATATATGTGTGTAATTATGTATACATATTTGCAATTCTTTTCGACGCTCTATCCTCTAAATATGTTATTCTTGTTACATAATAATAATAGCATCGGTAGAGGGTTAGCATAATATTATTTCGGACGGAACAAAATTCGAGACAATATTAGTGAGAAATTCACTATTAACATATTATGAATGAACACTATCGCAGTTCGCACGGTATGCTTAGAGTAGTTTCCACCCGCACACATTCACACACAACCTAACTGGGTCAACGGCAATGAAAGTGTGAAGAGATTTCAATTTCGTGTGAAATACAACGAAACGAGTGCATGTTCTCAATTATGTTTCAGCAATAATATCGTTATAATAAGGACCGTCTAATGCTAATTGTTCTACTTAAATAATTATACGCTATTTTTTTATTATATGACGCGTACATTCAAATAGTGTTATGTCAATGTTTGCGTATTAAGATTGTAACAGTTTCTTTAACTTCCGGTCGAACGCCGGAAGTCGCTGTGTAGTTGACGTATAACAAGAGATTAAAGGGCGGAGTTAGGTTGGTCATTAGGTGTGTACCAGCGTCAACTGGTAACAGTTTGAAATCAAATTGAAAGTATTGCATAAAAATATGTCTATTGATTAATTGACTGAGATTTCGGTACGTTTATATAACTTTAAATTAATTTTACTCATAATTAAATGAAACTACGTGATGTAGTATTATTTCTACATTCTTTACCACGACCTAGGTTTCGTTGTATTACAACATCTTTAGGTGGGCTATTAGAAAAGATAGAAGAAAGAAGAAGAATCTTTTGAATCACCTGAAGATGTTGTAATACAACGAAACCTAGGTCGTGGTAAAGAACTTGAAGACAGTAGAAATAATACTACATCACGTAGTTTCATTAAATTTTGAATAATGAATTTCTACAATATTAACGCCAAATATATTCAATATTTGAATTTTACTCAATATATAAAAAATTTATATTCTCTTATAGTACAATATTGAATATTTGCTTCACTATTTAAAGTTACATTTTATACTAACTAACGGTTTCAATCGCTGAATAAGAAATTCTAAAAAAAATTGTTTCTCTCTCATATGCTGCTTTCGATTATAAACTGTTACCATACCAAATTTCATCAAAATCCGTCCAGTATATTTTACGTGATTGACGCACAAAATAACAGACAGGCAGACAGAAATGAAAAAAGAGTTTGACCGACTCCTATTATCATTATATACACTAAATCAATCACTCTTTTTATAATAATTTCAATGTACAGAATTCACTCTGTTACAATTTTATTATACGTACCTATAGATAATTTTAAATAGTGAAGCATTGTTCTATACGAGGACATAAATTATTTTTCATTTGACATCACCATCAGTCGTATAATTTGTTTTATACATGCTAAATTAAAAATATTTTACAGATTTATTTCACATCAAGATAAATAAATATTGAAACCCAAACATTGCAAGAATTCGGCGTAAAAATACAATTTCCTGCTGTCATTGCTCCTATCTCAACATCCGATGCCAATTTCCATCTATCCAATTCCACTAATATAATATCAATCATCAGCATCTGAAAACATAAATGATCTCACCGTCTACAACGAGACTCTACACATAGATTGCCTAACGCGAGTAATGCACCGTAAATGACCAAGAGTCGTATTTCGTAGCATATCAATCGGTTACCGTCTGGTCTCTTAGCTAATAATCTCCGTAGCAAATCACCACGAGGCTCGCTGTCAATTCTAGCTGTTTGTTGCCTTTCATGTAACGTAAATCGGCCTGGGCGCTCCGTTTTTTTTTCTCCACTCACTGAAGGCGTCGAAAATTGTCTAATTGACTGATAATAAGCCAGAATAATCACAATTGAATTATAAACATTTTTTTAATAATCGAAGTTAATTTGCTGATTGTGTCCGTGGTAGTGAGCAGTTGAGGAAACTGACACTTCCTGTTTAATTGTTGCAATCGCCATTTGCAGACTGAAGTGACCGTGTCCGACTGAGATTGGTTCGTGAATGATGTTGGAAAATAGATACAGTATCGAAATTACGCCCATTCGGCCGGAAGACGTTCTGGTACCTGACCATGCTTAGAGTTCACTCGATTGGCAACTTTTATTAATTCTTAGTGCTTGTTCATGGCTTTGCTGCGGAGTACCTATGAAATATTGTAATATAGCGTATTATGTGTAATGCAATAATTGATATTGAGTTACATTTCATATAAAAAACTCCCGGCATTACACGAAATATTAATATTTTCAACTCATATAAGCAGCATATATTAGAAATTTAATTATATTTTAGTAGTTATCGCTATCTGCGGTAATTGAAGTTATCAAGGAAGTTATTGACCCATTTATAAGTAGAGAAGCATTGTACTTCAAAACTCTATTTTTCCAGAAACCAAACACAATTCTTCCGATCTTTTCATTTCTAAGAACCTAACTAAGAACATAATTCAAAGAAAACACTAAGTTGGTTCTACGCACAGACCTGAATACGATTGACACAGATCTGATAGAGACTTATACAATAACTTCATTCCTAGTTATAAAAATGTTTTCTGTAGTAATCTCATAACAACTGTCTTCAAGATATTTATACTAAGATTTACATGATATGTAGATCTTATAATTTTTTAAATGTGTACCATTAATTTACGCCTATAAAAGACATTGTAGAAAATTTACGTTGTGAAGAGTTGTTAATTATACATATTTTATTGTAATAGAAATAATATATACTCTCAATTTTTATAAGTGCCTAAATGTGAATAGAAACCTCGTAGTGAAGTTCAACTTGTGCTTGATAGGGTTTTTTGTTGGTAAATATTTCATAAACTGTTAATATACAGCGGCAATCACCCTCCCATTAACCCCAAATGTTGGTAAGCAACGTGCACAATTAAAGATGTAAATGAAACAACTCTCTAATAAATTAAGTATATTTATATAAAATGTCTTTAAAAATACGAAAATGTTATTTTTATTTATTAACGTTTTAATTTATTTCCAATTGTATCACTGTTTTGTTCAGAGACGTTACAAAAATAACTTTAACAAAAACAAACCGCGAGGTATCAAATGCTTTATTCTCGTACATTTTTATCCTCACAATTCCTTTCCAACAAAATGTGATTTATCATAAACAAATTCGACGTTACTTTTACTTCTTAATTTTTTTATAAACTCGGTAAAATTTTGTGTCCAATAATCTATGTCGAGTGGATAATTATGACTTAAATGATTGATATTTTCAGAGATATTCGGGTTCAAAACAAGAAACCCCTGTAACTTTTTAGGCTCCACGTGTAATTCATGATTTATCTACATTTTGTGAATGGCGTGGACACATTTTGATTGATACGTTATAGACCTGTATACCTTATAAATAAATATATACTTTATATGTCGGTAAGAGATGAATCTCACGCTTAATGGCAAAAAGAAGATGTATATTATCGGTCGGATGTGCATCATAGTTTACATCAAATATTTGCTTTTTATGAGGGCAAAATTTACAATTTTAATATTACAATTTTAGGGTTCCATAGACGAAATACGAAAACCTCTAAATACATTTTAAAAATATGCTCGGACTTCTATTTATTAACATACCATTTCGTTGTAAAATTTTACATCCGAACCGAAAGTTAGATGAAAAATTAATCAATGCATTTTATGGACATTAGTTTATTTGGATATTTCTATGGAATTATGGATGACGTAACTGACAAACCGTTGCGTATTCTTTACTTTATCCATTGTTACTCTATTTAAATTCGTTAATAAATTTAGTTAGGTAAAAATAAACAAAGTTTTTACAAGCTTATGTTAATTGTCTATCCGTATATTGTCTTGTACTTAAGTTGGTGCGTTTGGCAATATTTTATCTTACACTTAAATCACTTAACGCTTTTAAAGCAAAAATTAAGGTGAAGGCTATTCATTTTCCAGATCAAGATCAGTTTAGGTTTCATTATCTATAAATACAGAAGTAAAATTAACGTGTCTTGATATTGAATATATTTGTAGAAATTATTTATTTGTAGAAATCTTTATTAACAATTAAATGAAACTACGTGATGTAGTATTATTTCTACTTTCTTTAAGTTCTTTACCACGACCTAGTAAACAACGTAACGTATAAACATATATGATGTATAAATAACATCTTGATGTTTTAGTAAACAACCTAAGGAAGATATTTCAAAACTTTATTTGGAAGTTATATAGATCTACATTGGTACTAGAAAAAATTCATTACATTGCTAAGCTCATTATATTGCAAATTAAACTTACAACAATTACAAAACTTGCATAAAATACCAATGTTATGAAAAGTGTATTTGGAAATCCGTTATTCAATTATGCCTAAACCGCTTCACAGACTTTCATGAAAATTGGTATAAATATAATTCATGTTTTGAGTTGACATATGTACTATTATTTAAACTGAAAAAGAGAATAATACGCATAGGTTGAAGCTCAGTTTTATTCAATAACACAAATTTAATATTACAATATTCCAATTAATGACATGTAGTCAATATTATATCTATTTTTCACATGTCTAGAAAGGCTTTATGGCTTTAAGGCCTAAATATTCTTGTAGAACACTGCAAGGCATGTTTATAGAGAGATATTACGATTGTTCTACTGGATTTCTCTCCCTCTCCCTCTCCTTCTCTCTATTTCCCCCTGGGAAAGCGAATGTTTTCACGGGCAACACTACAATAAATAAATAAAAATATCAAAGGAAAGTGTTGATTATTAACACCATCATATGCACTTATTTAAATATTATAGTTAATACATAGTAATAATACCTAGTTAATACGTTACGCAGATACCTATGTACATCTCGCCTATACGCACCTCAGGTTACGTGTCTCGCTATGTCATAGCTACTTACGAAATCGACTGATGACCTATACGCACACGTCTTCACAATTTGTAATGCAAATATCTCATGCTAAACTTTCTTTTGTTCCAGACTTGCAACACTACCATGATACAGTCGGATGCCGACGATAAACGAAAATAAATAATTATAATATGACGTGAGTGGCAGTGTTATTAACAAAAAAAATACGTAAAAATTTAAATAAAATTATTTATATGAATCTAATAATAACTAAAACGCACAAAAACTGTATCGATTAATTTAAAATTATATTTAATAAAGTGCAATTATAAATTAAGTAAAATTGAAAAATTATGCAACGAATATAAATACAATCGAATGGATATGGTAAAATATATTTTAAAAACAATCATAATATTAAATAATGCATATTAACCCACATTACAAGAGAAGGAAACATGAGTGGAAATTGATCTTGGACTTTTCCAATCGCAAGTTTACGCCTTGGAGGAGGCGTCCATGTGATTTATGTACAGCATCTCTCGATACTATTACAAGGTAAGTGAGCTAGCTGTACGTAGACCGACTCAGTGGCCTTGTCCATCTTTTTGCCGTCTGCATATGTATGCTTCGTTTGTTTATTTTGATATTTAAAAAAGATATCAGTAGATTCAGCAGTCGGTTCGTTCAAGTACTGCAACCTAACTAGTTTCAAGACATATTCAAGGTTATGAGACCTGCTGGAACTGGTGTGTATACATTATAAATCATTTTAAAAGAATTTAAGAATTATGAATACTAACCAAACCATACTAATCTTTAAACACCACAATTTTGAAATTAAGACATATATATATATATATATATATATATATATATATATATATATATATATATATATAATCTGGATGCGTATGAACTAATCGCAATATGTAGTTCAAGCATTCATCTTTCAGAATTTATCTTTATGAAATCGGAAAAGCTACACGACCAAATCGTGATACTTCGATTACATTGCGTAGAAGCATAAAAATATTAAAAAATACTTTTTACGCTTTTATGCAATGTAATTACCAAATAGTAACCAAATCACTGAGGCAATGCAAACTATTTACAATTATGTTATAAAGTAAAACAAAACAATTTCCTTAAGTTTCTTCATTTTCTCGCTAAAATATTAGCTGTGAAATATTTCCAACACTGCGTAAATTTCGTGTTTACACATATAACACTGATAATTTTAATCCTTGCCCAGAGATGTTACTGTTACTAATCCAAACGTGGGACACGTTCGATAAGAATTAGGCTAGACTTCCTCCAACTTTGCCCCACGGAAGCAATAAATGGAAACCCAATGAAGGAAAACAGTAATGTGAGATGACGTAAAGGAATGAATGTAGGAATTGTTCCTCTATATCTTTACTATCGTATACGTTTTCACACACAATTGCTTGCTATTAAGACTACTGACCGTTCTAAATGTTTTGAAGAAGATTTTATTTTACAGGATCTTTTAATAAGCATGTTCCAGCTACTTTATATTCATTACTCATATTGCATACCTTCATTACTTGTTTACTTCATGTTACCAATTAAGTTCTTTGCATCCAATATAAATATCTGTAATTTTTATTATTTCTCTAAAGCCTTGGATTTGAATGAAATTATATTTTGCGAATACCGATATTTTCTAATACAAAACGTAAATAAAATTTGCTCAAAATCTCAACATTAATAAAAGCAAATATGCGGCAACGTGACACTTGTAAGAACTAAGTGCTTATACACAGCACTTTTTGCCGGCGCGGACCGTGTATTGAAATCGATGGTATTTCGAAGCACGACAAACATCTTGAAAACTCATTAAATAAAGTTAATGACACAGAAATGGAATCGGAATTTGCTGATCCGTATCCACTGCCTGTATTGCTATTGAAATATTGTAAACATAATCCACGAAGTAATTATGAGACCATTATTGTATTTTTGTTATATAACTGCTGACTTTTTATGATAAGTAAATAATTTGTCAAGAAATAAATTGTTTTGCCTATTTACGAAATAAAATCTAAATGATTTGAACGATTGTATAAAATTCATACATACACATGTTTACCTTTAAAAAAATTATCATTGAAGAAAAACCTCGAAATACGTTCCAAAAAATTCTGATAAATTGATACAATTGATTGCTGACTATATTGACAGACAATTACGCCAAGAATGATGTGCACGTTACAGCCTTTTAGCGTACTAATCGTACATGAAGTTCTGCAATCACGATACAAAGTACTGGATGGCCCAAATACTCGAAACCCGGATGTGTGTAATATTCATTATGTCGTACACTCTTCGATGACACTAAGCCAGCGGTCTTGAAGGCGCTTGTCACTTCGTATATTTGAAGATAAAAGACATAAAGTTACGCCCACAACGTATAGCAGCGCACTGCGGTACGTATTATGGTTTAGTGGCACATTGATTAAAATTTTATTTCAATGTCATATTTAAATTAAAAATGATGTAACAAAAGAGACACGATTTTTGTTTGTGATCCACACTCTTACACGTTTGATCGACTTTATGCTTACCGTTCACACGACCCCTGCCAAACCGCTCATGATTAGATCTCATTTGTGTGCTGTGTGTACCGAAAATGTTATACGCTAATAAGTTTGATAAACGTGCAAATATTTTTTTTTCTGTTTGTAAGATAAAATATATATTTTTGTAATTGTAAATACTCAAGTAACATAATTTGTCACAATTAAATGAAACGTGATGTAGTATTATTTCTATTTTCTGTAAGTTCTTTACCGCGACCTAGGTTTCGTTGTATTACAACATCTTCAGATGGGCTATTAGCAACAATTGTGTTTTAGTTGTAGCTGGACCGGCCTAGCCGTATATAAATTTTAGGGGTAGATATTTTCTGGGCTAGCCTAGCGGTATAGACATTTTATTACGTTCATTGCTAATAGCCCACCTGAAGATATTGTAATACAACGAAACCTAGGTCATAGTAAAGAACTTAAAGAAAGTAGAAATAATACTATATCACGTAGTTTCATTTAATTGTGAATAATGAATTTCTACAAAATTAACACCAAATATATTCAACATAATTTGTGATATAACAAGGAAACAGAGGAGGATGCGCAGCAATGTATGGACCCCAGGCCAGAAACCAATAAGAATGAGCGATATGTCATCCGAAGGGTTTGTTATATTCAACCACTTCTTCTATGACGAAAAATCTCAAATCGCTGTGGGAAAATAGTTACGGCTAAATAAGACGAGACTTTTATTAATACACATAAGTAAAGAACCAAATACTGACATATTTGTGAAAAAAAACAACATACCTCTCCCGGCGCCCCACACCTGTTGCTACTTCATCAGTTTCTTTTAACATAGGTATTCCCGCGTCGTTTATCGACGAAAACGTTATGTATTTAAGTTTCAACTCGCGCTGCCTTTTTTAGGTAACGATAACTTTTCCCACAAAAGTTTGGGACTTACAGGCCGCAATAAAAGTTTTAGAACACGAAAAAACCTATCCGATGACATATCGCTTGTCGTTATCGGTCATATAGGCCGAGAGGCCCATCATCCTTTATTATAAGTTAAAAAATATAACGATAATGAGAAAAACAATATATATATATATATATATATATATATATATATATATATATATATATATATATATCTTTTACTTTTATATTATCCAAAGTGATATATTGCGTGCTTTAAATTTATAAATGAAAATTTCGAAATTAGGGGCCCGAAGCAAAGAACTAACAAAAAAAACTTCAATGAAAACTCGTTACTCAGTATAGCCATATATTTCAGAATATATTATAAACATTACTATTTAACATATAAAAGTGAATGCAATAATTATTTTATCAATCCTATCTTTTGATTAAAAAAACATAGTTTGGTATAGAAATTAATGTTAGACTATTATGAAAATGGTACTATTTTTGGGGACATAATAAAATGTCTATACCGTTAGGTTAGCCCTGAAAATGTGTACCCCTAAAATGTTTATACCGCTAGGCTAGTCCAGCTACAGCTAAAACACTAAAGATTAATGAACATTATTTTAATTATATATAAATTGGATGGTAACTTAATTTGGTGTTTTTTATAAAATATGAATTTTATAACAATTCTTGGTTCGAAAATTCTTGAGTTAGAGCTTCTAATTTTGATGGTGAGATGGAGTAGGAATAACTCTCTATCTCATTCGCTCGCCTACAACACAATGAGCATTAATGAAAATCATATCGCAATTCAGTATTACCGTCCTCCTTTAAGCGTTAAATTTAAACTTATAACCCGATCAATTTTCAAGATTCCTACTGAAAATTTCCAGACCCCGACCTCTTGTATCAAATGAAATTTTAAAAAATGAGTTGTTATTATTTTGTAAGTGATCAATTATAATAAATTAGAAGAATATGTGATTTTTGTAATATTTTTCAAAAATAAATTAGTTTCTTTTAATTAAGTATTATTTTGTTAATCTTTAAAGTACATCATGTAACTGCTGGTATTTTTTCCATGGTGGACATATTTGACTAAAACTTTACGTAGTATAAATATAGTCAGATATAATTACTATAGAATAAGCTTTACATTATATGTTATATGAGAAACTAATCATATATGTGTGGTTTGCGGCTGACATCGATGAAAATGTAATCATTTCTATTAATATTCATCAAACTAACACATCGTTCTTAACACTTATGTCATTACAATTTTGCCAATTATGTCCTTCATTATTAATTATTTGTATGATCTTTGACTTTTAGTGCCTGCGATATACTTTAAAAATAAATCGGTCAAGGTGGTTTTCCTATGTGGTTTAAAATTGTGCAATTTTATTTCGAAGCATGATATTGTATAATGGCTGCAACATACTGTTTAAAAATAAATTGTTTCTCTCTTAAATTGGTAGACTAAAATTGAATAAAATAATATTATTTTGTTTCTGCTAGAACTCTTATTTCTTTTTAATTGCTTATATACTTATAGTTTCCCTCATAGATGCTTACATAACCTTAAAACGTAAATATTTATATAATATCACCATCTTCTTTATATTTATGCAAATGTGATCTGTAATATATCGACAGTTGTGTGAAGCATAAATATGCATCAAAATTAATCTATCGCTACATATTTCCACTTCCATCCTAAGTGTTAAATCTGGATGTGAAATAAGAAAAAAAATTCCAAAAGAATCTAAAGTACTGTGATGACATAACTTGCATCCGTACTATGAAAAAGATTAGATAAAAAATAAAACAATGTACTCATTGCTACCATACTGTATAATTAAACAATTTTATACAACATAAAAATTAATCATAACTAATAATATAAATGCGAAAGTTTGTTTGTTTGCGTCGCTTTCACGCTTCGACTATTCAACCGATCACCGTAAAACTATGTGCATCGTAAAACTAAGTGCATCGATGGCATAACTTGTATCTGTACTATGGAAAAGATTTGATAAAAAATAAAACGATATACTCATTGCTACCACACTACTGTTTGTATAATAAAACAATTTTATAAAACATAAAAATTAATCATACCTAATAATATAAATGCGGACGTTAGTTTGTTTGCGTCGCTTTCACGCCTCGACTATTCAACCGATCATCGTAAAACTTTGTATACTCGTATCAGGACGAATGTCGGATACTTTTTTCTTAATAATTAAATAGAATAATTATTTTTAAATTACACTAAGATTTTTTCCCTTTTCCACGCTAGCGAATTAAAATAGTCATTTAATAAAACGCAAATTCAAAAATTGTAATTTTCTATATAATCAGTACATATCATGCACCCCAATGTCACGTAAGATTCTGATAGTAATTACTAAATATTCTGTAACCAAAGGCCATCGACTATCAAATAAACTGATTAAGTGGATTGTGAGCGTCTGCAACTCACACATCAATGTTGTAAGTGCTAAGCTATAGTAAACGCACGATAAATTATATACATATAAAAAATGACATACGTACGCTTCTTGCATTAGTTGTAATAACAATATCATTGAACTCGACTCAAAAAGGCGCGTACGTAATTAACGTACATCCACATTTAGCTACAGCGCTTAGCCTTACAGTCATTGAGGTTCGATTCACGAGTAACAATATTTCGCCTAGATGGGCCGAGCCGAAGAGGCATCCGAGAGTGCGGCGGTCGGACGAGCACGTTCACCGCGGCGAAATGTCAAGGTCCGACGCCGACTGCATTCCTCCCGGGCACGAGAATCTCACGGCGGCGGCGACAGCACTACTATTGCTATTCAATTCAAACGACCTCTCACTGTCCCTGCGAGCCGATATTCGTATTCATAATTGTACAAATTATGTCTGTCTGACGAGTACCCGAACCGCTGCACTGGCGCGTTAAGAGCCGCCTGTTTGGATGATCGCTTATTGAGAAGAAACGTTTATGTATGCTGTTTCAAGTAACTCTAAATTTTAAAAAATGGGTGTACTTAATGCCACATAGTAGAAGTGAAAACTTTGGCAACAATGTAAGCCTACTCCTCTATAAGTGGGAAATTTTGGTTTTGGAAATTAAGCAAATAATTAATATTAATTAAATTACTAACGTCATATTAAATATATATGTTACTTCACTTCATAATAAATAAATACGTTTGTCCAAAGAGAAAATATAGGTCTTCATTATAAACATGAACTTCATATTTGAGTACACCCCGAGCGCGGGAGAGAGGGAGCATGTAATAAAAATATCACTCGTCCGGCTACCTTTCGTTCGGGTATAATCGGCCCATCGTCAAATATGAGCGAAGCGCGTCAAACTGCGGGATGCGGATGAAATCGCAGTTTTTACTGACTATAAACAATATTATACTCGGCCGCTCGACATTCCTCTCGCTCGGTCGTTCTCGGCGTTGCGCGGTATGCCCGAAGTACATACGCTCATGACGTGACATGAACTCGCAATTTATTTTCTATCAAAGAAATGTAGACAAGTTGAGTGAAAACAAATTTTCACCTCAAAAATGTTATGCGTTTTTTTATATAATTATATATTTGTATGTTCCCGTGTAGTTTTCTCAACCCTTATCCTCACAACCTTAGAATTTCTCGACCGAAAAATGTTTGTACCTCAAATTATATTTTGCTTTAATTTTCCGTTCACGCAGCAGGGTAGGCAGCATGATAAATACGTGATCGTTCAAACTATAGAATTTCCCCACCTCTAAATATGACCATTCAAATTCAAAATTATATAAAATATTGGTATTATAAATGATACTTTAAAAGAATAAGAGCGTTAAACGTTGATCGATTTCTATAAATGTTATTTAGCATACAATTAAATATTATCTAAGATAATTTTAGAAATTAATATAAATCAGATACCGCGCTGTTTGATATGTTAACTGCAGCCATCGCAACGTTTACGTCCAACGTTTTTCAGTTGTATTTCATACATTTATTAAAAAGTACTCTGTCTAAATCAAATAATTTTATTTATTCTAGGCAATTTTAATTATGTTCCCATTATAATACGAGCGAGTATTAGAAAATTTGTTTCAAAATTTAAAGTGGAATGGATATAAAAAACTCAACTTATATGTTATACATTTTCAATACCTGCACTGTATTCATCAGTAACGAGTATTAATATTTCACTAGTGTAACAATTGTTTATAATTGATGTGACCATAATTAGATGTTACAGTGGTTTATAACTGTTTTAGACTTTATATCATCATTTAAAGTTTATTTTTGGTGTATAAATTTTGATACGACAAATACCAGTACTTTTATCGTTCTGCAGTGGTGTACACTCTGATGTCATTTATTACGAAATACTACCTCTTGTATTACTGATGGATGATCCACATATATTGTAATATCTCATTATTTTTATTCTGTAAATGACAGCTTCGTAACTTTAATGTGTATTTGTAATTGGCTCAACATGAAATAAATAATTTTACCAATATTTTGGGTTGCTCTATAAGTGGACTATTTATTTTAAACAATTTAATCATTTAGGTAATTAGTTTATTAAGAAGTTTTGTCTTAATAAAAATATGGGAAAATAAAGCCAACAAAGGAAAATAAAGAAACATACAATCATTTTATCTTTATACTGCATTAAATTTCGAATGTAGCGTTACTAAAACTTAACGATTAATAATGAAAAATATAAAAAATACTCGATATACTCTCATATCAAAAATACTCGCTCGAGAACACCAACATTACAAAAAATGAGAAAAGTGACTGTAACAATTTTAAATCCCCTATTTAAAAGTTAAGAGAAGTTAAATTGTAAAAGAAGTTACGTAACAATTCGCATACTTATAAAATACAACAATACACCAAAATACGAACTATGGTAAAGAAATAACAAAGGACATATGATTAAAGTGTATCGTATACAAATTTAAATTTAAATAGTGGAAATACTCTTGGTACATACAGTATTTCATAAATCTTGATCCACAATTAAATGAAACTACGTGATGTAATATTATTTCTACTTTCTTTAATTTCTTTACCACGATCTAGGTTTCGTTGTATTACATCTTCAGGTGGGACATTAACAAAGATATTTTGTATATGTTTTTTTAACAATCTTTGCTAATATCCCACCTGAAGATGTTGTAATACAATGAAACCTAGGTCGTGGTAAAGAAATTAAAGAAAGTAGAAATAATACTACATCAAGTAGTTTAATTTAATTGTGAATAATGAATTTCTACAAAATTAACGCCAAATATATTCAATAAATCTTGATGTTAAACTTACTGTATCCTAATATTTCAGTAAAATGCAAAGCGACAAAGCTGCTTCAAAAGCAATTTATTCTGCTAAAAAAATAATATCCTGTAGTAATATCATTAAATCTTCTAGCTGACATTTACCCAGAAATATCACCAAGATAAGAATAGTTTAATTTTAATTTATTGACAAAAGCGAATCTCATAATGAATGAATTGAACGGGAAACATCCGAAGCCGACTGTTTCGGATGTTTCCCGCTTACTCTATTTAGGACTTTCTTAAGGCTTGTAAAGACTGAAATATTAACGTCGACGGCTTTCGTCGTATTTCATGATTATTTCCCTATAAGGCAAGTTACCTAAATATTTATAGAGCGATATAAATTCAGGGATGCGACCAGCACGCTCGCTTTTCCTTAGATTTTCATTTTAACTTCGGTCTTACGAGTATATAAAGAATATTATATCAATGAATAACTTGATCTATCTATAATAAAACTCTAATTCAATTGACCCTTGAATCGAACATTTTGGATAATTTAGTCATTTGGAATTATTGGATTGTTCCCAATGATTATTATGTTATGCTATGAATAAATATATTACTGTATTTATTGCCAGCTATTATAAAAGATAATTTTAAAATTTCTACAGCAGAATTTGACGCGTTTAAAAAAATCATAAAAAAAAATTAATAAAATATATCACTATCTTGGAGCAACTTTACTCTATATCGAATTAACGGACATACCGTTAATTGTATATAGAGAAAAGTGCAAAATAGTTTTCCATTAAAGGCTTAAAGAGAGCTTACAATTGGTCATCAGGCGGTGCCATCAAAAACTTCAAATTAAATGCGTCGATTAACAAAAGATGGAAAATATGAGATGTACCATTTCTTTGTTCTATTCAAAGGAAAAATCAAGTCTAAATGTGGTCTTCCATAGCTTCTAGAATCCATATCTATACACCACTTGTACTATAACTAGACAAGCGTACGATTTACTCCGATTTCACACTGGTAATTGGTGTGAAATTGCCACAATTTCTACGTTTTCATTTTTTTTATTAGATATTGTATTTTAGTTAAGTATTATTTTAGATAACATGATATACCGGTTCAGATTTAGTTTGTTGTGACACCGTGGTTTTAAACATTTCTTTTTATATTATATGTATTTTATATGTCGAGCAAATAGTATTAACAAATTCAGAGGGTTGTGATTTATGCAATATTGCATAAATCACAACTTCCAGAAAAATGGAATGATGTGAAGAAAGAATTTTGTTTTAACCTTTTCCCCAATGTAATCAACGATATTAATGAATTCTGCGGTTCCAATACAAATAAATCACAACTTCGAAAAAAGTGGAATAATGTGAGAAACGAATATTTATTTTAACCTTCTACTCAATTGAATCAAGTGTGTTAAAGAATTAAGCGGTTCATATATAAACAAATCACAACTTCCAAAAAAAAAATTAAGAAAGAAAATTTATTTTAACCTTCCCTTCAATTTAATCAAGGGTGTTAATGAACTGAAGGGTTCCCATATAAATAAATCACATCTTCCAGAAAAATGGGATGATGTAAAAAAAATTTCTTTCTTCACATCATTCCATTTTTCTTTTAATTTCCTCCCCAATTGAATCAACTACCAAGACTGGCAAAATCGCGTGCTTAGATAGAAAACTAGAAGAATTTTTCATTATTTAAAGCCTATATTAATATTTAGTTGAATGTATTCACTTGAATGAAATTTGTGTTTATATTTCATTCAGTTCTCTCTAACGATTTTCTGTAACATCTGCTTAAATATGCACTACATTAAGTAATAACGTTCCATTAATTTATCATTTTGGCAAAAAATTTACATAACTCGCATAAGCAATAATGTTTGAAATTATAAAACTCTCACACAGTGTGTGTGACAAATGACCAAAAATATACATTGGACATATGTTTATGTTAATCAGTCAAATGCCCGTATTAAGTAATCTCATTGACATTTCTGGGTAAATGTCAGGTGGAGAAGATTTTATGCCATATTGGCTGAATAAATTATTTTAAAAGCGGCGCAGTGACCTAGTGGCACGGGAATTTGATGAAAAAAATTGTCGGCCTTCTCTTTTTGTTACTTGCGTTTAATCAGGAATTGACTTTTTCTGAAGGACAAGTTGTAATAAAAGATACGAGTATTTAATTATTTTAAAAGTTAGTAGGAAATTCTTACTTTTATAAAATCGTCTTGTAGAAAAGTTTGGATGAGTCGAGACCCCATCCAAAACTTTTCAGAAATTAAACTTGACAACAAGTTTAGTGTTTCATTTTTCTCTGTATAATATTTAAAATTACAAGAGAAAGAAATATGTTATTCATAATATTAAGCAAAGTTTATTGGAAAAACTTGGACATGTTGGAAAGATAAAATACACCTGCTTTAAAATTAACCGTCATATAATATCTTTAGACGATCATAATCCCTCCACTTGTGACGAAGACTCTATTAGAATAATATTATACGCTTTTCTAACTTATTTTGGTCTAATACTATTTTCCACAAGTTCACTTGTTATTACGATTTCTAAATTAACTTTCATCTATCTGTTGATATTTTTTATTCATATCTACGTGATTTACCAAATATGCTTCCATGTCCTGCAAGTACATTTGTTTGTATCGTCCCTTATTTTTTTATTGCCGGAGGAGGAAAATAGATGTACAACTATATAATTATTTAAGGGATTACATTGTATATTTTATTCACAAACATAATCTATGTAATAAAATATATTTAACACTATTTTTTTTAAATTTTGTTGTAAAGTTATTATTTGTGGATGGACCGAATCTCATCAAGAAGGAGTTATAAAAACTAAAATTAAATTTAAAACAAAATTAAGATTTTAACGTTTTACGTAAATAGTAAGACATAAAACTTTTATATATCATATAATTAAAAAAATTATTTTCAAAATAGCTATCTGCATTCTGTCAATATCGTCTATAAAGTACTTCCTATTAAAGTGACCTATTGTGGGCTAATAAAATTAGAAGTAACATAAACAACTTTATATCCAAACAAATGTAATAAAAACACACATCATATTTGTATGCATATTAGATTCATTAGGATAACTTTTTGCGCTTTTAAAAGAAAATAATCACCTCACTACTAATCGTCTTTGGCTCTAACTTTAGATTGCAGATTATTTTTTCAGTTACCCAACTCAGTCCGAGTGTTATTTTAATGAAATATTTAATAATTTGTAAACACTATCGTAACGAGAAAATATTATTTCACCGTCTGCAAAAATTTACTAGTTATTACTTTTTTTTATAAACTTCTACTACAACTAACCCTAAAAATAATTTATAATATATACTACTGTATTATATATGTAAATTGACCGTTAAGTGTAAATATGATTGTATGCTCTATAGATCAATTTAGATGAAAATTACATTAAGTGTAATTTGATGTAGGCATGCATTGAATGGGTTTTTATATTACTGTAGTAAATCGGTCTAAATTTTGATATTTTTCGTACTATATTGTGAAATATAAGTTAATTAAAAACCAGTCTTCAAAAAAATTCAAAAATTGATTGAAAAATAAGCCAATTGTAGGCTTCTAAATTTGAAAATACGGATAGAGTTGGATATATCCCTGTCTCTTTTCTTCTCGTAGAATATAATGTGCAATATTAAAAATGACCTCACAACACAGTATTGCCGTCCTTCTCTAAAGGTTAAATTTAACTCGGTCAATTTTTAAGATTATCAAAAAAATTGTTCACTCCTCATCAGCTTGTACCTTGAAATTATGATTAATGAAATTAAAAAAATTAGTCAAATACCCATTTGTTCGTATTTTTCGACATGAACAAATTTGATTAATATAAATAAACAAAATGTAAATATTATCAATAAACAGAATGTAAATATTGGAAAGTGTGAATGCTGATGGCGATGGAATAATTAATTATGTGATATTATTCTTATTTCCGTGTTGGTTACAATGACTAACCGATTTCAGCTTGGTTCACTGTTGCTGTCAAAACACTTGTCATTGCATAAAGAACCGGCATGTCAGAAGGCAATGACGACTGATTATGAGTATTGATGTTACTTGCATATTCTACTGTTGATTATTGTACGAATGCCATATAATCAAAGATAAAGATAAGGCTATATAAAATGAAGTGGCCAATATTGTTTTTTTTGGGAGTTAGGTCTCGCTTAGGCTCTACCTACCACCTGTCAATGGCGTGTGTTTCGAGTAAAAACACGAAAATCTCTATAGTTTTCAATCCTGAATTATTGCAAAATTTTGTATATATATATATATATATATATATATATAAATACATATATAAAGGTGTATTTTGTATTATTATGTGATGTCACAGGTATTTGCCCGTGATACGTTTTCCACGATAGTTATCACACGACAGCGACGTAGTGTCACAGGACGGCATAGTGCTGTCACTTTTTATGCGAACAGGTCACAAGAAGTTCTATGAACCCTGATAGTAAGAACTGGTTAACCAAAAATTCTGACTTAGAAGTGACTTTGTCAAATGGCAAAAACTGATAAGAGCTACACGTAAATTACTTGATACGTATAAGGCCTATGTTCTAATAAGGTTTATACATCTAAAAATTAAGAAGAATAAACCCAACTTATTAGTAAACAATTAATTAGATAATTGAGTAAAGAGGTGTAACTGAACTTTATATGCGTGATTAATATCTCCATCCATGAAATTGATTGCAGACATTAATTAACTGTCTCAAAAACTATTATGAATTACCTTATACAAACAGCGTGTATTTTCCATAAACGTTATCGTGAATTGATCGAGCTACAAACGACTTTTCTATTCTTTATGCTCAAAGAAAAGAAGAATATCAAAATGCATATCCAAAACTCACATAACAGTCTTGTAATAAATACCAAACAACGAGTGTTCTAATCAAAGTTAATAATATATAACATAAATTAAAAGCTATAATACCGTCTATTATAGTTTTTAATTTATGTTATATATTATTAACTTTCATTAGAATTAATTCATTCTAAATAATATTTGCCTACCTAATCGGTTTCATAAACATTTTAATGATTAAATTTTAAATATTTTATACGCAAAATTATACGTCTAACATCTTACACTTTAAGAGCTATAAAATAGTCCATGTATATTACGTAGGTGAATAAAGTATGCAAAATTATAATAATCCATAAAAAATAACCAAGCTGAAACAGGCAAAAATAGCTACGGCTGATTGTCAACCAGACGTAAAAAATCTTCCCCGAGCGGCCGTGCCAACTCTCATTCACCTGTTGCATTATTAACGTTTTGCAAGGTTATATGCGCTCGGTATGCGGATATATAGCTTACATGTAACACGGTGTTATTATTCCATACAATGTTGCATCTCGCATAACAACACGCCCACTCAACCAAGATTAGACTCGCGACCTGGTTTATTTGGTTGAAGACTCCATGCGTTTTTCAGCGGATTGCAGTTGTTTTTATTTACAAATCATATTAAACGATAATATAATAGAGTTTAAATTAATTTAACCATTTTGACAATCTGTGCAAAAAGTTTTAATAAAAAGTTAAATTCGGGATTTTGGATAAGAAAAATAAAATGTCAACGACATCACAAATCACGCTTAGAGAATTTAGAGATTAATGACAAACCTATGTCAGTAGAAACATCACACTTTTCACTATTCATATATACAAATCCTACATGCGTAGGAAGTAATTGCGTGGAAAGGGAAATGCATCGAAAGGGAAAATAGAAAAAAGGCGATTAACAGTAATTGAACGGAAATGGGATTAATTGTTTCGTTCTTCACTTTGGTTGGAAACAATATTCTACTCGGACGAAAATGAAAATTCAGTTTAAATTAGTTTGTAAAAATTTTAATTTTAAACTGAATTATGATTTTATTTATGTTTATATCTTTGTTTATTAATTATAAATTCTCATTTAATGTAAGTACTTTAGAACCTGAATTTTAGTATAGGATATTTAGATCTTACACAAATTATTACAATCTCTTTAAAATTTACGTTTAATCTACCGGTTTTTGGCACAAAATTTAATTATGTCCCTAACAAATAACTACCTCTTTCAAATATTATTTATCTTACTTGAGTTGTTAAATTTTCTAATTTTTCTTGACCATTTCTGAATAACAAGGTAATTTACTTGAGGATTAAAATATATGAAACTGTATTAAATCGTATGACATGTATCTATAAGTCCAAATCCGAAATTTGCACTAATTTCAACATATTACATTTTCAACGATATATATATAAATTGATAATACAATATACGAGTAATCCGAACTTTGAGCTTAATCAAAATTAATTTAAAACCATCTGGGATAATAATAGTTTATACGTAGCAATTTATATTGAAGTTTTTTGTTAAGTCGTTTGCGTTGTTCAATATAGTATAATTCATTCTTCATTTTATACAAAATAGCAGCGAATGAACGTTCTAAACAAATTATATTTTAAAATATATGTAACAGGACTACAATGCAAATTAATGACGTTACCCTCCACAGACACGTCATACTCATATAAAACGGAAAAAAATATAGCTCTATGTAGCGCCACGCGTTAGCTACGATGAAAGTGATAGAGCCCAAGAAAGAAAAGAGATTACATATTGTAAGTAGAGGTGCACAGAAAACGAGATAATTGCTTATCTTTTAAAGCCAACTTTTTGTGCCATAATCGTGTGTCTATATTGTATAACGTCATTGCGGTTAACAGGTACATGCGTAACAACTGAGTTTAATAAGCTTATTTTGACATAAGTTTAAACAAAGAAGCTTTAATGACAAGTACTTCAGTAAAGTTAATGAAAAATGTTATAAATAGACTCCAAAGTTTAATCATCCGTAGTAAAATTTACCGCAAAAATACAAAAAATTACTCTCTAATGTTTATGTGCCTTTATCTGGTAGCAATAATACAAGGTAGGATGTCATTACAATAAATATCCTCCCATGAGTGACAGTACAGTCGGCACATTAGCATACAAAGACATAAATACTTTTGGCCGTGACCTTTGAGTGTGTAAGTATTTAATCACTAACATTCACATACTGTATTCTACCGAATTCGTTCTCTCAAATAAGCGACCTTGCGATGAACAAAGATTATCCGATAAACACGCATTTATAACTAGATATTGTATGTGTGACTAGGAATTTTGCGAAAACAGAGATCTTGCGTGATTATGTAAATTATGATGGATCCTTATATAATAAGCAAACAGACTTGCTAAAAACATTTACAGCAACTTTACTTAGTACAAAAATTACATTCAACCGGGGAAAATTCAATAAAGCTCTCCATTTTAATTTGTGCTAAAATAAAGTCTGCCTGCCCTTAAATGTAATAACGAAACTTGAAATCTCTAGCGACTAAACTTAACTATTAACTTGGTATACAAGAAAACTAAATCTTAAACATAATGTGAACATAAAAGGTTCTCTTTTAACTCTCGTTTAACTCTCGCTCGTACTGGTAAGTTTCGCCTTGTTTTTGCCTTCGCCATTGTTTATAATATTACCTAATTAAAGTGAGATAAAATGTCGGAGTTGTATGTCCTCTTGTATTTGTTTATTGTCATTTTGTAGCAAAGTTATTCGTCTCATTACCAAGTAGCGTCATTTCTTCAGCATTTGTTATTAGTTAAGTGTAGTTACGAATGTTGGCAGTACAGATCTTATAATTATGGTGGAAAATTCAATACGAAAACGTATTTTGTGTGTTTAAATACATGTAATATATTTTACTTGCTATTTGTTGTTTTTACTTAGTTTTTTTTTATTACTTGTCAACCTATGATTGTACGGAACTTAATTTAAAAAATATAGCTTTATTTCCACAGCTCTTATGTATCATAATTTATCCCATATGCAAAGAAATATCAGTAAGCTTATAAATAAAGAAATATTAGCAAAAAATAAACAGAAATTACAAATTAAATTTTGTTATTATTTATATTTTTGTAATGAAAAAATGCAAACGTGTTATTGTGGTGGATGGGTGAAACAGTTAATACATTGTAATTTATGAAAAATCTCATAATTATCGATTGCGTTAATAGCTATTTGTACTAATCAGCGTTCAAAACTTTGGTCCCTATAATTTCATAAAGTAACTTATTTTATTTTATGTAATATCCATATTATTAATATTTCTACATGCCGTTGGAAGTCCATTGATCGTTATTTTACTTTATAATAATCAATACTTCTGTTTATGTAAATATTGTGTATGCAAAACATATCCGTCACAGTACACACATATCAATCAGTTGAACAATAACTTAATGTAGCGGTGGTAGCAATAATAATTTAGATAAATTATATTTTTCAATTTATCAAGTGAGTGAAATGAGTTCATATTTGAAGGGAAACTTCTTTTTCTACGACAGTATAAATTTATGTATTGCGAAATGAAACGTATTGAAGTACGTAAAGCATCAAAGATCCACGAGGGAAATTGTCACTACCAGTAATTCAGCCCCACAGTAAATAATGGACTGGTGGTATGGTCGTAAAATGTATATTTTATCAGTCAATAAAATTTTCTTGTTTCCACACAATTGTTTTCATATTTCTGTTTTTCCACTCTAACAGTGATAAATAAATGAATATTATATTCAAATACGCGTGGTGACTTGTTATTTTTTCAAAAAAATGCTGGTATTATTAACTCCGATCTAAACCAAAATATAGTTCCCAGTATTTTAAAGTATCCACAATTACTTCCCGGTATTTTACTACTTCCCGGTACATATTTTACTGATATTAAATTTGTATAGTATTTCTACTTAAGACTGCCGAGTCAAGCAGAACAAAGCGTTCATTTTAAGATCTGCAAGAACGTACGTTTCCACTTCCTCATTCAAACTAGTTCACAACTATGCACTGTTAACTCCATTTAGTTTCATTCACTAGGAAGTGGATTGTGGGGAGTAAAATTAAAAAATATATATATGCAATGTGTCTTAAATAATGGACTGGAATCTCATTATCACGTGAAAGGTCCAACCGTAAGATGAGAAAACTTAAAACAAAATCAAAAGGACGTGAAATGAGTTTATAAATGGAATGACAAATATTTAAGATATAACTAAATTTAATCATAGAAAGGAAGATCTGAAAAAGTATTTGTTAGCCAAAATTATTCCTTAGTTATTGCAATCTCGATACGAGCTTTAGAAAATTAACGCAGTTAAATCTCACGCCAAACATAAACTTCCTTCTACAAAGGAACTAATATACGTACATTAACCTTTCGTACGAGCATAAAGACACTGAACCCAACACAGTACTAGCTAAACGCGGTAACTGTTTACACACATGTAACCACGTACAAGCAAACAGTTCAGAGCTAAAACCTCGTATCACTAACTAATTTGAACGAGAGACTCTTTCCGCCGTCTAACCCTTTAGGTGCAAATATTATATTTATAGAACACTATTTGTTTGTAAATATGTGAAGAGTATCGATGAATTTAAATTTTATTACTTTTCTTTATATATATTTAATCAGTTTAAGTTACAAAGGATAACTATTAGAAGAAAATCATTTATCGCTACTGTTTCTACTTATTCTGAATACTATTTTTTATTACAGAATACCTAACCTCGTACTGAAGTACAATACTAAAATTATATTTTTAATTTCATTTCAATCTAAATTATAAAATGAAAAAAACAATAAAAACGTTCTTTGCACTTAAACTCATAACTTTTCTCGATAAATTATTGAAAACTCATCTACATTAATGTATAAAGCGGAAAAGTTTCTTCAATGTGGAAATATTGACTTGTAATTTATCGATCTGATTTTTCGCAAACCACAGAACGCGACGAATGATGAAGGATTGTGGAAAGTAAAATGAATAAACATTAATTTATTTCGTAAAAAAATATAGTTTTACTACTAATAATTTAAATAAATTTTAAAATAAATATATAAATTGAAATATAATTTCCTTCACCACGATACCAATTTACAATTTTTTTCACTTACATACAGATAAAAACACGGATTACAAATTGAGTTATGGTAAAAAATGATAGAAAATACTAAAAATCGTAAAAGTTATTATTTTTAAAATTTTAACTGAGAGGGTATAAATTGGGAAAATCTTTGTAAAAATTAGCAAGAGTTTACATTGTTTATCACAAAAAATTTAAAAATATAGTTTTTGTCCTCGCCAAATTAATTTTATAAAACTAAAAGTTGATTAGTTACTTCAACAGACATTTCATATTTACTATTCGCAACTTCTTTGAACTAATCATTTAAATAAATTTTAAAGAAATATATAAATTGAAATATAATTTCCTTCACCACGATACCAATTTACAATTTTTTTTCACTTACATACGGATAAAAACACGGATTACAAATTGAGTTATGGTAAAAAATTATAGAAAATACTGAAAATCGTAAAAGTTATTATTTTTAAAATTTTAACTGAGAGGGTATAAATTGGGAATATCTTTGTAAAAATTAGCAAGAGTTTACATTGTTTATTACAAAAAATTAAGCTAATAAGCATTGTACTTTGATATATCTGCAACTAACTTACTTAACTCCAATATTTAAATTTTATTTATCTAAATTAATTAGTGCGCCGAGTCTATGAATATTGTACAAACTAATGTAAGCATGCTTATATCGTGTATGTATCTACTAGTTTCGAAAAACCATTAAAGACCACTTTGCCGTAAGGTGTTAATGCTTTGATGAATTATTCTGGCTGTTAAGAGTACATTAAGTAGCGTGAACGTTATTATTATGGGCTTCAATTACTTTACGATTAACAACGCGCCGTATATGACTTTCATCGTGCGCCCACTGTCACCTGGGGCTTGAATATTATGAGTATGCCAAAACCTCACTCCACGAGGCAGACTTAAGTCAAATACTTACATTACTTATTAATTGGAACACGTTTCAATGTAGGTTAAACCCACTATCAATCACCTGTATTTGTTTGGTTAACGAAATAGGTTGATTTTGTTTTTGAAAGCAAGTAACAGTGCTCGCTTTGATTTAATGTAGTGGAACTGACGTTAATCGAACGCTTGTTATACTGCGCAGGTATACTGTTTATAATTCTTTTGGGAAGACAGGTGGATAATTCTTGATCTATTATGTGAGAAGAATCTCGGACAAATAGCCACCGCAGCTCCTGATGTTTCTGATGTTGATGAAAAAACACCTTAAATAAAAGTGGATTAGCTTAAGAATTACCAAAATATAAATTCACATCATCCACGTCTCGTCAGAATGTTTCGCTGGACATATTCATTTTTCATTTAGATTTATGACCCCACTCATGATTCATATAAAAGTTATCAGTCTCGCACGTACCCTCGTCAAGAAGTCAAGCAATTTTTCTAAAGCCAAAAAATATTATTTTATAAAAATTATTATTATAATAAAAATGTTTTAATTTTAGTAAAAATGGTTAGAATTAACGTTTTACTGTTACTTTTTTAAAATATTTTTGTATTAAAATCTAGAATATAAGGCATCCGAACGCTATGCAAAGAATATAGCTGTAAATATTGTTACCAAAATTATAGCAATTTTAAAAATGGTAATTTTTGAAGACATGAAGTTGCTCTAATTTTTTTTAGTTTAAATGTTTGCACTTATCTTTAGGATTAACATTTGTGGAGCAAAAAAGGATTATGTTGCAACATCAAGGTACCATTAACATAGCTGCATAGAAACTTAACATTATTAGAAAATTATGAACTGTCTCTCTGCTACGAATAAATATTAATCGCTTGCGTTCGGTGTCAAACGATTCTAAGTTCAAAGAGTTCACAATGTTCTTTAATAGTCTATAGGGGTTTAAAAAGGTATATAAAATAAATAAAGATATGTAAAACGAGGCTTATATTCCAAGGATACTTTTGGCTATTCTTTAGCATATTTTTATCTATATTGCTAAATTCTTACAAGGGATCTAGATAAAGTGGTATAAGTATCGATGGCGAAGATTCAAATGAGTGTTGCGTACAAACTTCTACAACAAAACATTATATTTCTGTATTGGTAACCACACTTTGGAAAATCCATTTTCTTTGACTCGCAATTGAAGATGACCAACTTCGGTTTATAATTGGGGCACATAATTTATCTTAGAAATATCCCTTAATTCACTCAAATAATAAATCTAGTGCTATATAGCCCAACAAAATTGTATTAAAATTGTAATATTTTTTAAATGAAATTAGAAAAGACGTTCGAATCGATATTTGATGCGAGGAACCTTCTATAGAACCGGATCTCAGTTTCGTGTAATTCTAATCAAACCACTGAATGTTCTGACGACGTTCGTGTTATAGACGCCTTCAATAACAAAACCGTCGCCACTGATTCTTAAAGATCGCCACCGGCAAACGAGAACCGATTAACAAAATTTTAATTAAAATTATATTCTTAACAATGGGCGCCAAACAAGATGAAGGACGACTAACGGCCGGGAACTTATAATTAATTTAATGATGATATAATGAAAACTACGCTGAACATCATTAATTATTACTTATCGAAGTGACGCCATTTAATTTAACTTCACCAAATGATTTACCTTTTACTTCACCTTCAAATACATCACGGTATTTCCTTATACAAAATTTACTTCCAAAACGTCATTTCAACTAGTAACGGATGGCATTTAGCGTCTAACGAATACCTTGACGGAATACCCCAACCCGTTATTGGTCCGTCGCTCGGATGCGAGCAGCAACGGAACAGATTACGTGATCAAAACAATCATAATTAGTTTGGTAATATAACGAGTTCTTTATTTAAATAACCTTTTCTCGGCGAGTCAGTTTTCGAGGCGCGGCCGACTCGACTCTGGGCGAATTATGATTCTATGTAAATATAACACCAACGATCGGACATTGCTTGTTATGCGAGCTGTTATAATGACAACGGATTAATTTATCATGTATTCAGCATAATTTTCCTAATTGAATACATTGTTTTATTCAATCGGAAAATATGCAAAGTAGATTTTCCAATGTAGAAACTCACGTAGTAATGAATATGTACGTGCTCTAGTTGCGGAGATTACAATTTATTTATTACTAACTGTGCCTACGAATTCTTTCGCTTGAAATTCTGGTTAAGAAAAGTTATTAGAATTTTTTCCCCCCTCATATGTTGGGTATAAATTATTATAATACCAATTTTTTACAAAATCCGTCCAGTAGATTTCGCGTGATCGACGAACAAATTAACGTACAGACAGACAAAAATTCTAAAAAGAGGTATTCTCGCTTCTATTATCATTCTTTACGATAAATCAGTTACACTTTAAAACATTTTCCATGTACCTGAATCCACTCTGTTACAAATTTATTATATATATAGATTCTTGAATTTTATATATTTTCTTCAATGAATTTTCACGCTGCCACTTATTAAGGTAGGATATATAAGGATAGAACAGCTTACCCCTTATCTTTAAGACATATAATGTATACCATATTCTAGTGTTGATAGTATTTTTGTGAAACTTAAAAATTATGTGCCATTTAAAAATTGTGACCAAACTATCGTTCAGTTGTAACATATGGCATACGAATGATATGTTAGAATCGTGATATTGTTTAAAAAAAAGTTAGAATAAATATAGTGTTAAATAAATGGAAGTAATTAATAATAAGCATTTAATCTATTGAAATAAAGACGTATGACGGTTCATACTGCAGTACTATGTACATGATATAAAAGATTAACCTTGCTTGAGAAGGTTAATTAAAAGGTAATTAAAAGTTAAAGTAAACATTAAGATACCCAATTGGTTAAATAGCTTTATTGGAAACAAGACAAGCTATATTTATTGTAAGAGTAAATGTAAGTATGGATCAATTTAGTATGTGCAACGCACAGCAATATATTATAGCGTGTACAATTATATTTATTATGGAATTGCATGGAATTCCGAAATGCAAGTGCAGTGTTTTAATGCGTTTATTTTATGCTCTTATGTTAGACAGACCGATAATCAATTTAGTTTAAATTCTGCGCGGGCCAATTTGCTCTTCCTCGCACCATACCCTGCCGGACACCGCGTGTTCCTTCCGTCACAAGGAAAGGCTGCCGATATTGTTTAGTTTTCTGTTTACGTTTTTTATTCTCATAACTTCGGGACTGTTTGAGATATCATGATGGCAAAAGCAATTGGTCCCAAAGTTACATATAACCTGTGTCAATTCATGTCAATATCTTTAGAAGTTTTCGAGTTAAATCCATTCAAACAGATAGAGGGACAGACAGACGACGATTCCATTTTAGTAATTGAACACACGAACGAAAAATGTATTTAAAATCTGAAAATTCGAAAACCACAGACAGATGCTTCAATTGTATTTCAGTATGACAATTTTGGCACCATTGGTGACGTACGTCAAATTATTTACATAGAATCACAAGTCACAAGTCAGTCAAAAGAATTCGCCAGCTCTTTATACCCATACTAACTAGCAGTGGTTGCATCGAGTTGGAAGCCTATATTGATGGCTGAGAAATAATACCCTAATATTGCTGCCTACCCATTAGTTGATGATGAGTAAATAAGGCTGATGTGCTGAATTATGTTAATTTTAATTTCAATGGTGGTTGACCTTTGTGAAAACAGGATTTGCAAGGACAACAGGATTTACAAGTCGATTAATTTTGTTTCAACATATATTAAAATATATGTTGAAATAAAATTAGTCGACTTTTATTAAAAATTTGAAATTTTATATACTTGTAAAAGCAAATTTATTGCCATAAAAGTAGACTTGTAAACGATCGTTAACTTATTAAAATTTAAAATTATGCCGAAATTCAACGGCGTTAAAACTTATCGACGTATGTATGTTATAGTTTTCACGTGTGATTGTGTAGGTATTTTTGATTTTTATTAAAAAACTGTTAAGTAAAAGTAGAACTCGCACTATAATAGTTCTGTATCAGTATATATTTGCTTTATTTTTCAATATGTAGATAGATTGCTTATAGGTCTTTAATTTTGTAAAGCAAATTAACCCAAAAAATTCCTTTCTACTATTTGCCATTATCGTGATTTTTCATATGCATAGTTAAAAAGTTAGCGTTCGTATCATATCTCGCAAAGTATCAAAAAAACCGGCAAAGTACAAATCGGTATCGCGCACGAAGGATTCCGTAGTACCAAACAATATTAAACTTATTTTGTATACAATAAGGCATATTTTGATTTTTGTAGGTATTGTTTGCATTTAGAGTGGTTGGGATATGATGGCTTTAGAAGTACATATCTTATCACCACATTTTGATTTAAATAAATGCAATAATAATTAAAGTTAATGGTAAATTTAATATTAATTCGTAGTCTTTTATTTTAAGTTCAACATAGTTTTCCAAATACAAGATATACGCAAGGCAAGAAATACTTACCGTTCTTAAATCAATGATTTAATTAATATATACTGTCGTGCTATTTAAATATATACGTGCCCATATAGGTATTTGATACCTGAATAAAGATATAATATATTCCAGCTTCATAAGTAAAATTATCAGAGACATTATCAAGGTGTGTTCCTCCTCGCCTGATAACAGAATGCCGCAGTAAAGATGTGTTTCCGGCATTCTGCATAAATATAAGTTATTGCTGCGGTTGGTACCGGAAATATCTCATATCTCAAAAGCTTCCCAACATATCTTCTTCAAACCAACTTTCATGGGAAGTTACCTTAATTTTTTTCAGCCAATAGTAAAATGGCTTTGACATACGGCAGTACGAAATTACAAGCGTCCCGTTTTTGCCATTTGGCTACGGAAACCGAAAAACGGTGAAATAATGTTTTTAATTTTACTTTTAAAGACATTTTCCACTACACTTCACGCGTAGAGGGCTGCAACAAATGTATTATTCACCTCCAAACATGATATAAGCGGAGGTCCATGAGAAGAAATATGTTTTTTTTTATATTTAAATCTCACGTGTCCGTCCGTCTATCTATATCTCCGTTTTTCACAGCCGTTTTTCTAGTAAAAAATTTGACGTAAACACTTTGTAGATTTGGCATTCATTCTCAATTTCATAATTTGTTAGATATTCATTCATGGTTTTACACGTTTAAAAGGCATACTAGTCAATACATTTATATATTTGTAACTAGCTTAAAATAAAAACTATATTATATACCCTTAAAAGTATATATATATATATATATATATATATATATATATATATATATATATAGAGAGAGAGAGAGAGAGAGAGAGAGAGAGAGATCCCTATATAAAGATAGTAAACATAACGTTTAAGACTGAAATTAATCATATAGTTCAATCTCAATTTTTTACTTTTTTTATCAATAGGAAATTAATAAACTATTAATGAAGCATAAAAAATTTGAAGATACCTAGTATATAGCGTAATCTTCAGATTACGCTCATTTCAATTTCAATATTGTGATAGTTTTCTTAGAAGATATCGATGAACGTGTAATTCAACACATGGACATGCTGCGGTACAGACCGTTTTGAAAATCGCTGAAACTTATTGATATGACCACTAGAACAGCGGACCAGCAAACGAAAGTTTACATATCACTCGAGCCCTAATATAGAATATTTTCTATAATCTAACCAATGATGATATATCAATTTGGTATATTATTTACACTCTAAAATTGGCCCTGAAAAGACAAATCATTTCCTTTTCTTTAATACAACTGTCTCTTTTGTGTACGTGCTTCTTTTGACACTAAATATTTCTTTACATTCCTCGTATAAGTACTACGTGGAGCCACTTTTTTGCTTGTCGTTGACTGAAGCTATATATAATTTCAATTTAAAATTCATAAGCTAGCATAAGCATAATAATAATTCATAAGCATCTGAAGCTATATGTAATTTCATTTCAATTTAAAGAACACAGGTCTTTCATATGCCTTATGTATGCCTTTTAAACGTGTAAAAGCATGAATGAACGGTAAGTATTTCTTTCCAAATTAGTTGATGTTTTAAATGATGGGTATCCTTCACCACAACGTTTCCACGAGACGTGACTCAGCTCACATTGTCTTAAACGTGACAGATTATTCTAATGAGCATAATGGTTAACTTTAATTAAGTGGAAATGAAAATGTTTCATTATTAAATATCTACTTACATTAATAAAGAAATGAGAAACGCTAGATAAAATTTGCTATTATAAATGAGTTAATTTTAGGTGAGTTTAGCAAAAAAAAAATGGCAAATGTCTTCTTTTAAGATAGTATAATAGTTTAACTGCGTAATATTGTTTCTGGACGTTCTACTATAAACAGTTGCCTGTTGAGTAATTAGGAGAATGTATTGTGATCATTTAAAGATAGCTTTCAGATACAGTTAAACCTGATTAGGATAGATTATAGACTGCATGCGTTATTTAATATGTTATATAAAAATGCAACAAAGCGGAGATTGCGCCGATCACGAATCTCCATCCGCTCGAGTCGTGACCCATACTCAGGAAATATCGTCATATTTTAAGAGATTGTAAATAAACCTGATATAGTTACTGACTTAGTACTTAATACATTGACTTTGTCTTAATAATATATGTCCAAAAATGACTGAAGATGAATTGTTGAATGACGTTTCAGAAAGTTTTATAAATTTATTTTTAAATTCACATCGTTTTACTTGGTGGTACGTTACTTAATGTTAACTTGATAAAACTTATTTTAAAATATTAAACAATTTTTTTGAGTTATCCTTTTTGGCGATACAATTTAAAAGCACAACTTAAAGATAAAAAGAATTGCATTAGTTTAATTATTTAAAATTTTAAAAAATCACCAATCAAAAAAAAATCAAGCCTGTTAGGTTTAGGAATTTTAACGAATGTTTACCCTATAATAGCCAATATAAACTTAATTAATAATATATTTAGAAAGCAAATGATCGCAGCCTTTGGCGTCACAAACATTGGAAACTTATATTTATTGTAACGTACTTGATTTCTTTTCATATCCATTTATCATATCTCAAGAGAAAGCAGCTGTATTCGGCATAACTAGTGTGTATGTAACTTTAATTGACAGTTATATAGAGACATAACTAAGTCTCAAAACATTAAGGAAATTATTTCAACCTATATCCAAAGAATTGGTCTCACGTGCTTTGGCTTTACATTTACAAAACTTTATGAAAATATAATTAATAGAAATAAATTACATGTTTTCCTTCTTATTTTTAGTAGCATATATGAAGTGAAACTGAACGAAAAAAACAATTATTTAAATAATAAAGGTGTTTTATTATATCTCAAAACATTTTACGTAAGAAATACACTATTTTACATGAACATTTCTACGCTTTATCAATATTGTTTCATCTTGTTGGTCTCTACATGAAAAAAGACTAATTTTCTGAAGAAAACGTATATATACCCGTACATGCTTATAAATATTTACAAAAAAAAATAACGTTTAGTTAATTCAAAATTTCGTATAAATTTTGCGTAAATAAAATGCTGAAACTGAATTTTAATAACTTATAATTATATAATATGATATCTAATGTGATATCATGATAATAATAAAGATAAAAGAAACTGAAACTATCATTAAATAAATCTTATTTCGCCATTAAATATTTTTGGAGTTAAGTTAAATTTGTAACTTTACTCCAAAAATATGACGAACTGTTTTTTAATATTTTCTTCTACCTTTTTCTATATTTTGTTTTCCGTCACATTCTATTAATTTTCACATGAAAATCGACCGGAAACTTCGCTAATTAGTTCAAGTTTGATATCGAGCCACGTAACAATCGAACGGCACACGCTAAGTCGTGCCTCACATTCTGCGCTCGCGTTACACTTGCGCGTGCGTCCGCGGCGATAGACGTAACGCTTTCACTTTCGTTACCATTGGATAATCGACAGTTGGCGGCGCCATTATTCTCGTTTGCTGCTCTTCATTTTGTTATCAAATCAGAATAATTAGTGAGACGTCGTCGAGGGCACGCAGCTTGGACGTGGATGCAGGATAACGTCTGAGCAATAGTTCAGAAGCTAATTTTTTTAGCCAGAATTAGATAAGAATCTGGAATGTTATCTGATATTGTCACTCTATAAATAACCGTCAATTTAAGATTCTTTTTAAGCCTTTTTTGATCTGATACGACAATGATTTTTCACGACTTTTCGCCCGTTCTGACTCTCAAAATATATATTGTAAATAAATGTTTTTTGAAATATTCCTTCCAGCCGCCAACCTTCCTCCATTCTAAATGATCAGACCGTTACATTTTATTATTATTATTTTTCATATGTACACATGCTGCTCCTCCATCTTCTGCTTTCACGTCCCCTTTTTTGAATGATTCATTTGTTTTCTTGGTGACCTTATTTCGACTTTAATTTTACTTTTCTTTTTATTCTACGACCTTTATTTACCCTCTTGTATAGTGCATTACGCACGTTCACACGTATGTGCTCATATTCATCTAAGAACGGATATCCCAGCTTTGCTGGACAAAAAAGGGACATGATTACATTTAGTTTCAATCGCTTTTTTGTATAATAATTGTGCAATGTTCATTTATAAATGAAGACTGGAATTTCCGAGTAGATCGCGTAAACGAAGGACTATTCAGTACTATTAGAGATATAAAATCAAACCCCTATAAAAGAAATTCGACACCTACCTTTCGAATGAAAAAAGTTTTGATGACAAAGCTAATCGCATTACTAAAAACATAAAAAAGAGTCGATTCATTGCAAGTGGATTCGGAATGATATTTAAAAAGATCTAAAGACTACAATTTTGTAGTGGAGACGTTAAAATGACTAATTGCTGCAAACAACAGTTGAAGCGAGAAAAGGAGAAAATGCACAAGTTAATAAATGGATAAAGACTGATAGGAAAAATATACTGAAAGAAATAGGTTTTAACCTAAACTATTTCCCTAATGAGGCGAGAACTGAAGACCTTCCTGAAATCTGTCTTTACGAAATAAAAAATGCCCTAAAATTTATAAAAAGTGGAAATATATCTTGAAGAAAATTTTCTTGCCATTCGCTTGAAGTGTGAAGGTAAACCAGTGCTGAAACAACTCCAACTTCAATTTAACAAGGCACTTTTTTAAGAAAAACAACAACGGAAACATTGAAAAAGGCAGTAATAACACTATTACACAAGAAGGACGATACAGCTACGTTATCACTGTCTGGCTTCATTTCCAAGCCATATATAATCTATTTACCAAAGCTATTACTCTGTATCTTACCTATAGGCTTGACATATTCTAACCAGTAGAACAGGCGAGCTTTTTCACAATAGATCACATATATATCGTTAGACAGGTAAGACGTCGCGTCACGCTTTAATCAACGAGTAAGTTTATCTTGCGCAGCTTACTGCTTTTAAAAAGAACAAAGATGTAAAACAGAACATCGCTTCAAATTGAGTTGGAGTTGGAATTTCAGTTAACTGTCTGAAATCTTCAAGAATAAAAGATGCCAATAAATCTCAAACACATCTACGAACAAGCATCCTACCTATCATAACTTATGGAGCGAAGACGTCGATACTTACCTGCCGCGCCATTTTGGCGAGTATTCTGCGTGTCAAAGTATAGTATACCAAAAATTAGAGACATATATCCATGAAAACAGTAGAATTGATTGCAGATGGAGCAGGAAGGTTTTAGAGTAAAGACTGCGAACGGAAAAGACATTTGTCGTCAACCAGCTAGACGTTAGATGGTCTAGAAAGTGTGATGATATTTCAATAGTGATGGCAAAGATCTGGCTACAGAAAATAAAACTTCGACGTAACTAACAGGCTTCTCGGCAGTGGGTGAAAAGTGGTTGAAAAAGAAAGAAAAGAGGAACAGAATTACTGGCGGTATCCTTTAGTCAAGGACAGAACTAAACTGTCCCTCTTTTGTAATATGAAAATGTTCATAATGGACAATCGACAATAATTAGTTACGTAATTCTTAGAACTTTTTGGAAACTTTACTATTTTAAAAGAGTAAACGAGTTATAAAAGAAATAAATTGGCAATATACACTGTCAAACTTTTTCGTAGATTTCAATATCATCTATAATATCTTCAAAAGTTATTTAAATCTGAGGATTTAAAAGTTTAACTCGTAAATGCACTTAGCGTACTTTGACACCTTACAACTAAATCGTCACAGTTCATCATCCATACCTTCCAAAAAGGTATTATAAGTCCCTATATCCATCTGACCCCCATAAACTATACGATGTAAAAGTTTCGCTTTATTCGGATATGCCTTTTTTTAATTAACTAACCAAAGCACCTCATCAACTGCATGCGTCGATGGGGTAACTGATGCAAACTATTTTATTAATATAATTATCATAACATCCTAAATATGTAACTAAAAATAGATTACTTCAATATCTGGATTAATTTTCCTTTCTATTACTTTGAAAATGACAATTTTATTTGTCATACTTTGCCTTATATTATGATCGATATTAAAAATGTAATGTTTATGACGTAATAAATTTCGTTTATGATGTTGCCGAATGGCTATACGCATGATTGTTTTTATGTGACCCTTTACTCTTGCGTATACTTGAGAGATATCAAAATTTCACAAAGAAATTTTAAAAAAACTTAAAAATGTGCGATGCCTTTAAAAGTTTTTACTTGTAATTTTAAAAACAACTTATCTAATTACTTTTATGAATTCAATTTTCGTATTTAGAGGCAATAAAAAGCGTTAACGGAAATCACTGCGACTACTTCCTAATTGTTAGTCCAAGACGTATAAATCGTTCGTTTCTTGTCATCTCCTCAAGTTAAAAGATGAATTGTGTAAGCAGATTTCGGTTCGTTTCCTGTCTAATCTCTTTACGTCGTTCGGCAATCGTCTCATCTTTCTCGTAGCTCTTTTAATTTTACAAATTTGACAACACAACAGAATTTATTTATGATTTAGTTAGTAAATTCCGGTGAAGCATTGAGCGTTATGTAGCATACTCAACGAAGATGCGTTCCGAGTTGTTGCTACTGAAATTATAGAAGTGTTTGAAGGATTAAGCTTTATAGTTTTCTATTGATATTTAATGATACCGATAGGTCTAGAAATACGTATATCAATTTCAAATTACATTTTGGTTTAGATTTTTAGTAGCAGACTTGCAATTTTGTAACTATAAAACTGATTTGAAACGTACAAAAATTTCACTTTCAAATTGAATTTAAGGCTGAGTGTATATAACAAAGTGACATATATCAAAGACGATAGCAAACATATATATATATAACGAAGTGGCCAAACAAAGACAAAAATGATATATAAAAAAGAAAAAAAATTAAAAATTTAATATAGTATATGACATTTTTTTTCCTAAACATAAAATAATTAGAAAAAATCATTAAAAGTATGTCAATTGTAACCAAATGCATACCTTAATTCAAATTTTCGTGCGACAGTACAATTCCGTAGATTTTCAGATTCCTTTGGATAAATTGGTTTTGGAAATAAAACTGTAAAATATGCCTCGTCTACTATATTAGAATTCTGTTAATGTTTCTTATCTTTATAAATACATCTGCTGTATAAAATAAATGGTACATAAAGTTTATAATGACTTTTAGTAACTTTACAGTATGGAAAAAGATTTACAGTAAAATCCATAGTCAGCTTGAAACGGTGGATATTTTTCTTTGAAATATTACCCACGTACTGAAACCAAACCGCGTGTATTAGTTAAGCTTTTAACTTTATTATTTGAACTTAAATTTTAAATTCTAACAATTAAGTAATTTTGGTATTATACCATTAACTCAAGAATGAATTAAGTTTTTTCCCTAAAAATAGTGGAATCAAGCTTCGAAAATATTATAATTTTCCTCAATATGATCAATGTAGAACAATATATCGATAAAAGAATTCTTTTGATAAAAAAAACTTCATTGGTCGTACTATTTGTACAGAAATTATGTGAAACCGAATGGTTCGTAATTGAACTAAGATTACATTCTTTGAGAGGATAATAATAAGAAAATCGATTATCAAATCGTTGCATACAAGCAGTGACAAAGAATTACTCGCGGCACGTACGTAGTTCGAAAGCTGTGTCGTATCTACGAGACCGGAACCGTTAATTTCAATACGTTTACGCATATCAGCGAGCAAATTAGGTTAATAATACATCTTTTGTTGTAATGCAATTATAGGCCACGGTCAGTTGAACAATTTGCCCGTATATATTCGGTTATAAAAATAATTTAACGATTTAAGTAAGCGGCTTTTATAACTGCTGTGATGCAATGAGTTGATAATTAAATTCAATTTTTTGTAACGAAACACAATGTACGGTCGACTTCAGCCTTGAAGTTGCTCTGAGCTGAAATATGGTTCCTTAAGCCGGTTTCGGTTCGTCGCGTGGATCTTGAAACAGTTGAATTAAAAATGGTGGTATTTATGTTTTGAAATCTTATCTAAAGGATCAGCTTACTGTAAAGCACGAATTTAATACATCGTAACCCTTTGAAATGTGACTCGATATTGGATGCTACATACGTGATGCTGATAGGTGATGCTTTCTTAATATAAATTTAGTAGATATAATATAATAAACGATATTGTATGCTACAGATGATGGCTCTCTTAATATAAATTTAGTCGGTATAATATAACAATCCCTTAAAATTTAACTCGATATCGACTCCTAATGCTGATTCTTCGTCAATATAAACTTAGTAGGACATTGTTTAATAAACCCTTGAAATTTCACTCAGTATTGTATGCTGCAGGTGATGGCTTTCTCAATATAAATTTAGTAGGTATAATACAATAATCCCTTAAAATTTATCTCGATATCGGCTCATAATACTGATTCTCCCTTAATATAAACTTAGTAGGGCATTGCTCAATAATCACTTAAAATTTGACTCGGACCAGCTTCTAGGGTCGACGTTTCCTTAATATAAATTGATTACGACATTTTATAATAATATTCGTTCATAAAGTCTATGCTTCGTTACCTTTAAAATAAATAAAACGCAGCTTTAGCTTACTTTTCAAATAAATGATCAAAATTAGAAAATTACCAATCATATTGCACTTTGAAGTTGATAATTTGAAAAATACAAGTACATTTATGCGTGTTTTGTTCCATGTACCCGTTTATGTATTTACAAAATGAATTGAGTGATATCTAATTCGATCACTTTTTCCGATGAAAGTAAATCATTTCTGTTCCAATGAGTTTTCGCTTTACGGCGCTAACTTTCACTCGAGGTGACTTATAAAAGATAGATATAAACAATTGGTAGCTATAAAAAATTCAAACGAAAATATAGTTTCTCAGTTTTGTGTGTCAATTATGGATTTTGAGTATCTTCACATTGAGAAGGATTTTTAAACTTGCTTACACCTGGAAAACCAAAAATTCCAGTTCCAGTGGTAGATGAACAATTATAACCTTTTTGTAGTTCAGTCCCTGTCGAGTTTGAAATAGTTATTGATATTCGATACTGACACAAAAAAAATCTATTTTGCAATAAATTTAAGCAAACAATAATTTTTCTTTCGATTCATTTTCTGTATTTAATTCTTTAATACACAATTGCCTTTATAACAACTTCAATAATTGTTGTAGGGGTATCCCCTATAACAATTTATATAAGCCTTTTTTGTAATTCTGTGATTAATCTCCTCGCATTGCCAGTATTTTTAGCGATTCGAACCTTTGTCATTAATAACAAATGACTTTCGCTTTTGAAGATTTTAGTCTTGACGTAATCCGCTTTTAATTACTTTAATTTATTATTCTTTCTTAAAACCGAAGCCATATCTAGTCTTTTTATTCGGTCCAAATTATTTACTTTGACTTTGCTGATAGATCGTCTAATGAATAAATATTCTACTTTTCGACACGGTATTATTACCACTAACTCGATACAGCTGTCTAAAATTACTCCCGAAGCCGCATCACCACTCTACCACCACAAACTGGTCCCCACGAAGTACTCTTGTGTTTAGCGAAGGACGCTCTGATTATATGGAGCGAGAACAGTTCGCGTTGTTCGTGCATGCATCGGCAGATTGCGAGAACTTGCAGCGGCCCCCTCGGGCGTATTGCAACGTTTCGTGCAAGTGTACGTCTGTCAGCTTGAGTGGTTACTTACGGCGATGAGGAATACCAATAAATATAATGAAGACGATATTATAAAAAAAAACAATCTTAGTAAACGATTGTAATCAAGAAAGCGTGTCGCAAAATTTCGGACAAAAATATAGCAATATAATTAGAAATAACAAGTAAGATAATTGGAAAAATTTGTAAATTGAATAATGTTTTAAAACTGATGGATAATAAATGATGGATTAAAAATTGCAATCAATGGTACGAAGATGGCAAAAGTGTAATAGTTAACAAAAAAGCTTGATAAAAAAATCCTGGGAAGTGACATATTTGATATGATCTTGGAATAAGCAAGTAATTTGTGATTATCTCCCTAAATCCCTAGAGAATAACTATTAAATTAAAACAATGCAGATCATCTGAAGACCCCCAAAACTTTCCTAAAGTGGTACCAACGGCGTATAACAAGGCCTAACACATGAAAAGAAAATGGTAATAAAATAAAATGGTAGTAAATGACCGTGAAAGATTTGAGTCTTCAAACCCATTAATAAAAATGTACTACTTCTGTTTTTCCCACCACTAAAAATATCTCTTAACATTAATTGCTTATAAAAGTTCACAATCATCCTTAAAAATGGTCAAGCGCATAAATTAGGTTTTCGTAGTCACCAAATATTAAACAATATATATCTTAAATTCTTACATCTCGTCGTACTCAAACGTGCCTAAAAACGTCCATAGTATCTGAATATCTATAATAGTCCGATAGTTAGACCTGTTATTGTGATTCCTCTACTGCATTTTTAAAAAATTAATTATTGTAAAACATATTTTAATAATTTGTATTAATGTGTCTTAAGTATACTAGCGAACTCCAGTCAACTCGCTCAGTAATTTCCATCAGCATCATTTCTGCTTACTTTAAGTGTTTTTTATAGTTCCAAAACTAATGCAGTTAGATCACTCGAATTAATATTTCATAAATGGTGCTATATGAAACCTAAACTTTTTTTTAAATAAAAAAAACTCTTTAAAGACACTTATACAAATATTACGCTAATTTTTTTAGACTTTTTATGCTACGTATTGTTAATTTAATTGTAATTAAAATCTTTATCTGAATTTTGCAAGTATCTGAGCAGATACTTGCAAAATTTCATGCGCATAGTTTCAAAACTGCATAAATTGCGAGTGTATGACAGACGGACCTGCGGATACGGAGGTGACAAAATGATGAGCGTTCCATGTTTTATAATGAACCATGAAATCTAAGGCTTCGTAGTTTTCATGAGTCGAATATGACTTTCATATTGAACTAAGAAATATTTTATTATTAATTAAATATCGGCTCGTATTAAGGAATACAGTGTGAATAATAACGAAATTAAATTAGGAATAAATATTACAAAAAACACCCAGGTATAATGGAAAGTACTAAGAAAGCAAAATTATTCTTACTCTCGATAATTACGAGTTTATGCAAAATAATTGCAAAACAATCATTGTGAAAGATGTGAATCCAGGAGTCACTTATAGAACTATTCCTTCATAACTATGGTAACTTAATGTAGGTTAGGTTATTTACATATTAATTAATAACATTATGTAGTGTACCTGAATTAAGTGTTAAGGCCAACATGTTGAGAAACCGTCATATAGTTTGTGTGCAGTATACTCGGCATCAATTCGGTGACAACCAAGTGACGTCAATATTAATGAAATATGCTTGAAATATCCTAGATATATTTCCTAGATTTCCTAAATATAAGAAAATAATCGTGATTGGACATGAAAATTTCTATAGGTCCATATCAGTGGAGTGCGCATGCATTTTTGTCGTTTCTTTTTTAAATAAAACAAAATGTATTTCTCATATCAATGTTCACTATAACAACAATCTAATCATATACTTGTTAGTATATAATACAATTTAGAGAAAATTTTCCTTGAAAGGAAAGTAGAAAAAGATGCGCATTTTGTATTAGTTATTATTTAAAAATAAGAAAATGCGAAATCGAGAAAACTCGCGATGAAAATTGAGGAAAACTCGCTGATGTGTAAACAGCATGAAATCAAAGAAAAAGAAGAGAAGGTTTGCGGAAACCAAAAATAATACACTTACAGTGGAATTTCTTATCTTGATACGATAGGAGAAATTGTTCTGTTCTATTACAATTTCTAAGTAACACGGTTGAATATCACACACTACGGGTAAATAAATCAATATACGCAAATATAGTTTATTAACTGCGATTTCATCCGCGTAGACTTATCTTAATTACTTTTAAGTCAGATATTCCGTAATTCCATTCAAAATCGCGCCATGCCGTACAAAAGCGAGTAATTTCATTGAGTTGTTCCTCCCAATCCCCCTCCTCCCTAGCGACTAAGCGTCTTCACTCCGTTCGCAAAACGTCTTCGATCATCAGGGTATACTCCGGGGGTGCACCTTGATGATATATCGGAGGAAATGTCTTATGTATTGACTTCAGAAAAGTTGAACTGGAGCAATACGACTTAATTTATACGTATATTAAATTTATATTCACTGTTTGGATTCACAAAATGTGATGGTATTATTGATAACTGATCGTAACTTAAACGGTTGAAGACTAGTGTTCGACGGAATATTCATAAACTTACTCTTGTTTTAAATATATTTACAGCCAATTGAATATTTTCCAAAAAAAGTTACTGGCCATTGACACACAGCCATGTACTCCAACGCGGTACACGCGCAGAACGGCAAGAACGCTCTCAGAGACTAATTGTATGGTTGTATCCAAGAGGCAAGAGTGCAACAAAAGTGTGTGTACCTAATATTGTAAAATACCCTACTGAAGGGTCTCCATGTGTGTATTATAAAACGTTGTGTAAAACTTTTGTATAAAACTAAAATAATTAAAAAAAAAAAATAATAACTTACACTACATATGTATATATATATATATATATATATATATACATATATATATATATCTATATATATATATATATATATATATATACATTATACTGTGTATTAATATGTTTTAGGTAGTGTTATTGAAAGATGATAATGAGCGCAACATTTCAAATTCACTCAAACCTCTGTTTATAGACTGATGTATAATGAAAGTGTTAAATTAGTCAACTTTAAATAAACTGAAATGGCTGACAAGTGCTCACAAGAAGTTGCGTCAATATCAGTAACGATAGTGTGTGTCATTCTGGGATATTTAGATGTGATGATCATTAAAAAATCTAAATTGTTTTATTTATATAAAATATCTTGCACATAGGTACATACACAAATGCATGCACTTGAATATATGTACGAATATATACAAATAAACGCCCATTATAAACATATTAAATAGGCAGTCAGATATAAAGGATTATTGCTTATATGCAGATCGTATCTGTGTAGTAAACACCAAATCTATAGCCCAGTCTTGCAATGTTATTGACCTTTCTGTGTCCGTAGTATAATTGCGTGATTGTCCGAATGTACAATTATATGATGTCAACTAATCCGTACATTGTATAATAATTCTTCTTGATCGATTATAAAACAGAACCGAATGAAAAATACTCTATCGCGTGACCGACTAATTGATGTAAATAATTTGAACGGCATGCAAGGTGGTAATGAAATGATTAAATTATAAATACTTAATGTGATAATGATGAAGTACCGCGTATTTCAGTTTTTAGTTTGATATTTTTATAATGGTATTCCCGGAAAAAAATATTACCAACTTGAAATGACTGTTTAATTACTGCCTGTTCAAACTACGGGCACGTGAATAAAGTTATGTACGATGAAATGTTTATTACGGAAACGACATTCTACTTTGAGTTCAAGAATTTTTTTGCCTAACAAAGAATTAGAATATTCTTTGTTAGACAAAAAAAAATAAATAATTTATTCAATCGCGTACTTACGAGCATAAACCATAAAATATATGTATGTGAATTATCAAAAGGCAATTATTTTATTTTAATTTAAACAAATTGATGATATAAAGATACGTTGAATCTTAAAACACAACTGAATAATTTATTCATAACAAGTAAATATTTGTGATTAAAACAAAACTAAATACAGTGGAGATAGTATATAATAATATATTTACACATTTGGCAAATTATATGCTCGTAACACTCTTTTACAAAACACATAATGTTGCAGATTGCTGGTTAGGACATGGCATTTCATTTGCGGGTAACTTCATAAGATTATATAGAAATGTCGTTAAAAGAGAGCCAAATGCGACAATGATTCCTGTTCCATATCAGATATTAATTTAGGGAAATATTATATTTATTGATTTGTGATCGATGAATAATGTGACAGAATTCATTATTACAGAACTTTATTATATACTCCTGCGTATAAAGATTGATTTACGATAATGTAATAAAAGTATAACGATTATAATTATATCAATATCGTAATAACTGATATCTATCCGTTAATTCAATGCTCACGTTTCAATATTACACATGGAATTGTGTCAAGTATTTATTTGAGCATAAAAATTAATGTCAATATTACAGAATATTAAATACCTTTGCGTTTATTCAATAATAAAAAGGCTCAGAATATAAAAGGACTACATTAAAAAATATTCTCATTTCTTCAATATTATAACCTGCCAAAAATCGGATCTCGAGGCTTTCTATAAAAGTCATTAAATGTTATCGATAACGGTAAATGATAAAAGTGAGACCAAAAACATTCATAAGCTTCAGACTTCGACTTGCAAAAGTGACAAGGCGGAGAATCATTTTCCACATAGTCGAACATCAGCCAGACGCTTTTATTCAAATGATCGCAACTTTCAAAGCTATTTAAAATAAATTTTCCAAGTCGAGCTTAAAAAGCTGAGCTGACGTTCGGAGTGCCGCAACGTCTTCGGTCGCTCGCCCTTTGTGGCAAACTTGAAGTAATCTTAAAGCACTTGTCAGTGCTATTCTCCTGAGCTTGAGAAATTTATTATTCGAAATCTTTTATAATCAAAGTTTTATAACTTTCTTTTTCGATAATTTGGAACTTTCGTAATGTTGATTCGATTAACTCTATTAATAATTGATTGCATTTGTTTAGAGATATAAAATTTGTTTTAAGTTTGAAGATTTATTTCGAACTTAATAACTAACTTTTATCTATAGCTTGTGCCCGATAATTTTCTTTTTTCAAGTCATTTATTTTATACCAAATAAATGGAACTTTGTTGGTTGTTTTATTTATGTGTACATATTATACTTAGGTACTTTTAACTATTGCAATTGTTGAAAACGTGAAGGTATAGATATGTTAATAAATTTCCAACGGATATAGATATGTTGAAAAATTATAAAAATCAATTAAATTATAAAACTTTGATTAAACTTCATTAATAGAGCGATCGAAGTGTTGATGATTTTTTTCTCACAACACTTTTTTAAATACTAACATGTGGTATCTATGGTCCATACTCGATAGATGGTCAATTTAACAAATATAACTTCACTAGCCCGCGGTTCCGCTCGCGTGGAAAATGATAAAAATGATGGTATAGTTTTAAAACAATGGTATTGTAAAGATATTGGATCTTAACGTCGGAAATAACTAAGTAGATACATCGAATCGAATAAATAGCGTTTAACCTGTTGTAGGTAGCTATTAAGCTAACATATAGGCATGATGTGAAAATGTGACTTTTGAATTATCAAAGAAATTAAACTTATTCCGGGATAAAAATCTAATGTTTAGTATCCTGTACTCACCTCCATGATTCCATACCATATGTACACAATACATTTAGATAGGTTGAGTAATTGTGGTGTGAAAACGAACAAAAAAATTAAACAAAATTACTTTCGACTTTATAAATAACGAATAGGACCGGGAAAATGAAAATCCGGTACACACTTAGGTACGTAAGAACGTTTAAAGATAAATATTAATTCTTTTAGACTAACTACAGATACTACATCATTTTTTACTAGTATATCCTTCACATGCCTAAAAATGTGAAAAGTTTCTCAAAAATATTTTAGTGTAATTACTCATCAATATTATATATTTAACTCTTTTTATTTTAAATAACACTCATTTATTTTTATTATTTTTTTGTTAAAAGACAGGATATGATAAATATAAGAGTCTAATTTCAGATTCCAGTGTAATTTCTTTTCTCTTGAAATAGACCTGGTAACAAAATGAGTCTAAAAGTCGCTTTCCAAAACAGTTTTTAGTCCATCAAAGCGTTATTTTTTTAATAAAGAAATCTAAAAAAGAGATTTCTACTTTACTCGACGATTTCGTATATTCCGTTATAGATTTTTTTCAGACCGCCGCTAGTACATCCCAATATATATGCACGGAAACCCCGAGATATCATTTTACGACGCATGTAAAATTCAATGGTGTCAATTTTACCAAAAATAACAGATACTAGATAGAACAGAAAAGAACATATAGTCTTATGTAATTCGTCGGGATTTGTACGAATTTCTTCAGCGGTATCATTTATTCGTTAAATTAAGCGGTTTTGACTATTCGCGGGTATTGATTTCGATAGAATACTCCTTCCGTCCCATGTAACCCCTATGAAAATCCAGAGATGTTAAAGGTGATCGGTCAAACTACGGGACTACTACGATCAATCCTATGCTAATAATTACCATCATTGTGTTGACGTACTGCAAGAATAAAGTATTCAAGGGCAATATCTAACTATAGGAACATAGCCTATTTGTTGCTAATTTAATCATCCAAAAGCTCTGACGAAACTTCACATAAATAATTTAGGAAACCTTTGATTTAATCTACTCATGCAGTTTGTAGCTCTTGTTGTTGGCTCTTGTAAATCTTGTCTCATCCGTCCAGAGAAAACTTTATAAAAATTCACATAACAAAGTACCTATTTACCATGCATCCGCTACGCCAAGATGCTGGACTCGCCTATAATGATAAGGATGATATCCTTCTTTCTTCAACAGACCTAACGCCGCTCTTTTTGACATGCATAAACTTGCTGCTATTCGGCGAGTTCTAATACAATACGTAAAGTTTTCTCTTTCCATTCTACGTTAAAAATAGCAACATCCGTTTCATTAGGAGATCGTGGAACTCCATTTGCCACCAAAAATGTATAACCCCCTTGAACGCACGATAGCCAATTATTGGTATGTTCAGAAATCTCCGTCGGTATTTTTGTATAGCGCATGGGCATTACCGTCACAAAAACCATATCCAAAATGCATGTCGCCTAATTGAATAAAAAACAAGTTATTTAATCAAATTTCCGTTTAAAACACTAACGATTACTATTAACAGGAAAAGCTATAAACTTAACAAAACACAACAAAAAAAAAACATAGCAAGTAAAAAAACAAGGAATATAAGATACACAACGAGCAGTAGCTAATAACACTTAACACTACGAGCATAAGCATCGATCAACTAAAAAATAAAGATGCCTAAAAATGGCGACAACGCTGCGACGATGCTCACAATGCAGATAAATAATGGTACTATTTTCTGGCACTAAATTGATGTGATTTCTGAAATAATTTTCAGTTTTACGCATTATAGAAGTGACCTTATTCGGCATCGTATTTCTTCAAATGTATTATAAACCAATGTTATAGTGTATTGTTAGCATAATCAAGTAGTATAAAATAAAATAATAGTAATAATGGGTTCATACAGGTCTTTTTGTTAAATTTAATCATTGTGTTTTAATTTTATTTATTTTAACTTACAATGGCTTTAATACAGCCACTTATGCTAACTTAACAGTATTAAATAAAAAATAATAATTGTCAAAAAGTTTCTAATAGTTATGAAATGGCGTACCAATAACGCAGTAGAGTCGCTTTAATATGAAAACAAATTAAAAAGTATGAAAAAATTAAAGTGTACTATTTACCCGCTCTGTAATGTTATTTTCTTTTATTTTCGTCATCATATTTTCATATAGAATCGGCAAGTCACTTTTCCCTGTTTCACATTCTATGGACGTCCTAGATTTCAAATCCTACAGACGGACAATTTTTTACAGACGATTCCCCATGGATCCTTCAGATACGGAAGACTAAAAGTTAATTAATTGGTGGTTAGAATTAGTGTACGTTTAGTTTTCCGGTCGTTTATTGTGTCTGTTGGAAACTGTCAGTAACTTTTTAGTATTTTTTTAATTTTTTGGAAAATTTTTAAGTATGTAATTGCTCCAAATTTTCTACCAGTTATCCCGTTATCGCAAAATATTTTTCTATTTAAGAAATCTTTACAACGGACAGAATATTTTTTCCATATTAGTAGACAGGCTAAGCAACAATAGTATTAAATGAAAAATCACGTCACAAACATGCATTAATTTAAATTAATTTTTAACATTGTAGTGTGCACTTAACTTCACATGCTCTTTAATAAAGTTCCTCCAAATTTTAATCATGTTTGCGCTTTGATTGTCATGCGAGAATTGTGTTTAAAATATATGTAATATACGTTAGTACGTTAAATTATATTAATGTTATTTTCTCTTTATTTCCAGGTAAGGCGATTCCAAAGGCCCCCATGTGCAGTTGGTAACAGCATAAAGCATACATAGATTTACTACAACAGCTCTTTTTTGCCATTTTTTACTATAATTATAACCTAGCTCTATAATAGATTGTTATTAATACTAATACTTATTTAATTGAAAAAACGTAGTTAGTTACGACATAGAGTTGATATTTGTACAAGGTCTATACGATTGCGACACAAACTTAATGCTTGCTGGCAACAATAAAACGAACAGAGTACAGGAAATGTAAGATAGTGTGCCAACTGCGAAGTGAAATTGAGCACAATTTAAATGATATGTTATATCAGATGATTAAATAAAGATATAATTAAAATGTAACGATAATCATAAAAGGGCAATCGCTATGCTAATTTAAGTATTAGCGTTATAGACATTTTTAAGTATGTAAACATAACTTCTAACCGCGACTTATACAGTTGTGTCTACATGGACGAAAATTGTTCTCTCCTCCAATTTTTGAAGTAAAACTTCTTTACGCATTTTTTTTAAAACTTCTTTCTTTTACGCACGCTTTACTTAGGGAGTAAACTGGTGAATGCGTGACGAGAACATTACGAAAAGTGTGATCGGGCGAGGCGAACGGAAGTTGAGAGGGAGATATAAGTTAGTGAAGACAGAAAGAGAGAGAGTTATATTACTATAGGAACAAGAGAGAGAGGTGCGAGCACACATTTTCTTTCTCTCTTTCTCTCATAGCCAGTTATGTTTCGTATATCTAAGACACAGTGCAAGCCTATTGTCTGTATCACACTGTAGGAGCAAGAGAGAGCAGTGCGCGCACACATTTTCTTTCTCTCTTCCTCTCATAGCCAGTGCATGAATATGCGAGTTTGCTAGCGTTACGCGAACGGTGATTTTTTTATTATTTTGTAATTTCATTTCGTTCTTGAACAATTTTATAAATTATTATTTTGTTCAATACATTAAATATTCTACGTTTAAAGTGAATAAAATTGTAAATTCATTTTAAAGTTCATATTTTGTGAATTTGAAATTTTACTTCAGTCGTGTGGTCTAAAACACACTCGTTTTTTTTAAAGTCCTTCCGTATTCGGTTGTAACATCATGATAAAATTATAAAAAATGAAATAATTAGCATGTTACCCTACGGAAACTACGCTTGGATTTGAGAATTTGGGATACACGGTATGAGTTGAGTTAATCAAACTTAAACAATTTTCTTTACAGGAAATACTACGTCACCAAACAGGAACCAAACGAACACCGTAAAAGATGTATGCTATCTGTCAGGAACTATTTTTATTTGTTATATATATAAAGCTAAGCTATAACCTATTCACGTGCCAAATTCGTGTAGACTCCATACATCCATTAATAAAAGCTTTTACATTTTTAATATTAGATAGGATACTAGAAACAGATAAAAGTAACAATACTACTATCAATATGAACATATTGTTTAATATGCTTTCATTTGTATTAAATCTTATTACAAAAAGTAATTTCATCCAAATTTCGATTGGCAAAAATTAAAATATGTGTAATCAAATAAAAATATTTAATTATGTACATTCGTAGTATTGTTTTGCACAGTTTATTTAACTATCGGCTTGCTATTGTTTCCGAGTGTGGGTGGTTTCAATACATATTTATGCCGACGTGTGACGTATATCCTGTATATATTTCAAGTTGTTTTAAGTTTATATATCAATGCATATAAACTTAAAACAACTTAAAATTTTTACTTAAATATACGAATATACTTAATTTCACATACGTATAAATACTATTATGAAAAGATTATTTTATTTGACGGGTATTTTTTGTCAAATTTTCCTTATAAATAGATGCAACGACACGTCGTTTATATAATAATAGTTTAATAGTACATATAATAGAAATATACATACATTTGAGTTTATTTGTCTCACTTTTACCTCTCAACTACTTTACCGATATTCGTATTACATAGACACAGTCTATGCAGCGACGGTAAATATAACGTACGTTTTATCTTAATAGAATTCTGCCATTTCCAATTCTAAGATTCAATATTATGATAAGAACATTACTTTTAAATTGCATCCCTTATTTTTTCCCTTTTCGAAGGCGCACAGCCTCGAGTCAAAAGCTTTAATAGCTTTGATAAAGCTAAGACAAACTTTTTTAAGTCTTTTTGGAAAATTTTGTTTAAGAATTTTCCCCCTTACCCTAATTACTTTTGGATATATATAGAATATTTCAACCAATGTTGGAGATGTTAATGTTCAAACATAGTGTGTGCTGAAGTAAATATACCAAATATGTAAATCCCTTTTATTTATTTCATCCGCTTCAGCTTGAAGTCTATAAGGTAAAGAACATTGAGAAAGGAGCGTGAATCTCTGAAATTTGTTTTTGAGTGGCAATATCTGTATTTCGGAGAATTTTAATATAATCCAATTGCTACCTCTAATTTCAAGAGAAACCATATTATCGACTATCAATATAGGAACTCTATAATTCAAATTATCTAAGTTCCTAAAGAGTTACCTACACTTTTGATACAAATGACTATTGCGGACGTTAAACATCTATAAATATCATGTTAGTAATGTGCGATACAAATAACATATTATCTGAACCTGTCTTAATGAACTAACTCCCTCCCGATTTTAATGAAAATTAATATTTATGTGGAATATGATTTCAGGCGACCGAAATTTAAATGTATTGTCCTAGAGTTTGTATTTCAATGTTTAAGTTTATATTATGCAAGTGACACTCAGTATAAGTATTTTTATGCGAGTTTAAAATTCCTCGATCAAGACAACTACTGCTTTACGTTTAACTAATACTAATCAGTGAAAGCAACTAATGTTACAATGATATTAATGTTACAATTCCAACTAAATAAACTACATTAATTCTTTAATTCTGTACATATTTGCTGTTTCGATTTGCTCTTCTGTTACGTCCAAATAGTAAACCAACTATATACGTAAAAATATACAACATAAAAACAGACGTTTTCTTAAGAGCGCGATGTTTAATATTGCTGTAAGCATACTTAATACATAAGAGCCTGATATCCGATATTTTCATATACGCATGCGGAAAGGGGTGTGATGTCTGATATTTTTAGACGTATACGTATATGCAGGGGCGTGATGTCTGACATTGTTTTACGTATACATATATGTAGGTGCGTAATGTCTGATATATGCAGGGGCGTGATGTCTGATATTGTTATACGTATAAATATATGTAGGTGCGTAATGTCTGATATTGTTACACATATACATATATGTAGTGGCATGATGTCTGATATTTTATATGTACACATACCGTGTTTACAAACGAATTAGTACCGTATTAAACAACTTTAACACTCTTATTCTGTTTCCTATTGCACATTTCTTCGGAAATACTTATCTATTCTTAAAATTACTTCATTACACCCCCCCCCTCTCCCCCTTCAGAAATCTCTTAACATGATTTAGTTATATTTTGTAGGATTTAATCTAATTAAATATATCTATTGAGCTTCCACCATAATTACATTGCCAAATTTACGTGTGCGATATCTGTTTTTATATATTCGTGAATAAAACAAATATTTTTTATAAAAAAACTGCGTACGATTCTATATGCAAACAAAGATGCAAAATACCATTTGGATACCTAAAATAATACATCTTACGTATGAATATTTTCCCTGTACAAACGAGTAATATCTATCCAATGATAAAAACACCGCAGCGCCGTATGGCGACTTTAACTTGAAACACGAACAATAGCCGGAAGTTGGTTACAGAGGCAAGTATGTTTTTGTATAAAAAATCACATCGTATCAATTTATATTACTCGCTCCATAAAAATTGAAAGTTATTTAAATATATTGAACGAATGTACTTGTACATTTATAAAAACTCCGTTGGCAAACAGGTTGTAGTGGGAAAGGACAATCTCATTGAAAGAAGATTTTTTTATAACTCTTTATACTACAATGGAAAAATTATGAGAAACCGTGTATTTGAAATTTCAAAGTCATGTTGGATTTGATGTCCGGGGTCCGTGATCGGTGTAGATATATTAAAATAATTCCAAAATTTAAAAGTCTAGATCTCTCTAGTAAATACATTCTTACGAAATTCACCTATCTATTTATGAAGCATTAGCCGAGAAATCTCGATCACCTTAAAAAAAGTTCGAGGATGATATGAGATATTCGGAGCCAGTTATTATTTTAATTTAATCAAAAATTGTAAAAAGATGTCTAACTCCAAAAACTTGAGTTTCTTGTAATTTTATCGCTTTTGCTTTGTAAGTTCCTTACTTTTGTGCGTGGTATTACGGTAATTCTGGATTTTTTTTATAAAATTGATATGCGTTTCCTTTCTTCTTCTTGAATCGGTTCCTCACCGTAGCGAATGACTTCCTTTTAATAACACCTTCTCTTCAATTATATTGCCCAACAGGCTCTTATTCTCTGCGCTATGACATAACACGTAACAGAACAAGCGTTCTGGTCCGTCTAAAGTCAAGGGCAGCACCTTGCCGTCTCCGTCCTTCAACCATGCGACAATGAGTTTTACTATATTGTCGGCAGATTTCCTAGCAATGTGTCCGAGTATTCGAAAACTCTCTGGAGATACAATGGACTACCTTGTTTTGATTCCGAACTCTTTCAGAATCGGGACATTGGTTTTTTGTTCGATCTATGAGACGTTGAGCATCTCCTCTAGCAGTGCAAAGGCATCGATTCTTTTGCGATCAGCCATTTTCAGAATCTATGAATCAGCGCCGTATAGAATCTGGAATGATTGAATAGTTAACAAATTTAAACAATGTGACAAGAGTACATTTTCAAATAATCAGATTTTTCACACAGCGAACTCATCCTTTATCGACGTAATTATACCGTTATACCGTGGTACCCACTTTCCAGCCTCAACATTTATCCAGTTTGACATCTTTAAAAATTCCCCCTCCAGGTTTTTCAGTTTTAAAGAGGTGTGAAAAGCTCTCAAAATCATTTTCTGAAAAAGGTACACAAAACACAGAAATACTATGAGATATATCCAAACACAGCTTTTATATGCCCTCATTAATTACCTTTTAAAGTATTTTATTATATACAATCCAGTACGTGAAGTGAAGTATGCTATAGCATAACAATTGTTAGTTCTGCTTGTTCTGTTCGGACTTAAATTTCTATATTTGGACTTATTATTAAGTTTATAACATATAACACATAATTTATCAATAATTAAGTTTACTTTGAAGTTGGTAAAACATTATGAAACGTTATCATTTAATACTTTATCTCGGATTGAGCTAGCAATTATAACGATTATACAAGTACCTGTCAAAGCGCTTAATTATGAACGCAACGCCGTTCCTCGGCAAATGTTACAATATGCAAATGAATCTCAACTTTGATTATTTCAAGATGCGTGTGCGAAAATATAATTAAATATTAATTTCACTTTTACTTTTCCTTGCTCCGTTAATCTTTCGATCTGTAACGTAACACTGTATTTATGTATTTATAGTGTGCAATGTTGGTGCTTTGAATATAAATTCTTGAATGTTTTTTGGTAGTCGCGATCGTTTTCTACGTATGACAGTAAATAGATGATTTGAGTTAAAAAACTCACCGATGACTTGAAATGAGGTTTTATAAATTTTCAAAAAACTGCGTTTGCGTTATGTAATTTTGAATTTTTTTTACAACCAATATATATATATATATATATATATATATATATATATATATATATATATATATATAAATATATATATATATATATTATACGTTCCTCATGCATGTGCCGCCTAAAACTGTAACTATTTTTTCATCAATGACCTATGGCAAATATTAAGATCTCATTTTATTTGAGTGATGTTTACCTGTTATAATACAAATAGTCTCAAAAAAAAGTTTATATTTGTTTAGCTTACTGCGTAAACACAATCCGAGGGCCGGGGCGGATATATCAATAGGTAGCCTGGCTCTTAGGAATTCAGTCGCTATGGAGCGTTTCTCGAGAGCGGACTGTGCTCTGTGCGTGCTAGAGTTGTATAAAAACTGTGATTCGGCGACTGTATCGCGTAGAAGATTCTGCAAAATTCGAGGTTTTCGCCACTTAAATGATGCACCAAGCGTTCCTCTGATTCGAAAATGAGTTAAAAAGTTCAAAGATATCGGTACAATACTGGAAAAACCAAAGTCCGGTCGACCAAAGTTGTCAAGAACGGTAGAAAACGTAGAGGGTTAATGAGACTGTGGCGATCCGAACCTTTCAATGCGGAAGCGCGCGAGTGCCTTAAAAGTGCATAGATCATCATTACACCACATTTTGCACAAACATCTAAAGCTACACCCCTACAAAATTTAATTGGTACAAGAATTAAAGCCCCAGTATGCCATAAAGAGGCTTGACTTCGTAATCCAGGCAATTGTTTTAATCCATAGAATTGATCATAAAAATATTGCGAAAATTTTCTATATTTTTGGAATCTGAAAAAGTGGAGTAATTATAATACAGGAAAAAAAAAGAAATATAAATTATTTCTATATCGTAATATTATAAAAGTAAGTTTTAAATGGATACTTGTTCAATACGTAAACACATACCTATACCTTCAAAAATTGTTTGTGATAGTTTGACAAGCTTTAGGTTTGATGTGGTATTTTTGTTATATAATATGCAGGTGCTTTATCCATATGAAGCTACCAAATCCGATGCGGAATTATGAAAGAGGCGACAGAACTGTAATACTGAAAAAACTGAATATTAATTTATTTTTTGAAAAGCCTCCATAACATGTGCAAGTATCATAACAACAAATGGTTATAAAATGTAATACAAACAGTAACGTATGGGAAAGAAAATACAAAGCTATTCGAATAAACATGACTCATTCAAGACTGGACACATTTACGATTACCTTAAAAAATAACAGTTAAAAAGGTTTTGGAATAATCTGTCAAACACAAATAGGAACTCTCAATTTCCAGGCTAAAAATGTTGTTACTAACTTTTTAAACTTTCACAGTAAAACAAGGAACCCTTATAAATTCGTGATACCTTTCTGTCCGTCTTACTGTCATAACCTCACAGTTTTAACACTTTCGAACCTAAGCGCAATTTTTTTTTAAGTAAATGCTTCATATGGAGGTCTCGATTAACATGCAACTAACAATTTAGAAGCAATTGATGGGGAGGTACATTAAAATCTAGAGCGAATGTACCTCATTAGAGAGGTATTAATTAATAAAAATGTAACTGGTGTTACTCTTAGCAATTTTAGTTTCCAAACGCCGTTAGCGAAATATTAAGCTTCAAAGCTATGCTAACAATTTGTTAAGCCTTTTTTTAATTAAAATGAATTATTTCAGTTAACTTTCATCGACAATTTCAAGAGATGTATACAAAAATAGGGAAGCATACCGTATATGTGTTTCAACACACAATCGGCTGGTAGTTTTTACATAACTTGCTAATTTATTACAGCGAAGATCATAAATAAATACGACCTGCTCATTTTGACACAAAATTTCAAAATAGGAATAGTCCTTTGTACAGCATTCAGATATTAAATTGAAATTAGAATTTATTACGTAACTCGAAATATTTTAATATTTTAAGCAGGAATTTGTTTGAATTTCGGGCCCGTTTTTGCTTTTATTTCTCTCCTTAAGTTACACTAAACTAAAACAAAATTGAAAGACTAATATTTGTAATGCAAACAAGGAGATAATGTATAGTGGGAACGCGACGGCGATCACGTTTGGAAGGTAGAAGGGAGACGATGTAAAGGTGGACAACCTCGATAGTTGCTATGTAATAGTATACACTTATTACACTTTACAATGCCGCGCTAAGATGAATAAAATACGTTTACGTACGTTGCGAAATGCAGAATACGAAGTAACACGTTTCTACCAGCAAATCATCGACTCCTCTCGAATCAGGTCAAGCCACTTCATCTTTCGATTGTCAAACAAATCATATAGCATTGTATTTTATAAAAATTGCAAGCTATTCACATTTTTTTCGTAATAGTTATGAATAAATGTTCCTTAATATAGTTTATTTAAGTCTTGTCAAGTATTTTCATTCGGCTTCATTTAACAATTAATTTAACAATAATTTAATGACATTAATTTAGTTTCAGTATCTGTCCTGAATATCTACAGCCAATAATGATATTTAGGTTATTTTCTTCCTAAAACAGGCGTGCGGGATTATTACAGTTCTAAAATAATTAAATAATGCAATTGTCATGCCTGATTACCAATAATTCTCGTCCTATCAATCATCTGAACGTTGATTCGAACTCATGTGTACAGTGTGATGCAAAAATATTGCAAAAACTCGCCGCGAATAGGAAAATGTAATGCGAGCTACCGAAATGTCATTACCGATGTCGTCAAACGTTATCTAACATGCCGCAAAACAAGGTAGACCGCGAGGCGTAATGTGTACATTAGAATATCGAGTGTCATCGCTGTGAATTTTTACATAATGAGTGTATTTGCTTTTACACGCTTTAATTTGCTTTAAGAGTCTTTTCATGTCTTTTTGACGAGTGTCAAATTTACAGGAAGCTGCAGTCATTTCCCGGAAAGCGCTAGTCATAAACTCAATTGAATCCTTTCTAACTTTGCCGTTGCCGTTTTGAATTGCAAAGCTTCTGTCCGATTATATCCTCTTTAATCTGCGATGTCGTAATTTTAGTGACAGAAATTTTATAATCGATTTGTATTGTTAAATTATTCTTTGAAAAAATTGTTTTTTTGTAATTGTAAAATCATTTCGAAAAGCGCAAAATTGGTATATATGTAATGGTAATAGACTTGATTAACTGCTATCTAGTCACAAGTGGTAAATAACAATGATACTAGGATAACTTATCAACAAACAAAAATTTCCAGAAACTTTATTGATTTTACAAATTTCAGAAATAACAAAATACTAAGTAGCTTCTTTGAGTACTCTAATGTAATCGATCTTAAAATTTAAAAACCAATTAAAACGTCACCAATTAATACGTCAATATACACATAACTCTTGACACCATTCGCTTGCAGTTTTTAGTTAGTGAGCTACGAAAAATGAAACTGAAACAACACAAATCAATACTTACTTAAAATTTAAAAACCAATTATCGAATTTAAAATTTAAAAACCAATTAATACGTCACCAATTAATACGTCAATACACAATATCCGTCACCAATTAATACTTCAATACACAATATACGTCATCAATTAATACGTCAGTACACGCATTAACCAGAATTAAACGAGCCTTTCATTATTATGTATAAACTGCTAGTTATAGAGTACTTATTCTATCATCGTAAATGTAGATCTAAACTCCTGATTGTGAATACACACATTTATTTCTGGCATTCTTCACTAAGGCTTTAGTTTTCACACACACGCATACTTCTGTTATTGGATCTCTTTTTTCTTCATGATTATGAATCTTCATGAATCTAAATTGAGTATCCCCTGAAATGTTTTTCTCGCTTATTTTAAAACAACATTATTTTTTATGTTGCTATAATTGTCCTGTGAATGGCTCATTTGTCCTGTTTAAACTTTTAATAATTTAGAGCTTCCACAAATTTATCAATAATTTAACTTTTGATAAAAGTTAATGTAAGTTATAATTTCGAACTTAAAGGTTAAGCAGGTTACCAGTCAAAAAGACTCAAAGTTCAACACTTACCGAATGTAAATTGTACAAATAACTGTTGAAGAGAGGATACCGACTGTGGAAGGAGGAATCCCTTACAAACCCGACTTGTGACCAGATGTTACCGTATTTGTACTCCTGAAGAATATGTTGAGATAATTCCAATTCGAGGACAGTAATGATCAAGTGGATAATTGGATTTTTAATTAGTCCTGGAACTGTTTATTACAAAAGATCGAAAGACTATCAATTTTCTATATTTATGGTTTGAATAAAAAATGTGAATACGTTGTTTCTATTTTATTGTCATGCGAATAGCAAGTTCGAAGCAGGTAATCATTGAAACGTGAAAGATATATACTGTGACATCAGTAAGCTTTATTAATATATAGGATGTTATCTGTGGTATTATTATATTTAAACGTAAATGCCAACTCTACAATATAAGCTTCGACACGTTCAGCTGAAGGACACCATTAGCTTTTTAGTGCTAAATAAAAATTGTTCAGAGCCGCTAACGCCCAACGGGTTGTGTTAATAATTTGTTGTGAAAACAAACAAATTAATATTCACTATCTTCGATCAATCATAATATATTAATAGAAGCGCTGGTTTTACACTACGCAAGATCCATCACGCAAGCAGTTATTGTGTGATTTATGATTGTAATTATCATGCAAATTGTAGCGGAGCCGCGCGTTGTGGCGACACATTCTCGCCTGCCGAACACACGTGCGTTCCTCGCTTTACGCATCGTGTTGCTCCACAATTGTGGTCGCCTAAAGGAGCTCGAATAAAGAGGAGATATTATCTCAACAGTGTAACGGGAAAGACGTAAACGGCGTGTTAAAACAGCGTTTCCCAAATTCGCTCCTCATTTGTTTGAATGAAATTTATTTAGTGGCACCCAATATTTTAGCCGTGGCTAAATACTCCATATGCTGGCTGTGGTGGCATAAATTAGATATAGGTTCTTTTCTGTGCATTAAGCCTTTGAATTGATTAGTTTCAAAAATTCTAATGTATGCTTGTCACTTTAGAATTTAAAAAAAATAATTCGAATTTTGTTAGATTGTGTCCCCTATTTAACTTCTTAAACTTTTCGTTTACATCCATTCTTAGGTTTCCGTGCCTCAAAAGAATAAAAAGCCGTATAAGGTCATTTACGTGTCTGTTTGTCTGTATGTCGCAGCCGTTCTTCTTAAAAAACTGCTTGATGTAGAAATTTGTGATTTGGCACGATACTAAAGCATATTAACCCACATATACTTCAATAACGCTCAAAAATATTCTAAAGGGAGGAGATTAATTGCTCGAGAAAAAAAATTATTTTCCATTTACAGTGTGGGATGTCGTTTTAAAAGGGCTAGTTATAAAGGCGTCAAAAATATTTTTTTTTATAATTTTAGGTATTCAATCTTCAGACATATACTGGAAAATATCAATTTCACCTCCGCCTGGCGCCCTATTTCTGAAAATACTGATCCTTCTAGGGTCAGTTATGAAAAAAAACACAGAATTAAATCAAAATCATAATGTTTTAATTTGCACAATGTTTTCACGCCTATGAAAGATGTTATAATCTATAAATATTTATGTTGTGAAAATTAATATATATATATATATATATATATTTATATATATATATATATATATATATATATATATATATATATATATATATATATATTTAACAGTTTTAAAACAATTTTATAAAACAGTATCGACTTGGTTCAATCGTAAATTTGAGAGAGCTTAATGTTTGAAAAATATGTAAATTGTCAAAAAGTGTGATCAATAATAAATTGAAAAAAATCGTATAGAACAAGTTACTTAAAAAACGTTGATCTAAAATATCGAAATGATGCTGAGACAATAACATTGACACTATTTGTACTATTTTCTAGGTTAATAGTTTATACTTGATTTTGATTAATCTTTTTCAAACCGATAAAAACTTTAAAGTTAACGTTTAATACAATTTATAATTTCTATGAAACCTACTTAAGACATGAGTGAAATATGCTAATCAAATCAAATAAAACTGACTATAAATCAACGAAACACTGAAGTTATATTATTCGATATAAATTAAGTATACTCCATTTTGAAATATGGACGTCTGTTTCATCGTCTGTTTTGACCTGTCTAGTAGTATTAACGTTTCTAAGTATATTTGAAAATTACTCGAAGTGTAGTGACCCTAAATATGAGGATAATAGTTTAAAATTTTATCTCTTCGTTTCATCAAATTATTTTTATTTTGTGAAACGATAATGGTCAATGAACCTTTTATCGTTAAACTTAAAAATGTTTAATAAACAGGAAAACGTATTTTGTTAAAATATTATTTTAAATTCAATTAAGAAATTAAAATGATTCAAAATCGTGCTACGTAACTTGGATAAAATAATAAATTTCCGTGTCATAGTGGCCGTTGTTTAAAAAACCTATCAAATACGAATAAAACTCGCAATACGAGAGTTCCGCACACATTTAGGCATTTATAAACATTAAGGATACATAATATTTCTATCAAAACTATTACGAATATAAATTTTTAACAACATAAAATCATGAAATCTATAATACTATAGTTTTCCTACAACCGTTGCGTAGGTTTTTAAATTCTCTGTTTTTTTTTCATAATTTTAGATTTACCAGTCTCGAAAATGGTATATGAACCTATTTTTATCACCTATTTATCAGTATATCTCAGTAGTAATTTGCTACAAGAGTCTCGTAATTTTCACTTAAAATTGTGAAAATTATGAGACCCTTGTAACAAATTTAAAGATTACTCACCCTACTTATTCCTAAACATACCTCTAGCTCTCCAAACAGCAAAAATTTGGAATCACCTGAATCCTGACACCAGGAAAATCACGACGCTTAATATTTTCAAAGATCGTGTGAAAAAGTCCTGCCTCTCCTGAAACCTTTTCCTTTTCTGTCTTTCCCATCCCAAATCATGTCAATAGTTTATATTACTTATACTTTTGTATTTTTTTATCTACATTTTTTTGTATTTTTTTGGTAATGTACTATAATTTTCATTGTAAAATCTCTTACAGTCTACCTACTAACTTCAATATCAATTGTTATTGTTGAAGAGATTGCTCATGTAGTAATAAGTCCACCATATGCACTATGCATAAAAGTTGATAAATAAATAAATAGACTCTTTCAAACGAATTTGATTTGGCCCTTCCTAAAATTTCTGTGTGCATATTTTTGGCTGTTAGATATTGAGATATATGCTGAATATCAAGTTTCCGTGTCATCAAGTTTCTGACAAAAACGGCGATGACCGTCAGATAGACAGACACGTGAGTAATTTTACAGGGTTCCATTTCTTTCCTTTTGAGGCACAGAACACTAAAAATAAGATCTAATTTTATGCTAAGAGCAGCATTGAGATATACAAAAATAATTAATTTTCAAATTAACTCCTATGTATAATTGAATTTTTAATCATACGAGTAAAATGAAATATTTCCACAGATCTTTCATATTATCACAAGCTAAACCCGGCCACTGGCTCTGTCTGATATTAAATGAATGGGAAAGTAAATAAAATTATTATAGCGAACATAGATTCGCCGAGAAAACACATCATCCCTGGCTCGCGTTTCAGTGGCTATGTGGGATGAAAGGAAAGGAAGAAAAATTATATTTTTCTCAGCAAATCATTTTTTATTGTGAATTGACTACATTTTTTGTCCTTTTTCTGCATAAACATAAAGGTCAAATGGTTTACCGGTTCTAGAGCATGCGACGTATAATCCATCCGTGAGCGAAACAACCGTTTTCTAAATTCAAACCGCACACTTGCAAAGATTGCACTTCTGCTTTATTGATAGTCATAGCAAACGCCAGGCGTATTAGAAATTGAAGTTGTTTGAACACGAACGCCATGTCGGCCAGAATGAGTGGTAATTTGTGGAAATAGTAAGTCTTCACCTTTATGAGCTCAAACCAGAATTGTTAGTTCAATTAGATTGGTCTTCAATAATTTAACAACGTGTGTCATTGTATAACTTTGGCTGATTGATGTTTCCGAATAATATAATTAGCACTCCTATTTTCAAATTCAAAATGTGTGACGGTAATCCGGGAGCTTCGAGAGAATTAAGAAATTCCGTTAGAAAATTCACTATTTGGCTATGGTTCATCATGGAGTCAATAAATTTGTACCTCATTGTTTCACCTGCGATTCTGTTTAAAATAATGTTTCATATCGTATACGTCGATATTTTTAGCCGCTAGTATGGCTTTTCCACACAACCATTTGATTTTGATAATTTGTTCCACGCTTTGGAAAACCTTGCTACTAGTTCTTCTTTTTACTTCACGATGTTGCAGAAATTAGATGAAAAAGTGATTAAATTTTTTTTAAAAAAGTAAGAATAATTTAATGTAATAATATATTAATATAATAAATAAATAAATAATAATAATAATATTTTTTTCATAAAAACATGCGCGTATTCGTATGCAACGTTGTGTCAATATTTCATGTCAATCGATTAACTACTTTTCGAATTTTGCGAGTACAAACATACGCAGGCTGAATTTTTATATATAAATATTATCTCTGACGCTCCTCCCATTGTAACTTATTTCGGTCACCAATAATTTCTTTAAAACCTCCAACCGAATTTCACTTCAAACATTAAACTAACATTTAACCTTTAAACACTGAACTCACCACGTGAACCCATTACAATTAAAGTCATTACCATGACGCTAATGTCTTTACCAAGGTCCGCCACGTCAAAAGCGCGGCCCAAACATCACTGCGGCGACGTGAAATCGTCGCTAATTGGGCCGCAAGCCTAACGGCGGCGGCGCGATCTAGGCCGCTCGGTGGCGCAAGCGGCAGACGAGCCGCGGTACGTGCTCAAATATCACCGGTTCAAAATGCGCCGTCTTATGTAAGACGCGGCGGCGATCAGCTGAGACCGCGCCGGTTGCAGACTGGTACAACGGTCGAATAGTAGCGACGCTAGGAATGTTTGCGTATTTGTGTACGAGGATAAACGTTGAGGAAAGTTGAGCGGTTGCGATATGCAAATAGTAGCCTGATCGGCGTGTCGTTGCCGTGTGTCGTCTTGAGCTTCGACGTGAATCAGGAAGATGAAAGTAATATCTTCTATTCACTCACCTCTAACTGGTCACTCTCGGTTAATTTATTGTGAATAAAAGTTCTCATATACAATATATTTCGCTGCATTTATGATGACCACCTCACATTTCACGATCACGTTATCGAAACGTAATATAAGATATTTTACTTGTTATCCCATTATTTCTAAGATATCGAATATATTATAACTGTTTTAATCCCTTGTCTACAATATACCATCTAGTCTCTATACCAAGCAACCTAAAACTATATATATATATATATATATATATATATATATATATATATATATATATATATATAATTATGTTGATTAACTCTAGATCTTGAGTTTGATGGAACCTTATGATCTTGATGCAAGAAGTTTATAATTATAATTTATGTCGCCTACCTCGAGCACGCGCGAATATCGTGCAGCATTCGCGCTTATTATGAACCGGACGTTGCGATACTATTTAGTATTATAATTGTGAAATTACTAGTAGCGATAATAGCGATACTATTTAGTATTATAGTTGTGAAATTATTAGTTTACAATTAATCATGAGTCAGTGTCGCGTTAACTCAAATCGTTGTGTTTTTGCAATACTGTTTGTATTTATCTCAATATTATTGTCATTATTTTGTGTTTAAAAATGTTCAATTGTTAAAATCAATGTATACATTTTAATAAATAAATAAATATAATGTTGGTACGATCTAATTTTAATAGTTGGTTTTTCTGTGTGCATTAGAGACAGCCGAAGCCGTGATGGGGATCTGATTAAAGCAGGTATTTATGCCGAGGCATATCTATTACTGTCGAATATAATAGTGAATGTTTACAAAAAAATATTTCATCTTGAGAACTATTCGCACTTAACTATAATCATACTTATATTATTTCCGGACATTTTTCCGGATACTTATATTATTTCCATAAAACATAAGTTCTGTACAATTGAAAGTTTTCTTAAGAACATTTTGTATATATATATATATATATGTATATATATATATATATATATATATATATATGTATATATATATATATATATATATATATATATATATATATATATATGTATATATATATATATATATATATATATATATATATATATTAGATCGTATGAGTGTCTGCACCAATACAAGTATCTATTACCAAATATAAAAAAAATTGTTGCCGACTATAGTTACTTTATTTATTTTTAAGAATACAATTTTTTTATTTGGACGTTTTTAATAAAGTCAGCCTTAAGAATTTCTCCTTAAATTTAAATTTAACCGATCATTCTGTGCTGAAGTAGCGTGACATGAACTGCAAGTTTTTACAAAAAATATGGTAAAAAACAAATTTTAAGAACAAAAGAATTTTCAAAAATGTATATCTTATCAAAATTACCAATAGTGACTTTATATATATTTCATTTTTATAATTACCCACTTTAAAATCAAACTTTTCCGAACTCATCGAATTTGCATCAGATAGGTCAAATGTTCAGCGAATGCTTAAATACCAAATGCTTTAATAACTAACAAGTTTAGAATCCACGTGCAGTTAGTAGATTAGATATTTTATTTAATTTTACTAGTAGCTGTCAATTGTTAGTAAATATTTCTCTGTATGAACTCATTCCTAATAACATTACACGATATTATTTTTATTGCAAGATAAGGATATTTCTTAAATTAAATAATGATTTAAAATACTGTACAATCCTTATTTCTTTATATTTTAGTGGTTTCCTAAACTTAAATTATGTAAGTATAGGAGTTCCAAGTTTATTTCATGCTGTTCGCAATTTTTTTTATTATATTCCATAAAGTGAATTTTGAATGAAGCTAAACCTTATATACAACTATTCTACTACATTAAATTGATTTACACGTAAGAGAAAAAATGTTATTGTAATTTGTAATTAAAAATATTTGAAATGTGACATGTCGGTAGCCATTCCTAATACCTTTGGCACAAACAACATTGCGAACACATATTGAAAATAAATGCGACTCACAAATACTCCTATCTTTATTTTAACAGAAAGAGATCACCTATATTTTAAATACTATTTGAACTCATCAAAGCTTAGCACAATACGTAAAAAAGACGAACCAAACTAGTCAAAGCTTCTTTCAAAGTTTTCGGTTTCAACTTGACAAATTTTATTTCACTTCCGATTTATTATTAAATTGTTGCCATTAGTAAAAGTAAAAACCAAATCCCAGTGTACAATCTAAATTAATAATCGACACAATATATTTCGTAGTATACGATAAATTAAATAAATAAAAAAATACATACTTACAAAAGAACGCAATTGAAGTTCAGTGGCAAGATACTAGTGACTGCAGCAGACTTAATCTCCGTTCGTCACATAAATATAAGAACGTTATTGTGTTAAATTATGAGACAGGCGGCCAAAAATTATTTCATTAGTAGAAGCGTCAGGTAAACTAATTCAAGAGGAAATTATACAGAGTGATCTCGGCTTATTTGGCTGCTTCGAAAATGGGCCGGGGTCGATTGAGTGAATTATGGCTTCGCAAGTTGCCAAGAAAGCGATTCAACTTCGGAATAAATGGCTAATCTCTCGCTCACGCCCGAACTAAGTTCGTGGAAGGCACAAAGTGTTGTTAAGTTTGAACCGCTATGTCTTAAGTTAAATTGATTTCAGTATTAAATTGGTTTAGTTTAAAATTAACAATCAATCAATCAATAGGGCGTGTGGTATTATATCATGGCAACTTTAAATGCGTATTAATAGTCGATTATAAGGTAAAATTGGTTTATAAATCCGAAAGGTCAACAGCTTTCGGATTATAAAAATGTTAATACTGTAACCAACGAATTTACTTATTTAAATTTAAATTCACGATCACGTTAACGTCGTGAAATCTTAAAGTTTAATGTTACGGTCGGCTACAAGTGTATTCGGATACATATACTCTTTTGTTTTATCAACCAGTTATAATAATAAGAATTTGCATAACAAGTGGTCAGAGAATGGAATTAAGGAAAAAGGTAAGGTTTTGACCACATTTAGGCGTGAAGTTATGTTTGATATTTAAATGATCATCCGAATAGTATCTAATAAAATTCCGAGTATTCCTTTTAAAACAACACGAATTCGAATTATGAATTTTGTTTATGTGAACCTTTTCATTTAAAAGTAATACGTTTTTGTTGTCCTATTATGCAGTAGGTTTCATAATTTTCATGTTTTATTAGAGTTTCGTAGTGAAACAAAGAACCCTTGTAATTTCGTCACGTCGGTCTGTCACTGTTTTGATAAACAATGTTTTTTAAAATTTTTTTTTCCTAAGTTTAAAATGAGGGCAAATCTTTCTGCGCTCGCCAGAAAGTACAATGCCGCTGGATAATTTTGTAAAATCGAATTGAGATACCATTTACAATTTTCTGAGCTCCGTTACTTGAAAGTAAAAGACAGAATACTTATAATAAAACTACGTGTCCGCGCATCCACGTGGCGGAGGAAATTGCAATTCGACATGATGATGTAACCTACATAATCGAATCAAATCAAAAATATATATCTGGATATTTAGAGGACACTCGACAATGTTTATATGGGAATTTTCGACAGAGAATATAAACTATTCCATAGTTTCTTATTTTTTTGTTTAATTCCATAAGTCATAAAGTTTAAATTCGAATAACGTGTTATGAGGATCCAAAACTTTCCTAAATTTTATTTTAGATAATTCTAGAGATATTGCTAAAAATATCCACAAAAAACTTGATTCCAAAATGTCATCCCTACCCCAAATCCAAAACAAAGTCAAAATTATGTAAAACAACGTTGTGTAAGAAACACTCGCACACTAAATTTTTTTATCTTAGACTGTAGTACAGCCTGTATCGAAAAAATTAACCAACGTATTCATGCAGTGTGCCAATCTGCATGCAAATTAGACGTAATTCTGCAAATTTATGTGAAAATTTCGTCGCAACGCCGGTAGAGGCGACACTTTTACTTTCCCCCTCTTTTAATTGACGCGTCGCTGATACTTTGCGCAGGAAATAATTTAATTTGGATGAATACGAGCGACGTGAACGATTTACGGTCTGGCCAGCTTATAGGGCTGACGCTTTTGGTATTTATTGTAATATATATGCGCAATTTATTAATTAGTTTTTCCTTGATATGTTGAAAAACCCATGAACAAAACGAATTTGATACTCGTTTTCAAATATGATAATACAAATTACAAGTAATGTTCGCTTGCTGAAACTGAAATCTTTACTCTAACATCAGTGATCGAATAAAAAAACGCGTGCGACTATTATATTAATATTATTGAAGTTTATTGGCATGTCTAGCGTGTTCAGGAAATTCCCGTTTATGACAATACAAACGATTAATTACCTTTTTCTATCTATAGCTCGTCTTATACTGATAAAATATTATAAATAAATCATTAAGGGAACGCTTTCATAAATATTAAGTGACATTCAAACATTCAGTGAAAACTTACTTGTCTATGTCTACTTTTCGCTAGAGAACTGTTGAAATCGATTAAACTGAATTCTTTCAAAATTATACGGATTCTTCATAAACTAAAGCTGTGTAATTGATCTGTAGTGTATATGGGTAATAATTGTAATGCTTAATTAAAAGTCAAAATGAAGAAACCCTATTTTTGAGCTTGTTAAATATTAAAAAAAACGCAAAACTTAGTATGATTATCGCCTGTTTTTCTTGTCAATTTAGATTATTACTTTTTCAGTATTTTATCAAATAGGAGATTCAGTGAAAACTTACTTGTCTATGTCTACTTTTCGCTAGAGAATTGTTGAAATCCATTAAACTGAACTCTTTCAAAATTGTACGGATTCTTCATAACCTAAAAGTCTGTATTTTCTATGGGTAATAATTATAATACTTAATTAATAGTCAAAATGAGGAACTCCTTTTTTGGACTTGTTAAATATTTAAAAAAGTAACAAAACTTTAATACGATGATCACCTGTTTTGATTATTATTGTTTAAAAAATTAGTTCATCGCTTTTTAAAATGTTAACCTTTAACGAAATTATTTTTATTTCCTCGATCAATTCAACCTGTTGAGATTCTCTGGACAATTATCGCACACCCGTATCTATGTTTATACACATATTAAAGTAACACACACACATACACACACAGGACATTTATTAATCTAGCTAAGTTTATAATCGTTTAAAATGGATCTCGACAAGAAATATAATATGTATTATATTTCATTAGCATTACATAAAGTAAAGTTTGTAGTTAGCTGTGAGATGTTTCTTAAATATTACGTACAGGAGAAATTACTTACGTACAAGTTTGATTAATAATTCTGCAATTAATTGTTTCAGTGAGTTTAATTATTCCATGTAAGTACAATATTAAACTCGTCGTCTAACTCAAATTATTGGGTTTCGTAAACAGCATATATTATTACTTTACAAGTATGCCTGATAACGAGAACAATGAAAGCCAAATAAAGTTTATTTGAAACTTATTATATTAATTAGAATTGAAAGCTGTTACGAGAAGGGGTAAGTAATTTCGGATTAAAGAAAATGGGTCCCGACCAAACCAGTGCGTTTTAAATCGCTCAGTGAGATTAAATTATTTGTCTCCTGCTCCATTGCATATTTTTCATATTTACTTATTTAAGAAAAATAAAACAATGTTTATATGAATATAGAATATCGTAAATGTGGGAAGTCAACAATTTTGAGGAACTATCGCACCCCCTTTTGATTATTGAGAACAAACAATAGTCGCAAGGGGTCAAGTCTGAGCTCTGAGATGGGTGTTGGAATATTTTAAAGCCGCACTTGTAAAGGGCAGCTATTGAAATGTGGCCCTTGTGTATAAGTGTATTGTCGTGCAAAACAGTACATATTTCGCTAATTTTCCTCACCTTTTCTCCTTCAATGCTTCCTTAAGCTGCTCCAGAAGACCAACGTAGTACCCGTAGACCCGTTATAGAAACATTCTTATTTTTGAAGTTAAAATGTAGGATACCCTCTGTGTCTCAGAAAACCGTCGCCATGACGTTTCCCGTCGATTGCGACACCTTGAATTTCTTGGAGGGGGGGGGGGGTGTCATCTCTACAGGGATACAAAGCGTCGTGTGAACACTCAACACTTTTTTGCTTTTGCAGCGGCGTGAGCATTCTCGGCATCCATCTTGCTATGGCTTTTGCTATGCCAAGATGGTCAAAAAGTAAGTACAAAATGGTTGTAAAAGATACTCCAACCATTCTCCCCAACTGTTTCTTCTTTAATCGATCATCATCCAATACAAGTTATCAAACTTTTTCAACAATGTCTTATGAGATGGCCTCGATCGGCCCTCCTGAGCGCGGGTTGTCTTCGATGGAATCTGCCTTATTTGAAGATTGTGCCAATTGTAAATGATGGTTTTATTAGGGCAAAAATCCCCGTAAACCGAAGACGTCTCATATAACATGATTTGTGGTATTTTTCCTTGCTTTGTCAGAAACTTGATGATAGCTTGAAATTCGATATTCTCCATAGTCCATGATTTCATCCGGAATGAGTTGCTTGATCGATGATAACTCGGAGGTTAATGACACAATTAATCTGAAACTTAATATATGTACCCGTAATGAGTCTCTGGTTAGTGACTATGTTATTAAGCAAATTCTATCCCTCACCATCCTCTCCAATCTGTGAACTTCTTGACTTATCCTTATACAAAAATTTAAACAAAACCTTGTCAAATTAAAAACCGTTGCTATTTTCTTAAAGATGATTATAATAATTTTATACTAACTGCAATATTTCTTCTCTTCGATAAAGTTTTAAAATAAATTTTTAAGCAGAGTTATAGAAATAAAAATAATTGGGTAGATACCTTGGTAACAAAAAAAATTTAAATTGAATTCAGTAGGATTTTAGATGTTCTGTTGAATAATTGTCTAATTAGCCATTTCTGTAACGGACATTTTTCTGGTATTTGAATGTACATCAAAAATATTATTTTAAACGTTCGTCTTTAAAATTTCATAGTAACATCACAAATACATAACTGAGAATCATTCGATGACGCATTTTTTAACATAAACTAACGTGTTAGCAGCGAACAATCAATCAACAGCTTGTCTCCGTTCACTGCTGGACATAAACCTCTACCAACACGCGTGTCATTGGAGATGTTGCTCATAATCACATGCTGGAAAGGTGGTTTAGCGATCACAGTGCCTAGCTTCTCTAGCCTGTAGCGCTGCTGCTCGTCACTGGACTGTGGCATTTTAGTCACGCGATTACAAGCACGTTGCTCGGCGAACAACAGGAATGGAATCCGGGATCGGTACGCCGCGCCGTTAAAGGCCGTAAGCCTAGGATCAACTCAATACCATTGTGACGACTAACATAAAAAAGCATATCAAATAAAAAATAATAGCAAACATTTAAACAAATATATGAGAGTAATAATAAGCAGATGCTTGCAGGAAGACCCAACAAAGGGCGGTTTAATGATCATTTACTTTAATAATTTTGCTTAAAGCTATTTATGTCAAAACATTTCCTATTAAGGGCGTTTTATTGAAGCTAATCTGTATTTCGGTGAAAATTATTTTTGATGTGATCTAGTGCTCACTTGAGAATAATGCGATGAAATAAAAATAAAAACAAAAAAAAAATACTCACCAGTCTAAAATCTTTCTAACTTTATATTTAAAGTAGTCAATGGAAGAGGAAAACGTATATTATGTATCTTATATATAAACATATATAATGTGTGAGAAAGTAAATCACATATTTAAATATGCAATGACTTCAAATATGCGCTGCAATTAGGTAACCAATGCTCAATGCTTGGCATCTAAACAGGAATGAACATTTAGACAGGGGCAAGTTTTTTCTTGAGTACTATACATGTAAATTTTGTCGTCATCGCCGTAGTGTGTTGAGTTGATCACAAGGCATACGGCCTTTGACGAAGTGGCGCACCGCGGGGGCCCGAGTTCAATTCCCGGCCGTTCGTCGAACGGGACTGGACTGGTTTCATGGTTGACTGTAAGAAATTGCTCTCGTAACAATAAATCCGCCATATGTATCAAGTAGATACATTAAAGTAAATAAATAAATAATTTTATCTTATTTTCCTTTGTCAATAAAAGTCTTGTTGGAAATTTCAAGACTGTTCTATATAATGATAAAATATGTGTTTAAAAAAATTATGAATTCAGACATTAATTATAAATTCAGTGTTCTAATTCAGACATTTTTTGTTTGCTCTGTTTCAATATACACAACTAATAATCCTGTAAACCAACTTCAACAAGTGAACCAATTAACAATTTTGTTGTTTACGTTATTTTATCAAATTATATTACCTTAATTTATTCAAATTAAAATTACTAAAATAGAACACTCTGTTAACAAACCGAATTGATACTTCTGCGTATATTTTAACGGCTGCCACTAAATCTGAAAAACCCGCCCGTCTACTCCGCCAGTATATTTCTAAGCCGCATTATCTCGTCCTAAGCCGTTAAATGTTAAACGACCGTCTTTATTTGTTCCGCTAATCCAACAACCTACAGGAAATTTGAAATAGACATTCCGATGAAGTCACGCTTTAATGATATAAGGTCATTACGCTATCAACGAATCCGCCGACAGATTTCGTTCGCGTCATCAAAGGAATAATCTTAGACTCGTGTCCTTCCTCTGAGCTGACAGTGGATCACTTAAGGCGCGTGTTCGCTGGGCGTGTACCGGACAAACGCAGACCTTAATGTCAATATTTGATTATAGTCCAGGTATATGACGGTCAGCTTTAATTATATAGCAATGTTGATATATAATGTTGATTTTAATCACTGTGATAAAGTAGCGATTAAGAAATTCGAAACATTGTATACGAATAAATTATCAAAATCAATGTGTACTAAAAAGTTTAATACACGGTGTTCGGGAATAAGAGTCGAATAAAGAAAGACGTTATTCGTTAGCTGTAAAGAAATAAATTGTCGTTGAAATAAAACTTAAAACACGCCCTTTTTCTAATTGTGTGCCAAAAAAATATTACACATATCTCTTTTTAACACACCCAATACTTGCCTAAGACGCGGTGTTTACCCGGGCAACTAGATGTCTTCGCAGATGTTCGCGAGTTAAAAATTTTGTTTTAATCGTTCAAATGGAGTTTAATAGTCAGCCCCCAACATTTAAAATAACATAATGTAAATTTAAAATAATCTTTAAGCCTTAAAGTTAAGAGAATCAAGTTCTTCCATATAATTATTTCTATAAAAGGTAGTATCATGACAAGCACAAGGTAGTTTTGAATTTTATGAGAAAAAGAGTTGATTATAAGAAAAAAAATGAATAAAGAAAGAAAATTGGACTTGAATTTAATATCTAACTTCGTAATCAACATCTTGCTTATATATTTAAATAGAGTTTATCCCACAATCTCAACACGCAGTCAAAATAAAAATACTATCTCTGTCAATAATAAAAAATTATTCAACAAATATTCCCTGCTCCTTTAGAGGAGCACCGTCTTGCCGATAAAGATCTTTAAAACAAAATGTGATACTTTGACCCTTTATTCCCCGAACTCGACTCTTGTATATCGGCATTCGTGAAAAAAATTACAAGTAATTAAAAAAAATTGCAAAAATAATTGTATCAATTACGTTCTAAAACGGAAGTATACCAATAGATAGCCGGTGCCGCATGCAACATTAAGTTAAATAGTATAACTGCACGGATAATTATATGCAAGTAATACATAAGATATCTAATAAAACATGACTTCGTAGCTGATAGTAGTAACGCAGATAAAATATTAAAATTGATAATACTCATTAGAAGTTATGACGATTGGGAACATATAAAAATTGTAGTATTATCTTGAAACTGGAAAAGAAAATCCGTTCAAAAGGTTTAATTTTCTCTCCATCATGTGACCTTCATCATGCATATAATTAATAAGGATTGGAAGCTGTTTACTGTAACACTTAACAAAATTTCATATTCTGTCGAATTACCATTTGAAAAAATTACAAAATATATAAACTATAGCCGCCATTAAAAAGTATGTCCATTCACTATTATAATCATATACTTATCAATAATATTAAAAAAGAATAGGGTATTAGCGATAGAGAAAATATATGTCTTCTGTTAGTAAAATTCTATATGCAATAGATCAGAGAAGTTAACCAATAGTTATTGAAATAACTGTCGATAGGTTTCGGAAATTCTAATAACACATTTATCATAGTTAATAAACTCTTTATAAAGGTTTTAGATACTTTTCTTATGTTTAAACACTTATGATACGGCATAGATATACAGGCTCTGCCATTGTCGACACGTGTGGCACAAAATTCTTATCATCACAGCAACCGTGAACAACATGTTTGTAATAACATGTAACGTAACTACCATATAGTCATGGTAAACAACTATTGGCACAAGCAAATTACTACGTATATCAATTTGCCTTAAGAACGATGTAAATTTTACACTTTCTAGGCACGGAAATATTTAAATTAAAAAAAATTTACATTTAAATTATAAATTGTAAATTTACCCTTTCACTAAAGTACGGTTACGTAGAGTAAGAGATACGTTTCTCAGCGGGGTGCGCTCGTCTCTATTCCGTTCAAGAGTCATTTGGTAAATTCTGTTCACATCTAGTCTCGGAACATTTACACAACCATAGAGAATTATCCTATCTTTGGATATTTACCACTTTCAACGATGTGGGGGTGACATATTATTAAAAATTTTAATCTCTTTATCTCGTTATTGAGCGTAGTAAACACGAATTAATGTCTTTTAAATCATGCCCGTTGGGGATACCGGATGCACAAAAAACATTGTTCCCAAAATGTGAAACCCTTTGTTTATCTCCCCATTTCCATCACTCCTTTTGTTTATCGTTGAAATATTGTAACATTCAGAAAGAGAGTTGTTTGTTGATGCTGGCGACATTTAGGGGTGTGAACTACTATAAAGTACTCAAAAGTGCAAAATCTATATATACGTTGACTGGCAAGTAAATTTACAGATTTTTTTATTATTTTAGAGTAAAATATATTTTTACTCTAAAATAAAAAAGATATTTATTTTTCATAAAATATTTACTTAGTCCATATTTATTGATTAAAAAATTTGGAGATATAGATTTTAAAAGTAACGTGATTACTCTTAAAATATGTGTTTCATTCGATATAAAGTAATAAGAGTAAAAAGTATTAAATGTATAAACCACTATTTAAGTTTAATCATTATTCGATATCTCTATTTGTGGACAGACATTAAAGTTATTAACCGAAAACGGTTTGGGAACCTGCTGTTTTTCGTCAAAAATTCAAACCGCTGTGTTGCAAAAAGTACATGTTTTTGGAAAAAAAATTATTACCACTTTTTTGCTTCTATTAAACAACTTTATAGTTTCTTATACTCAGTTATAATTTTATTGTTTCACTCTCTAGAAGGGTAGTAGAGCGAATACTACCCCTTTCATATTACACGCCTACATAAATTTCTATCCTTCTCCGACAACAAAAATAGATTTAAAATGGTTTTATATGAATAAATTAAGACAATAAAAAGTCGGTGGTAAATCTGTTTGTACTAAAAATATACATCTGAGATCAAAAATCTCTAACTGATTCAAAATTCGATATGTTTGGACAAAGTCGGATTAGGCAATGCATTACTTACTCTATTGTGGCCTATAGAGAACTATCTTAAATTACTGAAAAAAAAACAATAATTTGTTTTTCACAATTAAAAACCATATGGTAAATGGCACCATTTACCATTTTCATCACTAGTGCGTCCGGACCCCGCAAATGAGCATGCGTGGGCGATGCGCGTGCGACGTCAGGACGCGCCAGACCGACCTTGAACCCGGAACCGTGGGTCGCGAACTCCAACCGCGGAGCGCGGGCTCCGTAAGGTGGTAGATGAGAACGTGGGATTGTCATTTAAATTGTATAGTGATACCCCTGACTGAAAAAATGGACTAGTCTTATGATATTTACATAAATGGTTCTGACATTTTTATTCGATACTTTAACTGATGGGGGTAATAAAGAAAATTAAAGTAAGAGAAAGCATGTTTGCTTTCTCTACATAAATGAAAACAAATTTTTAAGCATGAACTAAAAGTACTTTCTCTTCGTAGGTCGTGCTGGGCCTTTAATAACCCCTATTTATTTTAATGTGGAGAGCATTAAACTCTACGCACGACGGTATCTCATATTTAAATATAAGACGAGCTGACATGGAACGATTTTTTCCTATCTAATCCAAAGTAACTGAAGTAAATATATCAAAAATAATAATGGCTATATGTATAATGGAAAAATATGTTTAAAATTGCATGAAAAATATGAAAAATATGTTTAAAATTGAATGATAATGGGAAAATATGTTTAAAATTGCATGAAATAAACCAAAATCATATATAAATCTATAAATATAGGAGATCAGATTCGTTCATATTGGTTTTACCGATACAAATATTTCACTCAAAATATGTTAAATTGGGAAATGGTGGACAAGTAAATGAATAACAGAAGTTATGAGGTAAGAATGATAATACAAGAAAATTCATTTACATTTTCTTATTATGTATTTCAACAAGTTGTCTGATGAAAAAAATGTTTATTAAATTCGTGAAAATTTTTTCATCAGACAATTTGTTGAAATACATAATAAGAAAATGTAAAATGAATTTCAATTTTTTTTTCCTTAGATACTCTACTAAATTATATATATAACCGTTACGAATCTTAAATAATAATAAAAATAAAGTTGATAAAATAAAGGTTGCATTTTACTATTAAATATCTATAATTTTTTTTATCTCAAGGGATAAAAAATTAAATGACTTATAAAAATTGGCAAAATCGTTAATTAAGGAAATGTATTATCATTCTTACATCATCACTTCTGTTGTTCATTTACTTGTCCATCTTTTCCCAGTCTAATATATTATATTAATCAAGATTTCGAGTGAAATATTTGTATCAGTAAAACCAATATAAACGCATCTGATGTCCTATATTTATAGATGTATATATGATTTTAATTTATATCTTGCAATTTTTAAATCAAACACGTTGATGAAAAAATTTATAATATTTTAATCTTGCGTATACGTTACAGATCACCGAATAACAGCATACGAAGGCCAAGCTCAGTTTTGAAACTTAACGTAAATAGAGATAAGCTGAAAACGCTGCAATGCATAGAGTTTAATTTTCTCTTTATGACCATATGTATTTAATAAGAACTTGTTGCAAAACATTAGCAACTGAACTATTTTGCTGCATTTCGCCTAATTAGGTCAGAGATGAAAGAACGCACCTAACTCCACTTGCCACTATATATTGCATGTAATACTAAATATCACACTAATATCAGACATACAAGTTATGTAATTAATTACTGGGAGTCAACATAACAATCTCTTCTCAACCTCAATATCGATACGAGAACGTGAAATTATATAGTCGAAAACAATACTTAGACAAGAGTATATGAGCAATCAACAAAATAAACGAACGAAACAGAATGGTCCAGTCTAGCAAAGATAATCGCATTAAACGCGATCAAAAGTGACTATTGTGAAAAGTAGTTTGCGTTCGCACTGCACTCAGTTCAGCTAATGATAAAACTTAAAATATTTAATAATAAGAGAACTGCGATTTTTTGCAAACACTAGATACTAAAACTAGGTTAGTTTTTAATTTGCTAAATTTGTTAACGAAAGTCTTTTAATGAAAAAAAAAATTACTAAATTAAGAAACTTCGTTATAAATTTGATAATTATCAGTTTTGTTTAAAGCAAACAAAACGTCCGTAAATTCGTAGTCATATATTAAAGATGTTACAACGAAGTTTAAATGTAGGTTAATATAACTTATTCGCCCACTTTCATTATTACTATATGTTCTCAAGTATAAGCACGCAATTTTAAATTAACGATTTGAAGTTTTTCCAGTAGTGAATTAAATTTTTCTTTGTTTATGTATTACACAATTACAATATTAGAAACCCAATATTAGACAATACACTAGTTTGGATAAGATTAATTTTTATTTTTTGTAAGGATACTTCCGTACCGATTTCCATTATAACATTATTAACATTACTAATATCCACGATTGTTTCTTAAAATATTTATTATAATTAATAAAAACATTATATCAGAAAATTCATGTGAATATCAATATGACATTTCTAATAAATAACTTTGTGATAATATTGTGTGCACATATCGTTATCATATTTATTAAGAAATTGCAGAAAAAATAAATACATATTTCTTCCGCTTACGCTTCACTACCAAAATTATTTATCGTCTAATTCGAATGTGTATGTATATATATATATATATATATATATATATATATATATATATATATATACACGTGTATGTATGTGTGTATTATGAAAAATGGCAAGCTGAATTAAAAAAAAATATTTTAATACACGTTCTGTGTGATCGAACAAAATAACAGCGATTACTTGATTAAATTATTTGTCCGGAACGTTCCTCATAATTAGGCAAAATTGGCCGGATGCACGTTGTGACAACTGTGGCAGCGTCCGGTTTTAAATGGACGTCTTTAGTAGTAATAGAGTTCCAACATTTATAGAGTACGTACGGGTCTATTTCCGTCCTGGAACCATAGACATATAACACATTTCAATTGTCAGTTTCTGTTATTGCATTATTAGTTTTCATTTTTCTGTCCATATGTCCAACAATATTTATATAGAAAAAAAGAACTTCATATCTAGCACGATTAAATAAAGAATGAGTAAACGAAAGAGAGAGATTGAGCGTTTTTAAAGAACATATGATTTAAAGAATATATGAGTTATACTTTATTTTAAATGTTTCTTATATTTGATTACCTTTAACTGCACTTAATTAACAGTATTGTACAAGTCATTATATACTTTTTGACACTGATAAGTTTACCCATCAAATCAGTTAAAACAACATACGAGTATCATGAATCACATTCAAATGAAACTACGTGATGTAGTATTTTATCTTTAAAATTAAGTGATAATGAATTTCTACAAAATTAACGCTAAGTATATTCAATAGATAAAATAATCATCAGTACAAAAGTGCTCCAAGCTATCCAAGTTCGTATTAGTAAAATTGTAAATTATTTTCGTAAAAGTCATAAAGACAATCTATATTTTATAAATCCATCTAATTTCTTTCATTATTTGGTCAAGACAATGTATTTTGTAAAGCTTCTATAAAAATATCAGTGTAATGTAAGTAGTGTTTATGAAAACATTGAGTCAAGTATTACAAAAAAAAACTTAAAGTTCATTTTCAAGCAAAATGCTTGAAACACGAGTCTCGACGACATCAACAAATAACGTCTAGGGAGAAAAAGACGTGTCATCGACCTGTCTCGTATAATACTAGCGCGGTCACTAATGCAAGCGGCAATCTTTTATAGCTTTTATCATTCTGTTTTCCCAAATATATTTATTGTATCTTTACTTAAAATTAGTTACAAACTGTACATAATTAGCGGAATTCCAGTCTATATCTCTCAGCTAGCAAGCACAATTTTAGAAAATATTGAGGAGACTGTAAAGTGAGCAATTGTTTTTTTCATTGACAAGTTGCACAACTTAGACTAATGGATTTTTGGTTTCTATATTATTTCCTGTAAACGAAAATAATTTTATTCTCAAAAATAAAAGCACTCGCAAAGCATTAAACTAATTATAAAAGTAAGCTTATTTTAAGAAAGAAAACTTCTTTATATTTAAACGTCAAATTACCACATCTTCCATTTTTTTTCGTAAATACGTTCATTATACAGACATACCGACTCTACAGTTTTGTTATATGTGTAAAAAATTTAAAAAAAATTCTAGTGTTGTCACATGATATAAGTGAAAACTTCTATATATATATATATATATATATATATATATATATATATATATATATATATATATATATATTTATATTTATATTTATGATGGATATTAGTTCGACGAATCAGAAATAATGCAAGATAAGTATTTTAAAATACAAAAACGTACGCCTATTATATATATTAAATTATACTTTATTACTAATTATATAAAAAGTAGTTCACTTGGCCCATGCCGAAGGGAGCCGAATTTACCCGATACAGCGTCACCGACTCGAACATGACGGCTCACTTTCGTTCACTGCTCAAAAAAAATAAGCCGGTGCGCCTAAAAAAATTTTCACGTTAAAAATTTCAATACCTTGCTTAGTGTAATATAATTTTTTTAGTTTCTAAAATAATGTACTCAAATTACTTTTTTTATACTTTTATTTAAAATGCAATAACTATCTTATATATTACTCCTAATTAAAATTAAATCAAGTTACAAAAGGCTAAGAGATGAACAAAATGGATATTTTGACACAATTTTTCAAACATTCGGGCATACATACACACATTAATCTGCAATCATTATTTTATTATCATGCATTGAATTAGTGTATTACAATGCATAATCCTTATAAAAAGCTTTCCCTTCACATATTAAATTCAGTGAGTATGAGCATTAATTAACCTTTACCAGCCAGCCTTGATTTATGAACTCTGTTTTTTATAGTGACACTTATTAGTACTTATATACAATTATATAAATGTTTAAGTTACCCGTGCGGCTTATATTCACTCATAAATTTATAACGTTAAATAGTTTCATACTTTAAAAACAAATTTCTTAAAATCTAAATTAAAGTTTCTTAAGATCTAGTTAAGAAATTATAGAATAAATATTATTAATTTAATAATAAAATTTTAACATTTCTCGTCATAATCAAAAAGGCTTGTTAAGATTAAATTTAAAATCAAGTTGTGCATACAGACCAAATTTTTATTTATGTTATTTGACAAGTAATAATTTAAACGTAAAAAGAACTAAAAAAGCAAAGGTTTCAATGAAAGGAAGATGTCTTTAGAAACATTTTAAATGCGAGGATTAACTTTTAGCCACAGATAATTACGAAATCAATTTATACCAAAAGGTTGGGAAATTAATTACCATGGGGTTTCAAAAAATAATTTCATTATAACTAGAAATGTTTTTTTTTTCTTTTTATAAACTATGAATTAATTGTGATATAATTAACTTGTCATTTATTATTTAACAACCGTTTAAAATCTCTTACGACAAAAGAGTTTTACACTTTTTTTATTTACTTGCAAAAGTTTGCCTCAAATTACTTCATATAACTTGAAATGTCCCAGACATTCGCGAAATTACTAGAAATCATGTTGTATAATAACAAAATAATGAAGGTTCAAGGAACATACAATTTTGAAGTAATGTTTATTTTAATATACAAGCAGTCACTAATAAAGAAAATCATTTTAAAATACTCGTTCCCGAATGGGTATAAAACGAGGGTTGAAACTTAAACAAAATGCAGGAACTAAAAACACTATACACTTCAAAATTTGTTATATTTTTATGAGCATTTAGATTTCTTTAATAAAATTAATAAGTAAGTTTGAGTATTTTATAAAATTATCAAGAGGGAACACATGAATGCATATCGAGGTATAGCACAAACGTGAGTAAAAAAGTAAAAACAACTTTCATGAAGTGAAAAAAGCTCCTAATCTTTGAACTTGAATGAAGTTGGGGTAAAGGCTAGTTCTGTTATGAAATAAAAATTGGAAAAATATTCGCAAGTTTTGTTTATAAATTGATATTCTAGGGGAGACAGTACGAGTTTTAATATACAATGTAATAATTTTATAAACTTATTTAATTCCAATTTTAAACATAAACTAAAGAAATAAATATAATTGTAAATTACAAGCTGTAGGAAATTTCTGCCATGCGTACTTGTGTAATACGAACCCAATGTATTACAGATCGTTACAAAATTTAGGCTCCATTTCGAAAATTGATAAAAATGTCTGCTTCTATATGTAAATTCGTATTTTACTCTTGGTCGGTCATCCGTGTGTCAATTACCGACCTCTACTTACTAAACTATATATGCCTAATACATGAAAGGAGACTGGCAGAAGCCCATATTGTGTTACAAGAATAGAAATGACACTGTTATATAGAGAGTATTAACAAATTAGCTGCTTAAAAGTTTTATCAAAATTCTCAATAAGATAAAAGAGAAATCTTGTATTTTTTCATGAAAAGTTAGATTATTTTTCATAATAGATTGTAAATGTGATTTCTACAGAACTTTTTTTCTCTTTGAACTAGTGAGATAAAGCAAAGTGCAGATTGTGTATTAGTTTATCCTTCATCCATAGATTTACGATATTAATACATAAATCTCACATCCTCGACAGGGCCGTCGAAAAAAATTACAAAACCTTAATAAGAGCGAAAAAAACCATTGGTTTGACAACAATAGAACCATTGTCAATGTCTGTTAACAGTTTATTTTTAATTAATTTAGGCAATGGTTACACATTAAAGAAAGCACGAAGCATTGATTATTTTTTGTAATCGTTTCTGAAAACTTATTATGTATTCTATTAGATTTTTTTGTTATTTTTATTTCTAATTAAAAGTTCTTGACATTTTAAAAATATAATATATGCCCGTTTGTGAAGATAGCATTCTTTGTTTCGTATTATGTTTACAAATCGTATTTTATTTTTTTCTCTTTCCTGATTGTCCTGAATTACTGAATTGTTTGGTTTTTTATATTCTAAAGTATAGCAGCTTTTTTAAAAATTATGTTTTGTCTCTACATCGAGCCCATTTTTGCCGGTCTCCTTTGTGTATTATATATAATTATAACCTAAACCCTGAACCGAATTACAATTTGGCAAAAATGTTTTCCTAAATGGTTATTATAAGGCAAATGAATAAATCTTTCTGAATTAGGCTCTGAATAATTCTAATATTTTCTACTCGCACGTCGTTTGAAAATGGGTTTAAAGGATAATTGTATATTTTTTTTCAATTTTCAGTTATAATTTGAGATAATGGTACACGAAAATATATGAAAATTGAACGTCTCGCCTCTCACATCCTTCCAAACAAATTTTATATCCGTATAGTTCGTGCAACGGAGTACTACATAAACTGATACTCACAGCTTCAACATGTCAACAGATGACGCAAAGAGTATATTAAGTCTATTGTTCGCGTATTTCAATACTCCAAAGCCTGCATATAAATCCCGCCTCTTTATTCTAAAATCTACACTTCGTAACCGCAAAGTTAATAGTATTTAAATTTTCATACGTACCTAAACGTATGCAGAAACCTATGCTATTTCTACACGTATTTAACAACTTTTTTTATATCCTTTGTATATATAATCAGTAAAACTAGTTTATGAGGCGACTTGGCTCCACTGTGCCGGTAACAGAAGCATATAAACCCAATAACATCTATCAAAAGCACAATATTAAGAACTAAATGCGGCCTCATAAAGCATAAATATAAGTGCGAATATTAATACCGACAAAAGAACGAAAGCAACACTCCAAACGAATATTGATGTCATAATAAATATTTAATTAAGAACAGCCGGAGGTATCATGAAGACCTCAATAAAAGCATTCGTAAAATTAAATTTATGTTTAGGTATACATTAATGACACATCGGGCACGAGAAGAGAGCGTTGTCTTCATTTTAGACATTACGATACGTTGCGGAATTAGTGTAACCAGATTCATTGTATTTTCAGTGTATTTGTGCGTTTTGTTTTCCAAGTTATTGCCTTTTAGTATATGTATACTGTGTACTTGTGTATCGGTCTTTTTGAAGTAAATTTTATTGAAGAGAAGCCGCTAGGTCCTCTATTATTATCTTATCCTTTGACGACCGTTTAACTATGTGGCTAAAACACATTTGTTTACTCATATGGAATCTTGACTATGACCGGATATTCACTTACATTAACTAAAATAAAAAATACATGCATTAGGTTTAAGATGGCCATATCCATTTTATATGTATATTTATAATAAAATTGTAAAATTGGTATATCTGTACGTTGAAATGATTTATAGGAGCATAATAAAAAGTAATAAAATCATCATATATATTAATACGCTAAGGTTAAGATGTTACTCTCCCTTTTTAGAAAAAACCTCACAACTAATCCACATAAATTATATATCATTTTATAGATAATTGCTTGCTCTACCGGCATCCACAACTAAAAAATTTATTATTGCTATTGTTTTTGCAAAGTAATTAATTATTAAAATTATATACACAAAACAGCAATGCAACGTCAATATGATTGACGGTCGGTAAAATTTTTGTATAATTTCAAATCCACTCACGTATAAATAAAGTGGCGCTTTAGCTGAATGCTTTTGATACTTGCGCCTCTATATGTCAATTTTAGTAAAATATTTGTTTGATCTGTCATCTGAGCTTCATAATTGAATAAATAATGCGAAGACTTCGCACGGGTCACGCTAGTATAAAAATATTACTCTTTGGAATTTTGTTTTAGTAATTTATTCACACATCACGCATGAAGTTCTAAAGGAATTTTAATGTTTTTTTTGTAAGATATGAGATAATATATAGACTTTATAACCAATCCACTAACAACAATATATAGATAAAGTCATTCGAAATTTCAGTACCAAGTGCAATTTCGAAAAAACTTTGTTTATTATGGCGATTATAAAGGCGTTATGTGTATTTTAACTTACAACATTAGAGTTACCATAATTAAAATGACCAAACGCCCACTTGAGTCAACTCACAACTAGTACAAAATAAGATTGGAATATTCAGAAATTTTCCAAAAATTTAAGCCCATATGTAATTAATTTTAATTCTGCAAACCCAACAAAACACTAACACTAAAATTCAATTACAGATTGAAAGGGATTATGTAGCCCCACATCCACAGGCACGTTCTTTTTTTAAGAGCTTATTTTAATATAAAAATAAGGTCTTAAAAATATTTTATAACTATTTTCAAACCAAATGTAATAATTATGTATATACAATATCTGTTCAACGTTGTTTTATAACTAAATAAACTTTCATTGTTTTATATCATTATTCATTGTTTTATAACTAAATAAACTTTCATTTAGAATAGTTATATTTTTCTTTTTCTTTAATATTAAAAAAGTTATCATTCGTTATACTATCATTAGCTACCGATGTTTTTTTTATATATATATATATAACTGATGAAAATTTCATATTTTCCGCAAGAATAATCTAGTCACACTGACGTTAACACAGCAATAGTTATGTGTAAGAGTACGTATATTATTAATTACATTAAGGAATCACTTAGTCTCCCTTATACGGTCCAATATTGGTAATAGATTCGGCGATACCTTGTGAAAGGTTAGCTCGAGCGCGACTAAATTGATATGTGCGTGTTTGTCGATTTATGACCGGAGGCGGAAGGTGGAAGGGACAGGGTATGCGACACTTTTTATAACGCAGTTGAATGAGATGGGTACGAAAAAGGTTTCGTAAGTGGTTGAAATTCTAGGGAAATTAATGGAAAAGATTGAAGGAAGGTTGAAAAAGGATGAAGTTGACATTTTAATATAAAAATATGTCTTTTTTGGAATGATAAATTCTATTGGGTGTGCATTCCAATGAACAGTTTAGGAGTCTGTCAATGTATAGTAAATGCTAGATGATCAATATTTTAATACGTCTATCTATTTGCAGAAACTGTACTTTTAATTATTGAAAAATATAAAAGAAATAAGTTATCACAATTCAATAAAAAAACTCTCCCGTTATTTAACTTCGTTATTCCGTATTTTGTTCTCGATAAACTAATAAGCGCTCCACGCTAAACCTAGATCGGCCAGCATTGCCAGTATCGAAGCACAGAGATAAAGGCGTGGAAAAATCAAGACTAAGCAGGGAAATATTAGTATTCAATTTTATATTGTTGGGATTACCTGAACGTTTTTGTTTCAATACAATCAGTTTAGAACATATATTCTTGACAATATTTTGTTAATTTTAAACCGGAAATGGCTGCGATGCATTGTTCATTTTAAACTGAAAATGGATTCAATATGATAGTTTAATAGTGTGAAAAATTATTAGAGTCATAAATCTACTGCACTACAACATTTACAAATTAAAATAAAAAAAAATATGCATTTAAAAACAATTTAAAAATTATGTTAATTACAAATGTTGTTTTAACATAATTATAAACAGTGTCATTAATAATTGTTTACTAACTACAAATCTATACATGGCATGGTTAATAAAAGAAGAACAACATGGAATTGGGAAAGGGTAGCTAAGAAATTTCGAGAGGTGGTAGTATGCCTCTTTCAGTCTGAAAATATTTATTAAAGAGGAAGCGAGTTCATTATCATATCCTCATCCACAGAGACGTATGTTTCAGGTTGCAGATACATATGTTTATCCAATAGGAGCAACTACTTCTCTACAACTTTCTTCCATAGGCTCATTTTTCACACAAACCGGACCGACGGTCTCGATAATATCATCGGATTATCTTCAGAATGGCTAGCCAACACTTCTTTCGGAATGAATTCCCCACTCAAAGACACGTTTACTTTACCTATAATCACTTCAGCGACATGTATGTCCAACCCAATCCCACTTCAGCTTCTCAGCCTAGTGGCCCATGTCAAGCGCTCGGATGAGTCGTTAAATGATCTCGTTCCGAGACTTGTCACGCAGCGTTGAACCGAGTATAAAGCAAGCCAAGCAATAGCAATGTTTAAAATAAAGAAATGACCGTCAATGTTAGGACACATCATGCTAATAACACTATAATGTCATAAATGTGAAAATATTGATGTTTTTTACTTAATAACTCTGTAACCAAGCTATGAATTACTACCAAATTTTGTACCTGTGCATATATTTCATGTGTTAAAGTATCACATAAGCTAGAATCCACAGTTTTTTGAAGGCGTGGAATATTAATACCTAGAAAAGTATGTTGGACGTTTGTTACTAAATCACACGGCAAGACAGATTTTCATAAAACTTCATAAATCTATACGGCAAGACAGATTTTCATAAAACTTGGCACAGACATAGATCATGACTAAATTTATCATATAGACTTTTAACACTATACATATCTATATATTTTAACTCTATATAATATAGACTACTTTTAACTCTAGAAATAACATAATTCCTATATATTGAAACTGCGTGTTTTTGGTTAATAATACACATTGATTACTTCACCATATCAATAGATGGGGCACCATATATATGTCAACAATTTACAAATATATATTTTAATAGTTTCATTAGTTTAGAGATAAATCTTGCCATGTTATAAAATTCCACGCTCTGTCGCAGGAATAAAGCTATCCAATTTATATGACATAATTTGTTTTAAAAATTACCAAAAAAACTAAAAAACAAGGATTATGTGATCGTATTACGAATATCTGAAATATTCAGTAAAGTCGATTTTATATTATTTATTTTGTAAAATTTATTCACAAGTGTCTGAGGTGTACCCGCCGACAATTTATTAGCAAATCAATTTATCTATATCCCAAAGTTTTAAGCCGACAATCGGCTAAAGCACGAACTACCATTACTCAAATGAAAGCTAATAACGACACTGCCTCCCGTTATCTCACTGCGTTATTCCGTTCTTCGTTCTTCACTAAACTCATGAACGCTCTAGGCTAAATCTAGACAGGCCTGTATTGCCGGTGTCGAGACACGGAGATTAAAGCGAGGGATCGAGACCAAACAATGAAAGATTAGTTAAATACCAATTTTATATATTTACCTGAACGTTTTTATTTCAATACAGTCTTTTTACAAACATATAATTTAATTCGTGATAATATTTTATTAATTTTAATTCGAAAAAAGATACGATACTGATTTTGAAACTTGTATCTTATTTCACGCACGCACACACAAACTTTCATTCTATCAATAATCCGGTAGTTGACTCATTCTAAATTTTGATATTTTTCGTACAATATTGGGAAATATAAGTTAATTAAAAACCAGTCTTGAAAAAAATTCAAAAATTGATTGAAAAATAAGCCAGTTGTAGGCTTCTAAATTTGAAGATACGGATAGAGTTGGGTATATCCCTGTCTCTTTTCCTCTCGTAGCATATAATGTGCAATATTAACAATGACCTCACAACATAGTATTGCCGTTCTTCTCTAAAGATTAAATTTAAACTTTTATAACTCGGTCAATTTTTAAGATGATTAAAAAACTTTTCACTCTTCATAAGCTTCTACCTTAAAATTATGATTAATGAAATAAAAAAAATTTGTCAAATACCCAATTCAGTCTTTACTAGGTATAGTCATTCAAGGAATCGCTTGAAGATCTTAGACGTGTTGCAATAACAGAAGTTGAAAAATGAAACAATTGAATAATTTTCAAGAAATTTTACATAGACGTAGTGTTACAATATATTCTCTTTCGGTATAAACGTGAGAAGAACAATTAACTAATTCTGGTATATAATAAAAACTAGTAATATACCGTGGGTTCGCTCCCATGGAAAAGAAAAGAAAGGCGGCACATGGAACCGAAAGACCGTAGCGATTTTTTCCCCACACAGTCAGATCGTAAACAGGGGAGAAGAAGGTAGCTCGTGGCTGGTGCTTAGGTATCCTGCACCATTTGTGTGCCATTTCACACGATTACTGTACAAAACAACTAATATATACCACAATATTATTAACTAGAGTATTCACGAACTAATGTTATTTTGACATAACTTTTTTTATTAAACTAAAGTCATAAAACTATACATAATTGCATTATATAATAAAAAAATAATTGTATATTATCTGCAATAAGTAAAAGTTCCGCATCATCTGAACGTCAATTGTTAAGAAAACAGTAAGTAGTTTTGAAGACAACTTCCTCGGGCCTCTCTTAAAGAATAATTATTAAACTAAAGAGACTTTAGCGAATCCTCCCAGCAAAAGTCTTTAAATTAATTCAATAGGTCTTTATTTAATCGAATAATTACAACATCAGCGAACAATTACATATATCAAATACGAATTTTGGTTCCCAGATAAACGTGAACACTTTAAATATCGTTATAATTACAATTTTGACAAAACAAATTTCACAATACACTTCTGATAGCGTCCTCACACGCGTACAACACATCGGCGACCTCATAGGTTAGGTTAAAGTTGCGTAACAATATGAAAATCGTGTCAGAGATGAGTGTAAAAAATCGGCGCGTGACCTTTTAAATATAAAACATAACGATCGTGAAATAGATGCTATAATCATTACTGATTAATGGAAGGCGGACGACTATCAATCTAGCTTTTGTCGAATAAAGGCGCCGAATGTTGATCTTTAGCACACACACCGTTATTTATTGACACATCATACAAGTGACCAAATCCACAATTATTGTCCGCATTGACATTAAGATATGTGAAATTATGTAAAACTACATAAGCTGTAATAGACATTTGCCTTGGTGATAATGAATAATGAAATTTAATATTGCTTGATAGAAAGGATGAAGTGATTTGTATTTCATTATAAATTATCGATATGCATTTGACATAATGTAGGACCGAATGTAGTGACAATTATATTTAAAAGACAATTGTCACTTTACATTCGGTCCTATGAAAAGTGACAATTATATTTAAAAGACAATTGTCACTTTATATTCGGTCCTATGTAAAGTGACAATTGTCTTTTACTTGTTCTTGGAAACCTATACAGAAAATACGTAACAATTTTGCAACGGATAATTATGAAACTATTTAATTAAATATATATATAAATATATATATATATATATATATATATATATATATATATATATATATATAATCATTAATTTTACTATTCACCAGAAATCACACTTTTCCACTTCATATAGATTTCGTTTTAATCCTTGCCAATTTAAACACCAAAATATATAATATAAACTTGAAAAGACAAGCATTACCCTATTGTAGCAAATTCATGGGGTGATTTTTCATGTCAACCATTTAGATACCCACCCCTATATCAATAGTATACACTAACAGAATATTAGATTAAGTTAAATACAGATATCGCAACTAGCCATTAACTAATAATAATTAATAAAAAATATTTTACTTAAATCTAGTAAGATATTTTAAAACAATCTGTATAAGTGTAAATCATTCGAAATTCTTCACTCGTCATTAAAATAAAAGCTACTGAAAACACTGCTGAATATTATAAAGTGCTGTCAAACAACACACTAATATATTTATCACTTAAAAGAGGATACGCAAATTGGACAAATTAAGAAAGGTACAGGGTTAACCCAGTCAATATGATTTCGTGAAAGCTACAATTCAATGCTTACTTAATTGATAATAACTATCGAAACACAATTTTCATAAACTACATGACATTTTGTAGTGAAATTATAATTCTATCATTTCATTTGTGTACGCGCGTTCAAATGAAAACCGCGGAACCCCCGACAATGGGTCGATAATTTTTGTTCAATCAAATCGGAATTTTGCTCACGTGAAATGTAACAATTAATATCGAATGTAACCGCGCGTGATAGAAAACTTCCGGGAAACGCAATGAAGAAAGTTTTATTGAATCGTTTCGGGCGTTTCGATCGAACCTTTACAAACAATAAAGTTACTTGCACGTGTCTTTAGAGGGCACTTTAGCGGGAGAAATTCGGTAATTTCCGGTTAGTTTCATCAATTATTGCTGCCTTGTTATATATCGTTAATGTAAGACATATTGACTTTGGTATATATGTGCATTATTGACTTTATTGATGTTAATTCTTTAAATAATTATAAGTTTATCGGGACAATTGTGAAGAAAGTTAGACATTTTAAGCATTAAATTTCAGTGATTAATGATGTGTTAAGACATAATTAATTAATTATTTTGTCGTATCAATATTTCGAACGTTATTTGATTGGAATGTATTGTGCTGTTTGTGTACACATATACAACAAATAAATCAGGAAAAAATCATATACTTATATTTACATTTTGTTTTAATAATATTATTCCAAAACTGATTATTGGTAGAGGTGCAATATAATAATTAATAACGCCAAGCACTGCAAACTAAATAAACAATACAATAATTTTATACTTGCTTATGGGATCGATTAAATTATTATTAAGTTAACTTTTCTTGAAATAATAAAATAATAAGAGAAAATTTGAATAGGAAAATAAAAATACATATCATGCCCACAAAATAAACATAAATAAAACAGTGACAACTAAAAAGTCTATATTTTGAAGATATTTTTCAAAAAATTAATTCGGAGGGTGTAAATAGATTGTAAACAATTGTTGTTGTAAGTCGATTTGTTTATTTGTAATTATATTAATTTAAAACTACTGAGTAAATTTGCGAGTAATTGAGATTTTCGTTGTTGTTTTATCTTAGTATAACGTAAAGAAGTTGAAAACTAAAAAATGTCAGCTGACTAACGATCGGGTAAACCGGTCAGTTCACTAGTAACTAAGAACAGATTGACCAAGTGGTTCATGGGAGCAAAGCTTTGGAAAAAATCTGCCCACACGTAGTTTTCGTACATTCATATCGGAAGGTAATAACAGATTAGCTGATATTTACAGACACTTGTATTTTTATACAAAGAAAAATATATTTGAGTCATTTTTTTTGAGTCTATAAATTACACGTTTTGGCAAGGCAAATATCTCTCTATCAACACTCTAAGTATCCTTGTTTTTTATGATCTCTTGTCAAATTGATTTTTAGCTAATAAAAATAAGCACAAGGATCTTATTAATCTATTTTTATTTCACGGTTTTTTTTCATTCCTAATATATCTCTCAATTTTTCATCCATAAATTGCTAATGACCATGCAGTAACAATTTAATTCAGTAGGTCTTGATAATGTAACATTAAATTATAATTCATAAATACTCAGTAAAGACTTGACTATTTTGAAAATATCAAATGATCTACATCCACCGTGACAATCTGAAATAATGTTATTATTACGTTACATATTTAATACTATTCATTTCATGTTATAAAAAATCATTCGATCTGGTATAAAAATTATTCGATATTAACTTTTATTATATTCTGTAATATGCATTTAGTTACGAAACTGCATTATTTTTATAATCGTTACTTTTATTATTTTATAATTTAAATGTAAAATTTACACGAACGAAAGTTGCATAAATCATACTGACTTGCAAAATTATACCACATATTTATATCTGAAACTCTTTTATATAAGTAAGAGCAAATTACTACAGAATAACCTGAAAATTAAGATCTTAATGTGCCAGCTTCTTTAAAATCTGTAAGTCAAATAAACCATTCACTCAGTCTTGATTTTCTCGAAAATATGATTGCAAATTCAACTATTAGCAATCCCTATCTAATGCAAGACATATATGCGTGAGAGATGTTTGCCTTGTCAAAATGTCAAATTTATGGAAGAAAAAAAAATACGACTTAAATATATATTTTCTTTTTGCAAAAATACAAGTGTCTGTAAACATCGGCGTGTCTATGGCGTGTCGTCAATTTATGAAAGCTCTGTGAGGCCAGATTTTTTTCTTTTGAAATAAGGGAAAAAGAAAATAAAATTCAATATTTGTTCAATAACCACGAATCCAGAAAGAGCTTTTTATGTGTATGGAGTATATACGATAAAAAGCTCTTTCCTTCTTTGAAAATCTTCGGATTAAAATATGTAAAATAAACAGAAAATGTGATATTTCCTGCAAAACTATATTTCAGAACCCGCCTATATACAGACTGGTCTGCGTAACGACGCAAGAAAAATATATCTCTAAACACGCCTAAACCTAGCCTCCATCACCAAGCGACGTTATGACAATTCGATTTCGAATCTCGAAATACTCGTATATGCTACACGTCGCTGTCCGCCGATTACATCTCACTCGAGCGGGTTTCCGCTAACAAAGCGCGTATTGTTCGCGACTCCGCGTGGACGATCGGAGGCGGCGAGATCCGCCCGCACAGAGAGTCTCTATCGTAGATCAAACTCGCTCGTATCAATTATGGCCACGAGTCACGACGCGCCGACAATTATTTTCACTTGTCATCTCGTTAAATAGATACCTATGCAATTGTTACCTCATACTGAAAATGGATCCGTTACGGATAAGGGGGCGATCGCAACGGTAGTGGGCGGCTGAGTAATGTCGACGCGGTTTTCGTAATGCGGAAAGCCAAGTAAAGGTCAATCCTTATGTATGCGTTGGGATAAATGAAATAATTTTTTAATTTAAAAGTTCATTTGGCTCACTTTGACTTATCTTTTTTGACGAGAATAAATTTGCAAATTCAAGAGAGGTGCTTCGGGTATACTCGACGGTATGACCTAACGAGGAGAAAATCTAACGGCCAAGTATAGTATATTTACGTCAGGAAAAAACTGAGTTTGCATCAAACAGCGTGATGCGCCTGTATATATTTTACGGCGGACCGAGTATATCAGATCAAAAGAGTAACCGGGCGAGTGATATATATATATATATATATATATATATATGCTCTCACTCTCCCGCTTTCGAGCTATACTCAGTATATAAAGTTTACGTTTATAATGAACACGTATATTTTTCTATAGTAAAAATGTATTTATGTATTATGTGGGGTATTTTGTACGTAATATCATATTTATTATAATTTTATTTTGGAGCAAAATAAAAAAAATATTAAGATAAAGGTCGTACACTATTACTATTAATATTAATTATTTTTGTTTTTTTTTAATTTTCAAATTCAAATTTCCCACGCACACACTACTTTTATATTGGTTTCCACAGTTTTCATTTCTACAACATAATCTTAAGCACACCATTTTCTATAGCGCTTATTTAAAGTGCCCAGAGTATTATAATACTGAAACTGCTGGGTGGAAATATTTAGAGTATTTTCAGCGTTCTGGATTATTTTAAATAAATTTCCTTAAAAATCCTTAAGACCATAGTTAATATGAGATAAAAGTGATATTAAATAGATATAAATGATAACAAAACATTCATTATTGTTACTAAACTTGCTATAATTGACTACATGACAATATGTTCAAGTGCGCATAATGTGTTAGATACTCTTTGAAATATAAACATATTGTGTAACTAAGACCAAAAAGGACTTACGAAATATTCACAGATTATTCAATGGCTTAAAAAGAACCATACAAAAAGAAGTTTACTGAGCCATAAACTAAAATATTAATGTTTAAGAACATCACTTTAAGACGAATGGCGTCATATTTCAATCCGATAATAAAGCATTATTATCTAAATTGTTCCAATAAGTAAAAAACCATTATTAACCTATGTGCTTTTAGCGTTGTTATATTCACAAAAAAGATTAAAACTTTCTACAAAAGTTATGTATCTCGGAAGGGACTGCGAAATAAACAAAGAACTTTACGTAAACTTCGTATGGGACGCGAGCTTTACCCGATCAAAGTCAGCCCGCATGACAGCACGAGATCTACGGCGGATGATCTCGGACGACTTTCACACCCGCCTCGGCCTCACGACCCGTGTCATAACGACATAACAGCACAACATAAATTCCTAGTTGAGCAGGACTGATAATTTTTATTATAATTATTATCTGAATTGTAATTCTTTCGGATAATAATTACACGGAACAAGTAAGTTCTTATATCTTATTATATGCGATACATGCAACATAAATTCTTATTCGGTGATCGAAACATGCGATATTTGGTTTAGGTATGTTGCAGATTCTTTGAAACATAATTTATACATTAGTAGTATTTACATATATAACCGACATATTCGTATAAACTATGTTTATATAAAGGTATAACACAGTGTAAGTACAAGGTATTCATTCCGTAACTTTACCCACACTAGTAAATATTGACTGGATTATTATATATTTGTTGCAACGCTTACCCGCTCTGGAAAAATATGTTTTGGAAAAGTTTTACACCTGTTTCCGATAGCTGAAAATTTTGTTTATGCTGAATAAAATACGAATTAAATGTCGTTTTAATTTCTCAAGTAGCCAAGTCATAGATACTAATAATCATAGATAGCCTATTAAGTTTATCCCATTTTGTTGGATTATTACCAAAAATACAACGTTTTAAAAAACGACTCATTGGTATTTCACTTTAATATATACATTTCTGGAAGTCAAATTTATTACGGAAAAGTACTTACTATATATTAATACTTTAGATGCTTAATTAGTAGTTTGACTAAAACACCTAAGCTGTTGATTGGTAAAAACTTTGTCACTTAGAAATATTGATTTTAACTCCTACAGTTGGAAATGCAGAGGTGCCGGGTTCAAAGTTTAATGTGCAAAGATAATTAGAAAAGTTTAATGTGCTCACTGCACTACAAATTCATACTGCATTAACACAATAACTTTTGAAAAATTTTGACTGAAAACGAACTGAAACTATTTTTTTAGTAAAAGTTATTTGGACAGAATTTATTTTTTTAAATATTGAGAAGGGCAATTTATCTGTTATAAATAACTTGAAACATTTATGTAGCTACACGAAAACTTTTCCTTACTGTGCATACCATCCCCATCATACTAACCCACGCCGACATTGTAGTCAAGGATGCAACGCATCATATTGTACTTACATGTCGGATGGTGTATATTGGTGCACTTTTGTAAGACAATTGTATAAAAATTGACTGGATTTCTTTATCGTTAGCACATATATAGTTAAATGTAATAATGGGTCATAAGACCTATAATGACCTACAATAACATTAACGGTTGGCTGATAGGGAAAAAATATTTTATGTCAATGTTAACTTTTAAAAAAATTGCGTTACTTTGGAATAATTTCTGTCTCCAATGAGAATTGAACTCATACTAATGCGACCTTATTGTCTTCTACCACTTTACATATATTAAAGTTAAACTAGAAACGATCGAAATTTGAGTGCCAAAAGTGAATTAACCAAAGCTACGCTTTAGTTTGAAAAACTATGTTAGCAATCTAACAACTTTTTAATAAAATTAGAAATACTGGTCCAACTTTATAAAATTGAAGTATGAGTTTTGTAAAGAGATTTTGACACGAATTTGTTAAACGGAGTCTAAGAAAGTTATACGGATCGTAAATAGAATCATATTTCGTTATCATCGAGCTGCAATAGGGCTGAAAGAAATCGAACAACAATACGTCTTGTATAAATTAAATGCAAGAATCAGTTGGCTGTTAACTTTTCGCAGGGTCTTTTGCGAAATGAACTGTTTAATATTTAAAGGCTTTATAAGAAGGTTGCAAAATTGTCACGGTTAAGAAATGTAAGGGATCAAGGTTACTTCGTTTGTAACTATTTGTTGTGTTAGCGCATTAAACGCCACTATTCGTTCTCTGAATATTTTTTTTGGTTGCAGTAAATCAGTTTCCATTGAACAATTTGTTTATTCAATTGTATGTGGTATGTTGAAAGAAATAACGTTATATCTTTAACAAAGTCGAAGAATATAATTTGGTAATAGATTGCACTTACAAGGAAGACCAAATACATTCTGACAAAATCTAGCGCGCCAGATCTACAATCTGCGTAAAACAAGTTTTGCAGTCTATATTTTTCATGAAATCTGTTTAAAACAAGTATTATTAATAAAAATGTTTATGTATGTAAATAAATTTTATATGTATAATATGTCCGAAGTAACGTGTATAGATTGTGTTTCGCGGCGAATACCTTTGAGTTCTTAGTCCATTTGTCATCAGAATGGTACATCCACTAGTAGCAAAATACAATAAATCTAATGTTTGAATAAAATACACATTACGAGGCTTCTGAATCCGCTCAGTTATATGTAAAAGATTAAGCAATTACAGGTATATAGTGTTTTTATTAAAATATTACACATTTTAATATTATATTTCTTAATATAATATTAAACATATTATATTTCATTGTATAAAATGTATTATCTAGTACATGCTTCACAGTGTAAGAAAAATAACTTGACTGTCTATATCATTTTAATGAAGTAATGCAAGTTACTAAAACAATTTTCCTTTATGGAAATTTTCTTAAATTTTTCTCATGTATAATCAAACATTTGGAGGATACTATTTAACAGTTAGGAGATTCATATTTCGTCAAGGCGACACCGTGAGAAAAAAACGACCCTTTTCTATGACACCCCACTCCATGAGTTCAACGGAAAAAAATTTCATACCCAAGTTTTACTTAACATATAAAAAAAATAAAAATAGTTTTTTTTTAAGTATTGCAGTAAATAATCTATGTTTTTATTAAATTTCATTATGATCTGAATTAAATTGACATAATGATAATAATGAAATACTTATATGACGACTTTTAAAAGTCGCGTTTGGCTACACGACTCCAAAAAGGAAAAAATACAACATTTTGACAATATTGTGTTTTATTATGAAATATTGTGTTTTAATAACACTAAATTTTTGGACGCAACTACGTGTGCATATTGAAGCGTTTTATCTAATTACTAGCGACAGTGCGATGTCACCAGTAGACCCCGATACATTTTTTTTATTTCAATTTCTAGATATCTTATTAATGTATCTTACTTTCTTTTAATTAACTTATTAAACGTTACATTATATAAGTTTGCTAAGAAGTTTTTCAATGATGAAAGTAAAAACAAATGTACTGACCAAAGTTATAATGATTTTTTTAGCTCTACTCTTTTTTTTTAGGTTTTTTCAACACAACATTCTTACATACGGTGAACTTATTGCTACAATAACAATATTTTTTAGTCAAATGCACCCAAATAATGTTAGTAACGAAACGATTAAAAATTAGTAAAAATGGAATGTTTTATTAATTATAATTATATTACTATAACCTCGACAAAAACTCTTTTCCTTATTTAAATAAAAGGAAAAAATATACAAGAAAAATTATTGGCATACAGGTAGGAAAAAAGATGATGCTTAAAAAAGAAGTGAACATATGGAAAATGCTACGGGGTAAGTCAAGACAGGCATTTTTATGTTAGACGACTTTTGAAAGCGCATATGGAGGGTGAATTTTGAATACTAGGATCCAATGAATTCCATAATTCAGTAGTGTAAAAGTAAAGGAATCTTCATAAAAGGACGAACAATATTTAGGAATAAAAAGTATGTGTAAGTTTTCAAAACGTACACCTAGACCGTGGGCAGATGAATTATTCACCATGAACATTTCCATGAATTTATCGCCAAAGCGAAAAAGTCTATGTGGATTGCTGAAAATATTATAAAGTAATTAACGGATATGAAAATTTCACCATATCCATTTAAACTCGTATCTAAACTCATCATACCTATATTGATATAATATTAAAACGTTTTGCTATTTCTTTCTATTGTTTTCATGGTATTTTTGAACAATATTTCAATGTTGTTTTTTCTTTATTTTATAAATTTGTTTTTTCTTTATCTTCCTTCACTTTCTCTTGCCTTATATTTAATACTTCTCATATTGACATTCATATTTATAATAACAATTATTCGATTTTTTATACATTCATACTCTGCCATGTATGTGGATAGATCAAATTCATTAACTCGTACTTTCGATTATTTTGTAAATCAATTCCTAATTCTAATTACATTAATCCGGATCACAATATTCTATATATTATCCGTAAATTTACTCATTTATTGTGGTAGGCATTTTCGAACGTCGCGTACATTCAGCGCCTTAAAAAATCTGTGTTTTAAATATTTTTTTAAGTAGAACAAAATGTACACAATACTTTATTTAGCGATCTTATTTATTTATTTACTTATATACTTTAATCTATATAGTTGATACATATGGCGGACTTATTATTACGACAGCAATCTCTACAGCCAACCATTATTGGTTGAAATCAAGTATGTATTTTTCGAGTAAAATTGTATTCTTTGATTATTGATAAACCAAAATAAGCAAGTTTTAAACAAACTATGACATCATATTATAATAATATCATACTTCAATTATTTATTGTACATAAAGGGCTAACAAATCAAGTGTAGAGCATATTTGTTTAATTTTTTCCATATTCCCTTGATAAATCAATATTTTTTAGGCTGACCACTATTTTTCGGACGCTGGACTTATGTAACCCCTTAATACAAACGTGTATATTGAACAACTAAATATACAACAATATATTCCGACATATTAACAATACTTAAGAATATTAATGATTCCTAAAGCCATGTACGCCACCAGTACCTTTACATAAACAAACTATAGGTATAGTACCATATGGCATACAGAGAAGTAGAGAATCGATACAGCCGCCCTAATCTAAGGTACTAAACTGAACACGTGTAAATATGAGGCACCGTAGTTGCCTATTGGATATTATTTCCCTCGAGGAGCGCTGGGACGAGGCAGGTCTTTGTTGTGATAAAATCTAGACTGCGCCCGCTGGGACGCGAGCTTTTCAAGGTAAGTACTTTATACGAAATAACATTGGAAGGTGTATTCGTTTTCAAATGCGAATAATACTGTTTCGTTTAGATATTCGAAACCGTACCAGCCAGTTTATTCGAAGAATTCTTTCGTTTCTTTACGACGTAATCACGAAAAGATCAGCGGACAAACTGTGGAACACCAATCCGAAGGGTACTAGCGATTCTACATAGGAAAATGAGTCTACCTTTTGCGTAAATTAAAGTTCTATCATTTTATTAAGAAATCTAAATAAATTTCATATGTATATCACGTAAAACACTCGAGTCTAAATGCCAGTCTGAATGAAAATTGAAAATAATATTTTCAGTAGCAAAAAGGTTACGCTATATAATTTTATATTGAAATCCTTGAATTTATTTTATTACAGTAAGCTAATTCTAATACTATAATTGTGTTGTCTGTCCTTTTACGTCGCAAGAGAGCAACGGGTTAACGTGGTATTTTGCACAGACATATTTAGCGAGCCAGTAAGAGACATATATATATATGTATATACATATATATATATATATATATATATATATATATATATATATATATATATATATGCGCGTACACACACCAACGTAAATTTAATGCAGGGATAGTTGAGGGGCCGAAAAATGACACAGGTTACTTTTTATTTAATACTTCTTATTATTGGAAATTTTAGTCTTTTCGGGAAAATATCATACTTATAACTGAAAATTATATAAGTAGAATAACAAAACCACATCATAACCGTACGACGGATCAACATGATTTTGAAACGCTACATTCGCAATCTTAAGGGACAAGAGAATCACCCCCTTTAACCCCTAATTTAGAGGGAAATATTTTTCTTTACATTACCATTTGTGTTAGAAAACTAATAAAGCCTTGGCATTTAATTTCCCTTATATATTCTAGATGGCGCTGCGTGAATTAATTTGTCTATAAGTTTGTAACTATAACCAGGCGAGCGAAACCACGGACGGGTAAAAGCTAGTGGGAAAACAAAACTTGTTAGATATACACTACAAGTTTACGCACTTAGATACATATCAAAGTATTGACATTTAAGAGAACATAATATGTCGATTAAACTATTTACAAATGTTAATATTATCTTTCAACATATAAGTACGTAAATCTTCCAGTAAATTTTTTACAGTAGTAAGAAATAAATGTACTAAATTTTTCAACTACTGTGATATGTAAAACCATCGTTATATCTTCCGACTAACTTTAGATAAACTTGTAGTATTTTTTTAGTGTTCTGTAGCAAAATTGCCAAAATAGATCACTAATAGAATCACTTCGGTATCAGTCCGTCAGTCACAGATGGTTTTCTCGAAAACTGTTTGACGTAAACATGTTGAATTTGGCGCAGATATAGAGTAAGTTTGGTTATGGGTTACAAATATAGACATGGAGTATAAGAAGTTGAATTTTGACTCTTAGTTACAATTTTGAATCTTAGGGTAGATTTCAGATTGTAAATTAAGATACCAAAAAAAATTTCTTTCAAAATTATCGGTGTAGGTTGTCAAATGAAAGCTTATTGAAGCACGAATCTAATCACATATATGGTATATTTTTTATGAATAATTCTGAAGACTTTTCGGGGAAACCCTTAAAAATCGCTGTCCCTGGAAAGAATAGCTTCGAAAAATCGAATAAAATTCATGAACATTGGGAATAGTTAAGGTATAAATTGAACAAAAATTATTAGGACGGAAAAATTTCAAATCGATTGATTTTTAAAAAAAATTTTCTGATAACTGCTGAACCATTGTTTTTAGAGAAAAATTTATTTTATCAAAAATATTTCTCACCATATAAGGAACAACTCTTGTCCTTGCAAGTTCCTCAAAAATTTCAGTTTGGCTCAGTCGAAACGCTTCCCACTCAGCACCGCGCACACGCGACGTAGTACGGCAGTCGGAAGCGGGTAGCGCAAGAAGGCCCCTTTTAAATACATCGCTGGAAGCGTATTACTATTAAAATTTATGTGGGGGGCTGACGGCACGAAACGCTAATTGTATAAATATAGCTTGCACTTTCAGAAATAAGGGAAAACATATTTTCGTAAGCATTTTCCATAATATGTCAAGAATTGACAAAATTACAGAAAATCCTGAAAAAATTCTTTGAATACTTATAAAAGCTCTTTCAATTTAAACTCTTCATGGGTGAAGAAAAAATTTTTTTATACCAAAATTGGTGCAATTTCGAAAAGTCGGAAAGTCTTTTATAAAATATATATATATATATATATATATATATATATATATATATATATATTTTTTTTTTTTTTATTTTATTTTCTTTTTTTTTAATTGCACCAATATCACTGGCAAAAGATTTTAAAAAGGCCTTTCATTTGATCAGCAAATCAATAATAGCTTTTTAAATAGCTGACCATTCATATAAAAATATTGGTATTGTTTATGTAATTAGGACAAACCACCTTTATCTGATTTTCGCAAAATAAATATATGTCTGTTTGCCTTTATATACGACTCAACCTGATTCATAATTTATAAGAGACCTGGTTTACCTTCTGCTCAGTTATTGCCAAAGCCAGTTCGCTGCACGTGCTCAGTAAACGCGCGCACCTCTGTTCCACTATTGCACTCAATTGCAGCTAAACACTTTACGCACTGGTCAGCAATTATGCAGCAAGAACGCCTTCTTACGCAACAGTGAACTCCTACATTAATTGCTTATGTCATTGTTTTGAAAGTCGGCTTCGGAGCTGCTTTCTTGTTAACTCGTTTCGTATAGTTTACAAAATTATTAGGTTCCATACAGCGCAGTTGTGTAGAAAATAATTAAAATTTATGCGAGAACGTTACAGTTGGCCATAAGATAAATTGTGATGAGCGTTGTGGTGCGACGCCAACAGCGAAGGCGGACAGCGTAAGTGAAAATGCAATAGAAGAATGGAGTTGGGAACATTAATATAAGCAATATGTTGCAAATATTATTTAGAAAGTGATAAAAAAGCCTTTATTGAATATATTTGGCGTTAATTTTGTGGAAATTCGTTATTCACAATTAAATGAAACTACGTGGTATAGTACCATTTCTAGTTTCTTTAAGTTCTTCACGACTTAGAAAAGACCCTAAAGAAGAGAAAATAGAAACCTTAAAGAGAATACCTTAATTAAAGTAGGAATAATACAACATCACCTAGTTTCATTTAATTTTGATATACAGACAGTTACCAAAAAGCGTGTAACTTGGTTAGTTACAATCGTCGTATGAATTAACCTTTTTTCAATTGTTTTTTTTCAAAAGCTATTTTTGTCAGAAAAATTACTCAAAGCTTTTCATTAGATTTTTTGAATAGATATATTCTATCCGTATAAATATTTCAGTTTCCCAAACCATCAACTTACGAAGTGAGTTAATTAATTAGAGCGCATGACTACTATCTGAGTTATATTCAAAAGATAGAAGAAATAGAGATGTTTGATGAAAAATTATATATTAATATTACTATAATCAGTCCTACTAAATTAAATATAATATGTAAGAACCTCTTTTGTTTTTAGAACTGGTAATTACTTTAGCAAACAACATTTTGGAAAAAATATAAAGGCGGTGCCACGAAGAAGAATGTGCAAATTCATTTGAATATAGAAATAAAAAAAACCACAATATTACAAATTATCTTCGCTTAAAATGACTTTTTCAATGAATTTTCGTGTAAAAAATTAAAAATAAGATACTCTCTGTTCTGCTTATAGAGTATTTTATAATTTAACCTTAATGAATCATCGATTATAAATGTAAACAGATATCATAGATTATTAAATATTTACATTAAAATGAACATTCACGTGACAGGTGTTTAACATTATCTTAACTGTGTCACCAATCGCAAAGCCAGTTGACAAGAGAAACAAAAATGTACAACTTTTACTTAACCCGCTTTCTGCCTTTATACTCCGCAACTCGCACTTATATTATACATAGTGTGATCATTTTTATTATCCCGTCAATAAGACTAAACATACATAAAGTTATGCTCTTATAATTTATTATTACCCAAAGCCTACAGCCCAAACGCGTGAGCAATAAAAGTTTATTTTATTGGCAATTCTGTTTGGACCTAGCGCACCATTGCGTAAAGACAGAAAATAATTAATGATAGCGGAATATGGCAACGTTACGTCACCGCAAGCGTGCTACGACATATGGCTTATAAACTACACAGATTTGCCGTTCAACTTTCTTACGACTTGATAACCTTTCTACGGCAAAGCTCGTTAAAGTTCAAACGGCATCACGTGAAGATGTCACGTCGAGATTCGTCATTTTGTTTGAAACTTCTCCCGTTTGGTACGTTTCACATTATCGCAAGTACGTTCTCGAGTGACTTGTCGGTGTGATGTCTTTTCGTAATCGAAATGTGTGTTTTTTTAAGTAGTGTACACCCCCGTCGACCTTCGATGCATTAACACTTATATATTTTTACAGTTTCGTGAATGTACCTTTCATTTCACGAGTTGATAACCTTAAGTTGCTAAGAAGGCGTTATTTAAAGAACTTGAAAGTGCTTAACGTAATCTCTATAGTAACTCAGCTAAAGCAAGTTAGGGCATAAAAAACACATCACCAAAAATATCTGTTAACAGATCTGAATTTAGTGGATTGGGGTAATAAGCCACCATTTCAATTCATATTTGTTATTTGTTTAAATACCTATTATTAAATAATTTTTTTAAATTCTATATAAACCATCGCTATTTACCACTCGTCGCCAGTGCATAAATAAATTTATTTTAACTTCTCAGGGAAAAATTGGGTAATTTCAAACTTAAGATGGTTGGGTCTTAAAATTTTTTTCAAACGAAAAAATAAACAAGGGGCAAATAGATAATAGTGGGAGGCAAATAGATCGGATGGGCATGGTGAGCAATAATACACTCTTATGATATTTTAGCTAATTATTGGTACGGTGGGAATTCAGTAGGTTCGTGTACACGTTCGCTCACTTTTGAAATTGAGAATGTCATAGAGTATTTCCACTTCCCCAAAGCAGCAATTTATTTTTCTTTTGCGGTGCAAAATTAGTAGAGTAATTCTGCCACACTGGATGCCACACTGACTCTATTTAACTAAGCTTTTTAATTTTTCCAAATGTATTGTAAGTGACCTGTATGACCACTATTTGAGTAATGAAAACTTCCTTTTTAAATCTTTGGAAATAATATTTGTTATAAAAGAGCACGCTTTCCATTTCCATCTTTGTGTAAAATGACGAATCATGTCGCTTTGCTCTCTTTTGTGCCCTATATAGAATTCATGAATAGGGGATACTCCAAGTACTCTTCCTAAAATTTATCTTCTTAAATTTGCAAAATACATGAAATTAAAAATTTTTGAGAAGTTTTTATAACAGGATAAATTGTTAAAAAAGTGACTGCTTTATTAATTGTCAAGCTAATATTTGTTTCAACTATATTTTATGTATTAAAGATTTAGATATACTGTACTGTCATAAGTAAAGGCTTTCTAAATCATTATATTGTTAATTTAATTAATCACTGTAATTATTTACAATCTCTGTCCTATTAAATATGTTTTGTATTAATTCATTATTCACAATTAAATGAAACTACATAATATAGTATTATTTCTACTTTATTTAAATACTTTATGATGACCTAGGTTTCGTTGTATTACAACATATTGAGGTGGGCAATTAGTAAAGATCTTTGCTAATAGCCCACCTGAAGATGTTGCAAAACAACGAAACCTAGGTAGTGGTAAAGAATTTAAATAAAGTATATATAATACTACATTACCCACCTGAAGATGTTGCAAAACAACAAAACCTAGGTAGTGGTAAAGAATTAAAATAAAGTAGAAATAATACTACATTACCCACCTGAAGATGTTGCAAAACAACAAAACCTAGGTAGTGGTAAAGAATTAAAATAAAGTAGAAATAATACTACATTACCCACCTGAAGATGTTGCAAAACAACGAAACCTAGGTCGTGGTAAAGAATTTAAATAAAGTAGATATAATACTACATTACCCACCTGAAGATGTTGCAAAACAACGAAACCTAGGTCGTGGTAAAGAATTAAAATAAAGTAGAAATAATACTATATTACCCACCTGAAGATGTTACAAAACAACTAAACCTAGACGCTAACAGTAAATTAACTAACCTTAAATATGAGTAATGCAATATCGCAATACTTTAAAAATTAATTCTGTTTTTCTAATTGAATGTAAATGAAATGTTAGATCTATCTACTATAATCTATGGCGAGATAAATTAAATTTATTAGAGAAAACAATTTGCGTTGACGAAATTGTTTAATGTCTAATCTTAATTTACATTTCTCTATACACATTTTATAAAAATGAGACAACTGTATTTTTTATATCTTAATTATCACTTCAATTATTTTTATACTGTGTCGAAGCAAAAATATTAGTTGAATATATTTGGCGTTAATTTTGGAGAAATGCATTATTCACAATTAAATGAGACTACGTGATGTACTATTATTTCTACTTTCTTTAATTTCTTTAACCACGACCTAGGTTTCGTTGTATTACAACATCTTCAGATCTTTGCCAATATCCCACCTGAAGATGTTGTAATACAACGAAACCTAGGTCGTGGTTAAAGAAATTAAACAAGTAGAAATAATACTACATCACGTAGTCTCATTTAATTGTGCAAAAATATTAGAATGTAGGAAAAATCTGATCCCCATAAACTTACAGATATAATAATTTAAAAATAAGACCACTTTCGAATACAGTTGTTAGAACTTAATATTTTAAATATCTAAATTAAATTTAAATGAAATATTTGGCTTAAAAATTTAACCGAGTTCAATAATGAGGATTTTTGCTAGATCATCGCCAGACTATATATACATAGATAGACTATGCTAAACTATATACATTTGTTCAAAATAATGTCCTGCAAAATTACAGTATAAGTGGAGATAAATCTTTACAAAAGCTCCTACAAACATTGTTGATTAAATTAATTTAATTTTTCGAATTCTGTTCTTATATTATGAGACCATCATATACACACCATTATGACCAATCGAGTCGTGCGCGTTATTATTACATAAAAAATGTTACCAATTCATGTCAGTTTTTTCCGTCATAAATTAATTCTAATCGTAATTTATGTTTTTGATCGCATAAGAGATAGTTAGCTGCGAATTTATTATGACAACTTGCTTTAATCTTGATTTTAGTAAAAACACTATCATCTAACAATGTCCGACTCGTATAACATTGTGTAATGTTGCTTGTAGCGTTGTATTGTCCGTTTATTTTGTTTTTATAGTAATACGTCCACTTAAGCTTTTAATATTCGCTAATCAGATGAAATATGTCACGTTTTAAGCCCACTCGAACATGGACCTCGCTAATAGTGACAGATACTATCGGCTGCATTCATTATATTCTCTGTCCCGATTTAACTTGGTTTCTATGGTAATTGTGTGATAAAAATATATGATAATGTATAACATGATAATACAATCACAGTGTACAGTTGCCTCTAAACGCATCTGTGCTTAGCAGCGTCATGCAATCGTTAGCCATGTTTTATAAATAAAAAATCCTTTTTGAAAAACTAGTACAAAAAGAGACAGTCCCTTTCTTTAAATTTTAAAATGACGAAAATCGAATCACACACACACACACGTGTGTGTGTGTATGTGTGTGTGCGTGTGCGTGTGCGTGTACGTGTGTGTGTGTGTGTGCGTGTGCTTGTGCGTGTGCGTGTGCGTGTGCGTGTGCGTGTGCGTGTGTGTGCGCGTGCGCGTGTGCGTGTGTGTGTGTGTGTGTGTGTGTCGTTCACAACGAAGGTGTGCAACACATCACGCTAATCTCAGCAACAACTGAATCGATTTGGATGCGGTTTTCAGTGATATACTTATAATAGCGTAGGCTAATATTTAGGCTTAGTTTCATTTCAATCGGTTCACAAATAAAAAATATCCGTTCCAACACCATCTATTAAATTTATTGGTAAACTTGAATTTCACAACGTTCAGTGAAAAAAAAACGAAAAATTCCTAATAACTTTTCTTACTACAAATTCCACGCGAACGAAGTCCTGTACACGGCTAGTTTTTTAATATATTTTTATAAAAAATATATATCTCTCTGTCTATGTGAACACAAAAAATAAGTAAAAATGGTTAATCAATTTTAGCATGACATCATCATCTTGTTATTCTCCCACTTATCTTCCATCCTCATCCTTTTCCTTGTCCATTTGATAGCCTTCTTATCTTTCAATTTAATGTTCAAGAGTTTCCTTTCCATGTTTCGTTAAGTGATGGATTACGCACTGTTCTAGAAGAAGTTAATTTTTAATGTGATATTTCCGAATGAATATTGATTTACTGGTTTGATCTATGCCTTGTACTTTTACTCATGTTTATTTTCAACCCAATAAGCCACGATAATATAATGAAAGCATAGTGGAGATGGACTGGACTTGCTGCCAGAATGGGTAATAACAGATGGATAAGGAAAAGAACCGGATGGAAACCATGGGACGAAAAAAGAAAACAAGAAAGACCATATGGTATGATAAAGTAGCCGGAAGAAAATGGATGAACACAACATAAAACAGAGAGATATGGAGGAAGCATATGTTCACAGTTGGACGAAAACTGCGAAATAAAGAATTGTCATTAAAAGTGAATGCGCTTCAAAACTTTTTAGAACATATAAAAAATATATGTAGCTTTAATATATTTCCTAAACGGTACACCATACTCAATATATAGTGTACCGTTATTAAGTATGGTGTACCGTTTAGCAGATACATAATCAAATGAGAACTCCGCAATAAATATTTGTTTCAAATAAATATTATTATATACATTTACAGAACCCTATCTGATGCATATTCCGACACCCACTTGGTCAGTTTTTATGATAAATCTAAATTAATTTAAGTGTATTTCTTAATAGACCTTCATTATTACCCGTTTTTGCCCAATATTACCACAGTCTTTAATGACTTATTTTTTATCTGCAGTTTGTTCATGAGCATTAATTGATAGATTCTGCTATTTTGGCGCCGACATCGTTTGTGTGTAATCATAAAGGATATTAATTAACGGAAATCGACCAGCCAGGAAATCAAGTAATCAATATAATGAATGGTTATGGCGCCAAGTCCGATAAGTCTGTTTTTAAAAAAAAATGTTCAAGGTGACCGACGTATCCTTGTATCTGGCTATTGATATTATTTTCTTAAATTTTAAGTATTTACTTTTTTTGTTTTTTAACATGAAAATGTATATTCTCCCATTAAATACAGTGATAGCCTGTAGAACTTTCTCGTGTTACAAAATAACGTCAGATTTCAATCGCTAATATCTGTAGTATTTGCTTTACCTCGGACGTCATCTGACTACTGTAGGCGCATGCGCGTGATTATTGCGAATTAGCGTTTTGTAAAGATTGTCGGTTTTTAAATTAGTGTAACCTGAAAACGCGTTTAACCGAGATACTAATTTGGGGGTCATTGTGAAGAACTTATGAAACACTACTGCGACCCAAAATGGCATAACAAAAATATTAGCCCGAATGTATGTAAAAGTCCGTTTTAATGGAACGTTGCAAAAAAGTGTCATCTCATATGAATCGTAAATGTACTCGGAATTATAGAAAACGCAAATCAGAGGAAGCTCACGTCAAAAGATATCCAAGAACCCTAAAAAGTCTAGGGCCGAGTAAATGCGAGAAAATGACGCAAAGCGATTGTGTAGTTGGCTCATCAGGCATACAGTGATGCTACTTTATGTAAGCATTGTATTAAAGATATTGATAATTAAATTAAATATTTCACTTCTTATTTATTTATCCCGACGTTTTCACGAAAAATATATGGCGCGGACCCGTACCGCGCCTTTCGGTTTATTATTTTATAAATTGCTATTAACGTAGCGAATGAGTGAATGCAAATGAGCAGCAAAATATTATCTTTACGTATATCGTTCGCAATGTGCGTAATTTAAGTTAACAAATAACAAACAACGTGATACTGTATTATTATTTTAAGTGGCTCCTAGGCTGATTATCCGACTTATTAAAGGTATATTAAATCCAATTCATTAAATGAATCCTCATCCACTTTCATATTCATATAATGCGAATATTGCATAACAAATCATGCTTCGCATTGCTATTGTACTTACTTATTCTACTTCGGTTACTAGGATTTAAAAACAAATACAAAGGTTATAAAATTAACTTACACATTTCCAAATTAATAAATTGTCATACCCAGAGGGGTGATAAATCAATATGCTGGGACTTCTTGGTAACTCAACAATTAATCCATCTCCTTAATATGTGGAATAATGCAATTTTTATATTCAATTTAAAATGCATATATTGTTACTTATTGCTGAATTACACGAAACGCAGACGTCCGACAATGATCGGTCCGATAATAGTCGGAGAAAATAAAACATATAATATATTTTAACGCCCCACAAACCACAAAAATCAATAACCCAACAAAATCGGAGCGACTCTGCCAATTTTACAATTCGAGCGTTAGGCGTTAAAACACGATAACAGAGAAAAGGACAGACACTGCAATTAAACACGCCTAAACGGAGGCGGCAAACATTTAGCCGTCAGAGCGCGTCTTGACTTGTGCGACAAGCCGGTAAAGAATCAGTCCGATATGAGTTGGTAGTTGTTGGCCGTCACCTACGAAAGTCGTTCATCTTCATTGCGCGTTAATGTAAATGACATTCATTTACAAAGGACATTGTAGGAAAATAAATGTAACAGTATCGTATTAGGTAGTGAACGTTATACTAAGTAACGCCATATAATGCGTTACATTTAGTCCGCTAAGTAATTTAAAATAAACATTATTCTTCTCATGTCCAAGTAAATGCAATAGCCTGCAACCTCGAATAACTTGATAACATATTTTTGCGTGTAAACGGTTGAACAGTTATATAGACAGAATCGCAAGTATATGTGTATATGGCAAAAGATAAAAGTGTAAGGAAGGATCGTAACTTAAATAAAGTGTCATTAAAAATTTGAACTTATTTTTTTTAGAAAACTTGGCCACGTAACGTAATTGGAAAGCAACCGACAAACCTCAAAGCAGACAGACCGCAACACAGAAAAACCTAGACTCTGGAGAATACTAAAGTACATCGTAAAATCTGTGTATCGGTAAGAAAACCACTTTGCTGCTTGCCAAACCGTTCACGCAATTCTCTGCCCCAGTTTCTCATCTAAAGCGCCAGCAACGAGTCACGCGTGGAATATTTCTGTACTCTGATATAGCTATCCTAAATCTGTTGTAAACGAGCAATATGAAAACTGCATATACACATACCTCTCGGCCATATAGGATTAAGTGGGTCGATATTAAATGATTGAAAGCAAGTTTGTAACGAAACCTCCAGTGCAAAGAACAGGTTCGCTGCTTCGACTTCAAGTAAATTGCATAAAAGTAGACATAAACAAAATTGCGATGTTAAATATAGATCAGTATAGTGGGCTTAAAAGTAACTTAAGAAAAAATGGCATGTGTATCGTTTCTATTCTACACGTCCCGCTCTGTTCGCTGTCATTATATTTATCTGCCTATTTCATGAGGAAGACGCATTAAAAGTAATAACCAAAGATAAAGACCTCCTGCAACCTCACGATTCGTGAACCGTTGATAGCTCTATTAATGATTTAATTTTCCAAAATATACATTTTTACCGTTTGTCAGGAACAAACTCAAATTAATTTTTCTTTAACAATGCAAATATTTTAACTATGTTTGGACTTGATGTGTCGTGTAATTCTTATTACGATCAAAGTAGGGCAATAGTTTAAATGATATTTATTAAGTCTTCGTCAAAACTTAGACCTGATATCTCAAACAAACATATCTATGATTACAAAACACATTTACTATTAAGATCTGAACCCGTTATCTCTTACGGGTACCACATTTCATTACTGTTATATATTTCTCATTAAAGTGCTGACTTTGCGTAACCAATAAATGCCTTCATACTCAGCCACGAGCAACGGGTGATGAAGGAAGTAACGGTTGTGTAACGGCTGGCGATGTCGATGGAAATTACCCGTTTGAAGCCTGAATAGTGACTATGTACGAGTACTTAGATATAAAACGCTGGACGTCTAGTGGGTGTTAAAGTAAATCAGAAAATTGTATCTAACAAATATCTCCATTTTTGAGTCTTTAACGATGCTCATTGCGTAAAAGCTTCGATAAACTACACTTACGGAGAATAAATTCGAAATGAAAATAACTATGTATCAGTATCATCGTGTGGTCTCCTGATGAGATTATCTACTTTCACAAGTGCTATAAATTTCAGAAGAAAATTAGAAGAGTCTTATTTCTAAAAATTGCGATTAGTTTTCCTGATAACTTATTATAAATGAGACTATATTTTTTTCACATTACGTAAGAGACTCTTGCTGTTTTGTGTCCCTGAATATTATATCCCTGTCTCTCGATTCTTTATTCAAAATACCAAGATCGGCAGAATACAATAATAATCTGATAATTAAAATATTAAAAGCGGACGTTACAGAGTTATCTATACATCATCTTCTGCCGCACCGATGAAGACAAGCGATCTCGGCTACGACATTCAGCGAGTAAAATCGTGCGAACCTTCGTCAAACGCAAAATGTCGCATTTGCATGAGAACCCACACGCGCTACACCTGACTTTGTGTGCAAGTAGCAAGCGGTGAAACCCGACAATAATAAAACTGTTCATTGCCTACGCCACTAAGACTCCTTTTATTATGCAAATTCGATTAAACAATAGCGCATCGCGTAACACAAACACACTAACGAATATGGTACGACACCCGCCGGTGTTGCCCTGATTGCGCCGCATTCGCGCGGCAGTTGCACGCATGGAGGATGTTAATTAATGCTCAGCCCACATTGCAGACAAAAATATTAACTTGAAAGCATTATAATAAGGTGGCGAACATTTCGGTCTAATAGAATGACGTGAAGACGTCACGATCTATTAACTACCTGCTAGCCAACGACACGCCTTGCAAGTTGAAAACAGAAAAAAAAATGTGATTCAATGAGATTAAATTTTCTGCAAATTTGTGATGGTTTTAAACAATTTGTAACTGAGAGCATTGTAGATCTCGATAGTGGTTGTCTCAGTGAACTATGCAAGCCTATTATACAACGTCGAATCAGAAGAATCGTTAGGTGGTTTTGCGAAGAGCGTTACATTTTTTTATGCTCGGTTATTCGATTAAGCTGAATTCACTTTTTTTTAATTAAATTGATAATTGTGTAAGGTTTGATAAAAGTATGTCATGTCGTCAAATCTGTTTCATTTTATCAATTTCTATTACTTATAAAGAGTGGAATGTGCCTAATAAGAACTAACTGCTACAAGAGCAATTTTCTTAAACTTATAAAAATACAATGAAATATATTGGTTATATGGTGTAAAACTGAAACATTTACATGATGTGAAATAAAAGAGTGAGAGGAAAGAAAGTTTAAAAATATACGTTAACTCTAGCTTTGCCCTAAAAGGGCAAAGCTAGAGTTAACGTAAATTTAGTATATAGTGACGTTAGCGATAAATTTATGTAACCGGTAGACAACTTTTTATATTTTAATGATTTATGTTAAAAAAATAAATTTCTGATTAGTGTAGGTAATTGTGTAAAAGGGCCATTAAAATCTTATCGAAACTGCTAAAAGTATCTTTTAACCTTGAAATGTATAATATAGCAGACCTGCTACTTTACCTTAAATTTGTCCTTTCATATTTTCTGCTATCTAAACGTTCAACATTTTAACTTTTTATTAAGTAAAACACTTTTTTTAATTTTGTTACGATAACCTTAATAAAACTTTTCTCTCTTATTACGAGTTATATTCTATAAATATCATTCAACAATTTTCAAAACTTATAATTCATAATTTTTTATTTCTTGAATATATTTTGCGTTAATTTTGTAGAAATTTATTATCGCTAATTTTTATTCACAACTAAATGTAAATACGTGATTTAGTATTATTTCTACTTTATTTAAATTATTAACCACGACCTGGCTTTCGTTGTGTTTCGCTTCAACTGAAGATGTTATCATATAACGAAACTTAGACCGTGGTTAAGAATTTAAATAAAGTAGAAATAATACTATATCGCGTAATTTCATTTAGTTGTGAATAAAGTTTTTATTTCTTCTTAACATTTTCAAACTTACACCTCTAAAACTTTCCGTATAACAAATTAATCTTTTCCTGAACAATATGAAAGAAGCTACAACTTGCAACACGACTATTATGTAACAACAGGGCCAGCAAATTAGGTACTTATTTATTAAAATACTTATCCATTTGTGCTATCAAACACACTCGAATCTCCCACTGCAAGAGTCTGGTTAACTGTCAACTTCACATCAACTCGATCACAACACAACAACGGCTTATCATAGAGCTAACACGTGCATCATTGCTAACTACCGCTTTCACTGATTTATCTGGAACTTTAACTGTCAGTCGAGATAAGAACCAAAGATAATACAGAAATAATAATCGATCTGTCATCGAATGAAAAGGCAACGAGTGTGATAGGCCCCAACGTCGCTGATCGCTGACAGCAGTCTTCAAAGCTGAACGATCGACAAAAGTCTACGTTGAAATCTTAATTGCTAACAAATCAGTCAATCAACTATTGTGTAAAGGTGCGCGCATTATACACACAGACCATATGATTGTAAGCAAACACAGACTTGCACAGAAACAATGATGCTATGGGAAAGTGGCTCGAATGATACTGTAATCAAGATTCGATCAAAATTATATTAAAGATGACGTAATGAATGCAATAGATGGGTGGTGATTTCGTTGCGGAACACTCGATATTATTTAATTACATTGGAGTACAGGTCTGGTGATGTTTGATGTCGACTGCCTAACCTGGCTAAACGTGAAATGACGTAGGATTCAGTTGGTACGGTTATACAATATTAATATGTACAGCATCACGTTGATTTAACTTCGTAGTAAGGTATAATTGTTTGATTTCGCACTAGTACTTTTTCGTTTCAATTCAATTAAATCATCAAAGTTTTAAAGTACAATAAAACTAAGCAAATTCAATAAATATGATGATAAAAGGTAAAATTGTGGATATAAAATACCGAATAATTTTAAAAGAGAAGTATATAGAAAAATAAAGAAAAAATTGTTAGCGGCTTTCTTTACAGAATTAATACTCTATCCATTTTACTATTGAATACAACGCATACTAACTGGGTAGAAGTAGATGTATATAATGATGACACCACACTCCGTTAAAGTGATCACTGTAGTCTCGCAGCATACAAATTTGTTTTACGCAAGTACATAATTATGTTAGTTATAGCCAAAAAAATATTTTTCTTAAGTTCCAAATGTACGTCTCGTAAAAGTTAAAAAAAATTAAAAGTTGTGCGTGGAAGCTCCGACGCGACACTAGAATTTACTCCTTTAGTACGATTGTCTTAGAATGTATAAAATAGGTAACACTGTATATAAATATAAATATCAATATCATTAAATGTAAATGGAAAATTCTTTAATAAGGAAATGCTGACATTATAATTATCTTCAAGTAAAACATAAGTGAATAATATCAAATTTATACAACAAAATGAAAAACGTTTAATAATGTCAGAATAAGAAGTTAAAATTAAAAGAAACCTTTTAATTTTGTAGAATAGAAGGTACTAAATATTCACACATAATGACATTTAATGATTACATTTGGATACAAGCGAACGATAGTAAACTATGTGTGTCACACTCCATCATTGCGGTTACGCCATAAGAAAATGTCAATATGTGTCACACGTCCTCGTTGCAATTATGCCATAAGGAAAAGCCAAATAAACATATTGATATCTCACTCTAAAGATGCGCAGAAATGTTGCGCGGAGAGGCCACTTAATGGTTACACTTTCTTAACGCTCTGAACTTCGTACGATCAGAATCTAACGGTTACGCTTTTTTAACTCTCTAAACTTCTTACGCTTTGAACTTCTGATATTACTCCTCATAAAACTTCATACCGGGCGCCATATATGAATATCAATTCTTAAGGAGTAAACTCCAAAAACTTGGCTGACTTCTGTATTGAAATCTGTTATATATTTTATTGCGTTAGTATTATCAAAATATGATGTTAAAATAATCTACTTTTAATTTTTTCAAGGCAAAAGTCGATTCATTTTTAAGCGTCCGTCGCCGGATTGCGCCATCAATTCACACGTTCAAAGGTCGCATTAAAAAATATTCCTTCATAACTCCCCATCATCCCCTTCCTAAATATTTTTCCCTCTCCTTTATTCTTGTCAAATGTATAATATATCAATATATAACATGTATGTGAATTGTATACGTATATTATTTTTTTTTGTAAATTTATTTTTATTAATTACTTGTTACTTTTTTGTTAGTTTACCAATTTATTTGATATCATTTTAACTGTACATTGAACAATTATTAAGAGTACGCGGATTAAAGTCCCGCTCAGACTAGGAAAATATTTCATATTTCATAACAACTCTAATTTTTATTTAACTTTCGAATGCGATGTTTGATATCTACTCATCATTTAAAGTACAATCGCGACAGTAGCCATTGTAAAGCAAACGTATACAAAAACGATGACTATGGTTGCCAGTGATCATTTTTATAGCACTACCGGAATTAAACTAGTAACAGAGCATACGCGCGGTCCTGTTTAGCTGATGTGAGCTAGCGAAATTTGGATTTGAGTATTTATGCGTCAAGCCCTATTAAGCAATCAATACTGGTCGAATCATACATCACTTCGGTATGTAAAAATATTTACCGATACTGGACATCGTTTTATGAAGGCCTATACTATAACGCACGGGTGTTACAGTGTGGTGTGGGAAAAATAAATACAAGAATTTTTTGCACATAAATTTTCTAACAATTAAAAAGATTTTTAACCAGGTAAAGTTCATAACCATTTAATAATTAAAAAAGTGTGTAACATCCAAAGCAATTTTCGTCGAAACATTTAATTATGGAATCGAAAAATTGAAGCTTAAGTTTCCGTATCTCAAAATGGAAAAAAGGAATCCCTATAAGATCGCTCATACGTCCATCTATCCATCGATCCGTCTATCACAGCCGTTTTCCTCGGAAATCGTTTTCGATCGGCAGTTGAAAGTTGGCGTGGTAATAGGGCTTATTACATCACGTATTTTACAAAGTGAGATACTAAAATGATTCCGGTATTTTGCACAATTTCTTTTCCTTTGCGAGTTATCCATTGAAAGAAAAGTATTTTTGGAAAAGCGAATTTTTCGGAATTTTACGTACATTAGTTCTTCAGATGTTATTGAAAATCTACAAAATACATTTCCGAACCTGTTAAAGTTGTAGTTGTGGAAAATAGCAATATTAATATTAGGTTAACTGAAATTTTACCGAAAATGAGAAGCGTAGGTTCAAAATTATAGTTTTTTTAAGAAATTAACGATATTTTTAAAAAGAAATTCTACCAAAAATTGAAAGATGTGGGAGGCAATGTATTTACATTATGAAAAATATAATATTTGCAAATACAGCAGTATAAATAATATATACCCTTAAATTTTTCCTCATTTATATTTACCAAAATGTATACAATCACTCATATTGGGAGTTTTACTCATACTTGGCAGGTTATTTTCTTATCTTTCCTCTATATCTTTAAATTATACAGTTAACAATTTACCTTAATAAAGCAAATATATTACATTGAAAAGATCAATGTTTTGTTCTATTGCTACAAGAAATAATATTTTCTTTAAGCAGCATCTTTATTAGAACACAATATATGTACACATTATATAGGTCCGATATAATGTGTTAAATAATCCTCACAGATGACTATATCTTAGCTATTGAGGACACAAATTCCTCTCTGATCATTCTCAAACCGAACAGATCGCTGCCCTCTGTTTATGCTCATTAAATGCAAAATGTTATGCATATATTACACTTACCATCCTTCTTCTTCCCTCTTTACTGGTCATTCTTCTTCTTTACTGCGTCTAATAATATAAAATATAGAAAGAAAATGTTATGAAGCTTTTATATTTTAAGATTATTTTATCCTTCATTCAGCTGCAGTTAAATTTAACCTACAACTGTCTGATTTATGGAAAAAAGTAAGTGGATTATGGTTATCCTTATACAGATCTCGCATTAGAGAAACTAATAAACTTTCGAGATTGAAAACTAGGCATATTATTTACCACTATATTCACTCGAGAGCAGTGGTAATGAAAAACCTGCCTGGAAATAAAACCTCTCCCATTTGAGAGGTTGTTCATTTAATTACGAAGATAATAATAACAGTTTAAAATAAAAACAATTTCCATGGTATGAATTAGATTCATTTTCCTTTTCATTCGCTGCTAATTGATAATCAATCGATTCTTCGCAAGTTTCTCAACGTAAAGTTCAGCTGCTCCAAACAATATTTTCATCGGTCAAATTGACAACTGTTGCATGTCATAATTAACTCATAACTCATTCGACGACCTTTGTAGCGATTCGCGTCGCTCGCAATTGAACAACCCGAACTCCATTTAGTCGCTTTCGATTCGTTGGCGCATTTTCGTTATTGTTTTCATTTATAAAGCGGAATACAAGTCACGTACGAGTTTCCGATAATTTAATTGGGCAACAAAATGACCTTCGAACGTAGCTTGGTAATATTTAGCTACACAAAGTAGTTATGAGCAATTTAAATAAAAATAACAACCTTATGCTCTTCGCCTAGCCCAACTCGTTTTTCGTATTATCGTGTGTGAAATATACTAGACGAATCATTACTGCTGTAATTAGTGGATTTGACAAAATAAAAAAAAGTAAAACGATAATAAAGAATTGTATAATACATAAGTAGCGTAGACCTCTGTAAACCTAATAACACTGCACACTTCCCTCGTCCTATATGTGTATATTATAGCACGCATTGCGTATGACGCGCTACTTCTTTACGCGCTTTATGAATTTTTACGTGGTACTTCTTTACGTGGGTTATGAAAAAATGATGAGAGCGAAATTTTACATGAAACAAAAATCGACAGAAAGTTCACTATGCGCGCGCACTATATAATAAAAATCGACGGTATGAAGTTGGTCACGATGCACGCGCTCGATACAACAAAAATCGGCAGGATGAAGTCGCTCACTAATCATATATTAACATGCGTGTAGTAACTCATACTATATTCAAGATAATTATTAAAATATATTTTAAGTGTATTTCTCTAAGCGAAGTTAAGTTACGGTGTCTATCATTTATTGAAAACTTAAAATTAATAAATTGCAATAAATTTTCAGCAGATTCATTTATTTTTATTATTAATTAAACTTTATTTAATTTTTTTAGTAAATTTAACGATTCATTATATACACGCGTTCATATTAAATTGAATGCTGAGTATTCATTTAATTTTTTTTAAATAATTAAATTTAATTTAAAAAAAAATTAAAATAATAATGATAATAATGTAACAATAATGATTACTATTATTATTATTATTTTATTATTAAATGATTATGATTGTAATTCAAATCAAATTTTTGCTCCCCTGTGTGAGAAAATAAATTTTAAGTTTCAAAATTTAATTGAATTTAGATTTTACCCACCGTATTTATACTCACGCTCGAGTCGTTTTATTATTTTATTTCCATTAATTATTTGCGTGCTAAATAAAGTTATTCTTGTATTATGCCAAAGAAGTGAAACTTCTAACGCGCGTACATAAGTACACGGACAATTTTTTTTCTATTCTAGTTAGATTGCATAAAAATGTAATCAAAAACAAAACTTGAACACAAGAAGCTATTTGGTTTTTGTGTTTAAATTTTCACCGTTTATTAACTTAACAAGCTAGATATATCCATAGGAAATCCGAATGTAATTTAATGCATTAAAATTCAAATAATATTTTAATAAATGTATAAGAGTCAATTGGTTAGTTATTTTATATTACGTGTAAATCTCTACCATCTCTCTCTTAAGTACATTTCAAAACTTCACCCAAAATGCCGTTAACGTATTACCAAAATATTTCAACGCCATCAAAAAGCCAAATCTGCAAGTTTGCTTTCCGGAAAATCCCATATACCAAGTTAAAGCCATAAACAAGTGCCGCTTGTAATTCGAAGAACCGTAAAGACGGGATTATAAAAGACCAGAATTATATTTAATTAAGCGTTCCCTGGCCCGAAGGAGCGAGTCAAACTTCATCATAGCGATGAGATATATTCACATCAAAATCCGCCAACACCGGTTAATTAAAAGTTTTGTTTTCGGAATAAAAGCCCGTTTTAATAAAAACTTTTCCCATGGCTGTGAAGTTTATTTTTGTAAAAAGCTCCGATATTGAAGAAGAAAAGTTAAAATCAAGTCTGCACGTGTTTTGCTTTCGAACTTTAATACTTGCGTAAGATATTGCGAGGAACTTCTGAGTTTTAATTGTATTTAAAATTTAACGTTAGACAAACTTGACCAGTTCAATTTACAGTGTTTCGAAAGGATTTTTTTTTAAATTAATAAATATAAAAATAATTTTACATTTATCAAGGACACCCAGTATTTACATTTGAAATATAGTTACTAAAAATGTATATTTTCAATATCTTACCGAAACTATCAATAAATTAAATAATTGTTAAACATGTAATTGAATTATAATTCGGCGTCATTGCGGTAGAAATTTTGTACACTAATATTGAAATGAGTCACTATGACCAATAGATAAATATGTTAATGTGTTTGGTATTTTTTCAAAAGACCAGTAGTTTATTTGGAATTTAAAAAACATGGGTAAGGTTATTATAAAATATAAACACTATGAAACTTACGAAAAGGACTTTTTGCACTATGATACTTTGGACTCTAAAAGATGTATCAAGCTTACCTTGTTATTATAATTGCCGAAAAATGAAAAGCTAGTATAATTTACGAATTGTTCGAAAACGTGATTAAATTAAATTCAGCAATGAACAACAAAAAATAAAATTAGTATAATAAAAATGCCAACAAATCGTGTATGAAATAATCGCTTCATTGAAAATATATCGAAATACAGCAATACAATGAACACTAAATTAACGGCAGCTTGCCGTCTTTACATTATACCTCCGATTTGCTGCCTAATTTATTTGAATAAATTTAGGCGAACACTGATAAATTATGTATATAGTCAATGGCAGAGAATATAAAAATATACATGCTAAATGTTATATACTAACATTCAATATTAATTTCCAACTTTCCAAGCGTTCTTAGATGGAGAAATGTATAAACACTCATCTTAAAGTAAAACAATATGTCAATGTGCAAAAAACAACTATACGAACAACTCAAAAATATACAGACAGACGGGCAAATACCAAAGTTTCATGTTATTTTTTACCATTATTATACGGAACCCTAAAAACGGCCCAAATTATAGGCCTAAACGCGACGTAGAATGAGGAAATGTCGGTGCATAAACTGCCAAAAATATTTCTAGACAGAATAGCAGGGTTGAACCAAATTGTAAGAAGAAATATGGATCTTGAATGAGTAAAAATATTAATTAATTCTAGAAATTGTTGTAGTACTTAATAGTCATTAACCGAACTAGGTAAGTAGAAATGATGGATCCTGCTCAAGAGCCGACACTGCTCCCCGTTATGTTGTAAAAACTTATTTTTTTCAAATATGACTCCTATCTACGCAGATAGTAAAGTGTGTTAAAATTCTATTCTCTCTGCAACATAAACATCATTGTCTGTAAATTTCCTATATTTTTCTGCTCGCACTTTTTTCTCCGCTGTGTACAATAAACGTGAAAATTAAACTAAGACAAATCTTAATTTTCTTTTAACTTGTCATTATATAGTATAATTGAAAATATTTTTTGTTACAATCGGGCCAATATCGAAATATTCGATTTCCAGTGGCGAGCAACTCGCGCAAGCTATTTATTACTTTAATCCATACAGGCCGATAAGACCGTTATGCAAATAGAGACATATTGCACAAGTGACCGAGTTCGCAGCCGAGCACCTTGCACCGGTCGTTTCACCTCACCTGCGCCTTTTGTCTATGTTATGATTGTGTATCGATTGAGATCATTTCAGCGATACAATAAACTGTCTTAAATCTTTTTCTATTCCACTGAAATCATTGGTTCGACAAAAACCAAAGTTTCGACAAAAGTAGCTAAGCTTTCTCGACGGCTTGAGCACTATTTGATACTGTAATAAATGACTGGGGATTTTAAGGCAACGCAAATGGCCAAAAAAGGCGCGTTTGAGAAAATGAGTTTGGTCGAATGGGAGTATTATACCAAGATAGAAGCGTAATGTCTGTCTGCGGCGTACCCGGGTTGCCTACTTTCGTGGGAAATTGCAAAGCTGTATTTATCTATATCGATATAATAAAAATGGTCGACCATAAAATTACTTTTGTAATCATTGATTGAAATGAATTAGGCACTATCTGTTATGGCATTCGCATCATCTTAAAATCATGAATTAAATCATTTTCATAAGGATGTCATAGCCACTCGACATAAATCCCCTGGTGCACTCTTTGTAGAAATGTGATAGAAATTGCATGGAAGTTACTATTTTTATTCATCATAGAATCTGTTTATTCAACTTTTTTTTATTTTTCATCAATTCCTAAATTATACCATATCTTTTGAAATATTTAATTGTCACTATAGGCTGTTAGAGAGAAACGTTCGTACAGACGATGAAATAATTGATTATTTTAAATATATATACATACATATATATATATATATATATATATATATATATATATATATATATATATATATATCCTTGTCAACGCTTCTAATTATTTGCAGGTAATAAAAATGCGAAATAAAAAGGAGGCAAGCGAAAATATGTGTGCAGTGTGGCTGTGAATTTTCTTATTCCCGTAATACGATATTGTGGGCATTGTTATCGGCTTACTGTTATGCGCTAATTTCTCGAAATTCCTTTGTCGTAGCCAGCTAGAATCGACGGCAAACAGTTTTGTATTTATAAGTCTGTTAAGTTTAAATAATATTTTGCAGATCTGAGAAAGAATTCAAGTTTTGGAATTTTTATAACTTTGCAGTGAATGATCAGATATTTGCCTTTACCAATTTGTTATCTAAATATAGAAAGTTTTTCAATTTCCTACGTCAGAATGATTTAAATAACATAATTTACCAATGAAAAAGTGCAACCAAATTTTTAATTAGAACTAATACTTTATGTTTCAGTCCGGAGTTTACTCCTTACGATTATCTTGGAATGTATAAAATAAGTAACACTGTACATATATATATATATATATATATATATATATATATATATACATATATATTTATATATATATATATATATATATATATATATATATATATATATATATATATTATTAATACATTTAACATAAATAAACAAGATCAAATTTATACAATAAAATTAAAAACATTTAGTAACGTCAGACTACGTAGAAAAGAGACTCTTTAATTTTCTATGATAGAAGGCAGCAAATATTCACACGTATTGATATTTAATGATTACATCTTGATATAAGAGAACGATAGTGAACTATGTGTGTCACACTTTGCAATTACGCTATAAGAAAATGCCAAATAAACATATTGATATCTTACTCGAAAGATGCGCAGAAATGTTGCGCGGAGAGGCTACCTAACGGTTACACTTTTTTTAACACTTTGAACTTCTGATTTTACTTTTCATAAAACTTCACACAGGGCGCTATATATAAAAATCTATTCTTAAGGAGTAAACTCCAATAAAAAAACAAAGTGGTTAAAGAAAAAGAGATGGAAATAAAAGAAAGAAGAAACCGTGTGGTATAATAATAACTTTATCATTCGTGAAAAATATCGAAAAACAAACAAAAAATGGTCATTAACCATTTTTAGAACTTGGCCAAAATTTACCAAAAATTGTTCATTAAGTTTAGAGTACACGCTGGTGGATTATTGGACACACTCCTTATTAGCAAATTAAACTACATAAAAGTGGTTTCGTCATAACTATTGCAGTGACAACAAGATTAAAAGTAAAATGTTGTAATATTGCAACCAAATAAATATATTTATGTTACATACTCGCAATTTATATTAACTGTTATGCACTTAAATACTGCAACTATAAAATATCTGTTTGTGTTTCCTACTATCGATAAAAATATATGATGATAAGTGGACAATAATCAGAGTACACAACCGAACTGCAATTTACTTTGCTGCAAAAAGGACAATAGGCTGCGATATGTTCCGGCCGATTATTCAAATTACCTTGAGCGATTTCTCTTTCGGCGGCGAATGCAAAGGCGGTGGCGGCCAGCCCCAATACTTAATAAATTATTCGGTTAAAAAGAGACGTTGTAATGGAGTTTGCTTTCGGTATTTTTAACTAAGAACGATTGGTTTCTATGCTGTTTAAGTGCTCAAACCGTGGAGAAGTGATCAATCTAGAAAGTACCGTTTCAGTTTCTAACTAAGTATTTTTTTCAGTTTTATTTAAAAGTAAAAATAAACTTTAAATCTAAACGCAACAAAACTGCAATTGTCCTAAGGTGTTGGTGTAAAATGTATATATTCTTCAAAGTGTTAACACAGACCGAAATTATGACAGAGAACATGAATTGCTTCGATGTGCCCAAGTGTTCTTATCTACCTATGTTGAGTTAAAGATGTAAATATCTACTCATGACGGTCTTTAGTTTGTCAGATCTACCTATGTATCTACTTATTAGGGTCTTCAGTTTTCCAGTACTCACCGTCAATACTTGTTGAACCTTATATGGTATTAATATATATAAAAATATATTGTGAAATGTAAGGGAACTGAAAACCGCCCAACATTTCTAGAATTGAACGTGTAAAAAGTTAAATTTAAGACGTGATAAGTACTTATCCTGTTCAGCCATTATCCGTTTCAAGTGTGGATGCTTGCATTTTGTGGAAAATAATATGGATTTTTGCAAAAAATGTCAGAACAGAAAATTTTAAATAATGTAAAGATATGAGGAGAAGTCGAGATCTGTGCATCACATAAACGCGTTTATGGACCTTTATGGACAATGATCAAACCATTTTCTACTACTAATCGGTTTAGCTCACTATTAGCAGAGCGACGAGACAGTGACAACCTCTTTGTTTCTTATAGGTCTTTAAAATGTACTCTAAAATCAGAATATTATACGCTTTCTGAACACAAACCGGCTTCATTCTATTGAAAATCATAAACAAATAACGAACGTTATAGTAATCGCGTTATGAACGAATCGTTTGTTTGATTACATACTGGTTAGCAAGAAAGGTTAAGTGCACGTGGTGAAAAACATCTTCTCTTGTGAAAAATCTAGAAGACGGTTTAAAAACTTTTTTCTGTACAGTGAAGGCCTCTTTTCATGAACTATCATCTTGGTTTAACTATGTGCCAAATGAGTATACGAAATTTGACAGTTGATCACAAGAAGCATATAATGAGAATCGTCTTAAAATTACTCACCCACTCTAACAAAATAACGATTTTTTGAATTACATTATGGCTAATGAGGAGAGGTCGAGATTTGTGCATCACGTCATATCACATAAAATACGAGAAAACTAAGTTCCAATGTGTGGAATCAATTCCCGCACGAATTTCCACTTTCTTTGTATTTTTTACGAAAAAGTTCTTCATTTTCTAGACGACTCTCATATTGTCTTGATATACTTCCTATATACATATAAATCTAAGGTTATTATATGGTCATGTTGGTTTTAAACTTTTATGATTTCGACCGAAAATACCTTTGTGTATACCAAAAAAAACAGCCAGAGCAAGTTTCAGAATGTGCTCAAGGACATCAACGAACACATCTTGAATATTTTTGCCATAATTCTTTTTTTCTTTACAAATTGATTTTTGCTATAATTCGTTCTTTGAAAATTGAATTGATTCATTCTTTGAAAATTGAATTGATTAAAATCATGTTATTCATGTAATATAAATATCATATAAGTCCTGCATCTGAACTATTTGTTACTTTTCCTGACGCCAAGATGAAATACAAATTAAGGGATGTAATGACATTAGAAATGCGGCATGCATTTGTAATTTCAAAACAATTAATGTCGTGTTATATCAACTCTATTTTAACAGGAGGCTATCCTTTCCTTTTTAAAAGAAAAACTTTTTTATAAAATGAAAATTTTCGGAAACCTTTAAATAAGAGATAGAACTAACCACGTTTTGACGTATAAAATGAAAATTGAAAAATTTTAGCTATATTGTTCACGCATAGTTTTTTAATGAAGAAAAGTTAAAAAATATCAGAATTATTATTCATTTTGACATATAAATCATCCATGTAGTACATATTTTTCCAAGTATTAGGAAAACAACAACTTCGTCGTTCAATTTCGATAAAGCATAAGTTGTATTGTAAAACTGATAAGTAACCATCGGTCATGGCAAACATTTTTTTACTGACTGATAACATCAATAAATTATTTCATAAAAAGAAAACGTCTGTTTCCCTGTCCAGACTCGAATAGGCAAAGTTAATTTGTGAATAATGCTGTTACGTAATGTTCTGTTGTTGAAATGCGACATCAAATCGAAGTTAAGTACGTTATTTATATAAAATAACCTATTTAATTTCTTTATGTTAGAGGTAGTTTTTTACATTGCTACAATATCATTAGATCTGATCTGAATAAACATGTTAGAGAAAACACTGTATTTCATATAGTATAGAACACAGGAAATATGTGTCATCTAAAAATTATGTCAGTGACGTAAATTATCTGCACGTTACCGGGCGTTTATTTATACATTTATAAATATCAAAATTTGTTTTGTACCACTGATGTTCAAAATGCATTTTTGATAATGAGAGGAGCGGCATGAACGGTGTCAATGGGATAAATTGACCAAAAAAAAATTAAAAATTCCACAACTTTAAACATATAAAGTAGACATATATAAGTTCTATGACGCATAATATGGATACCCCGCCTGTTCATCATGATTAAAGAAAAATTCGAGTTTGGTAGAAAAATTATTTTCTCTTCTCTAAACATTCAGCTTTCATTGCAAAATTAGTTAAACCATTGTCTATTTAATTTTTTAAACATGGTGTTGATTTATTTAAATTTATTATACATATATATATATATATATATATATATATATATATATATATATATATACATATACATGTGTGTGTATATATATATATATATATATATATATATATACACGTATCATCAGCCAATTAATTCAATTCTCCCTCTCCTGCATCCTTCAAATTGTAACGATCAAGAGTCGAATTCACTAACTAGCTATCAGACACTCGAGCCAAATGATTGGCGTAATGTGAAACCCACTTGGCACAGGGCATCCTCTCACGATACGGCCCACAGATCTCCGCGATTTACATTCATAATTACAAGCTCTCGAGTTCTACGCATTCGAAAGGTCTGCATACACAAGTAGACGCTTGAGAAGATCCCAACCATCGCGGTCCAATATTGTTTACTCTTTGTCTTTTGTCCGGTCGCGTCTAATTTAATAGAAGTCAATTAAAGATAGGCCACAAATTGAAATGCGTATGCAACGCATTTCAATTAACGCATTGTAATGACAGAAATGTATTGATTGTATTGTTGTTTTTTTCTATACATAAATGTATTGATTGTATTTTTTCTACACTGAATATTATAGTACTAAGTAATAGCATTAGTTTTGTTTTATCCGCTGCTTCAAGCAGTTCACTTCTATAATAGCGATTATAAATACTCACGACTTTGTTAAAAATTCTTTAAATAAGACTAAAATTAATAATAACACTTAAAATTAAATGCGGGTTGTTTTTTCAGATAAAAGAAGCCTCGGTCGATATTATTTATATAATAAATATAAATCTTACATACGCATTTGTGCAATATTTAAATCGTAGTATTAATAACTGAAATATTTTTGCAAAAGGTCTCACTTAGGTTTAATGAATTAACGAGTGTTAAAATTAAAGACTGGGCTGTCTGGATCTATAAAAGATATCGCTCATGTACGATGGTCTTTTACAGGAATGTTATAATTAGTGAAATAATACCAGACACTATTATACGCTACAGCAGAACTGCTAGTGAGCATTCGTTTTTATTTGCCTACATGGTGATGGAAATCGTAGTGGCTGTTTGCACCGTTGCGTTAAGTTCGAATTCTATTACCGCTAAGTTTGTTCTTAACTTAAGTTTGTCAGTCAAACAGCTTTAAAAGCTTTCAATTAATATATTTGATTCATCATGAAATTTATGTTGGAAAACATTTTTTATACGCAATCATCAAAGATATTCCAACCCAGCAAGGGTGTATTATTTACTTTATTATTATAAAGTGGACCAAAAAAAGGTTTTAACCTATTATAGTATTTACATGAATTTCCACAGTTTTCGTCTTATTTTCTTTCTTGATGATGACAGAAATGTACGGTATGGAGCTTAAATGAAAGGTTTCTTAAATCGGCTCGAAAATTTACCAGTTGCAGAAATATGCGTAATATATTTAAAAAAGTATTCCACCGCATTGGTCACATTAAAAAAATATATTTACAGCAGTAAGTCATATAAAAAAAAAACTGTTGAAGTGCGCGTTGAAATAAAAGACCGAAACCGAAATTTCGTAATGTTGATTGTGATACAAAAATAGTTTATTAGAAAAGGTATTGAAACAATTATCACATCCTACTGCCATTGTAAAATTTGTTAATTTACAAACTTTTATAATTTTTTTATTGGTATACTTTCATTATTTTGTATATAGTATACGATATGGTTTATCTGACTAATTTCCCTTGACAGTTGAAAAAAAATTATATTTTAAACCTAGAATTGATTGCAGGCATCTACCTACATTAGTTTGAAGTGCATAATAACTTCAATTAATTAAAATTAGATTATGATCACAATGAAATTTAGAAGGCAAATTCGAAACAAATTTTGTCACCTGTCATAATTCTACAGTTTTCTCTGCATGCCTTATAAAAGTATATTTGAATTTAGTTACTAAAATTATTTCTTTGATACTCTTCCTGATATTGTTCAATAATTTAATGAAATCCTTTGTATGAACAAATCCTTTGTATGAACAAAGGATTTCATTAAATTATTGGACATTATTATTGTTATTGAAAATTTTCATAAAAACATTTATATTTTTAAAATAGTTTTTGAAATACTTTTTTTTTGTATATGGGTTGGTGGAATAACCAATCAACTTCAATATATTACGTAGCAATCTGTACTAATAATTTAAGGTTGAAAACCAAATTTTTAATTCAAACATTACCGAATAGCCTAGGAAAATATTAAGTTTTTTTTATTTAATTTCAAATTTATTTAGAGCGTTTTATATATTTTTGAAATCGGCTTTAATGTGACAACTATCTTGAATTCCCCAATTTTAAGAAAACGGCCACTTTGTGCCATAATGCATAGCTGGTAGATCACCTATCTCAACTTAAAAAAAATTTACTCACATCTCATTTATTGAATATATTTGGCGTTAATTTTGTAAAAATTCATTATTCACAATTAAATGAAACTACGTGATACAGTATTATTTCTACTTTCTTTAAATTCTTTACCACGACCTAGGTTTCGTTGTATAACAACATTTTCAGGTGGGCTATTACCAAAGATCTTTATATCATCATTGCTAATACCCCACCTGCAGATGTTGTTATACAACAAAATCTAGGTTGTGGTAAAGAGTTTAAATAAAGTAGAAATAATACTACATTTGTTAAGATCGGATTATCAGTTTCCGTTCTAGAGTATTGTCATCCCGACACACCAACATACGTATGTAGTATGTACTTGTATGCACTACATACATACATAGACCGTTTTACACAATACCTACGCTACATGGGGTACCGCAGTCAATTAAAAGGATATTCATCAGATTAATTCAATAAATAATCAGATAATTAAAATTCAAAAAATACAAAAAATATCAAATTTGTCTCTTAAGAACATAGACTGGATTATTCTTAGAGCCATAAGAACTCACCGAGTCATAACACCCACCGAACGTGACTAAGAATAAGGAGACATGCCCCGAAGTCCTTCCAGAATGCAGAAATTATTATTTTAAAATGTACCAAAGAAGCGTCAAATTTAAAATAATATCATTCACTATGGTAAGTTTGAGCTTAAAATATATTATTTCAAGATTTTTCCATTTTCAGCACAGCTTGCTCCATAATAACAAGTATATACAAAATTACAAATTAGTCGTATCGTCTTCAATTTGTCACGGCAAACACGGTAATCGCTAGAATATAACGTTATTACTTTTAATAGTAGACATCTTATCGTATAGTATAACATGTCTATATTTAACTATAACTTGCGTCTTCATCACATTTATTACAATTTAACATATTGATGAATTATATTTTTAATTAATATTTCTGTAGTAATATCATACAAGAGGAAGTTACATGTTATTACATTATTACTTTTAATAGAAGATATCTTAATATAACGCTATTACTTTTAATAGAAGATATCTTAATATAACATTATTACTTTTAATAGTAGACATCTTATCGTAAAGTATAATATGTCTATATTTAACTATAACTTGCGTCTTCATCACATTGATTACAATTTAAGATATTGATGAATTATACTTTTAATTAATATTTCTCTCGTAATATCATACAAGAGGAAGTTACATGTTATTATAGAAATAGCAATATCGGTACTTGTGTAAATGTAGCATTCCACTCCGTTATGTTTTTGTCTACGTCATTGTAGCGGATAATAATGCGAAGAAAAGGACAATGTAGTAAATAGTCAAACACCTTAACTAAACGCAGTATTAAATTTTAATTTTTTATCTAAATGAAACTTTACACTGCTACTCTTTTTACAATTATTGCGGAAATTGGTAAAAAATTTAACATATTTTCATTTGCTGGTAGCGCTGACTTGTGACTTTTGATTCCATTCTTGCGACATGCTAATTGGAACGTGTAAATTGCCAGAAATTGATTGTCGTGCGTCTTGAGTTACGCTTTCAGGAAACACTTTCTAATTCGTCGTAAAAAGTATGTTACATTTCGCTGCTGTTTCCCAATTTGGAAAGGTCTTAATCGCTTTAGATTGCTAACATTTTATTTTATGGTAACAATGGATTATCTGAATGACTTACATGAAATATGTATAACATGGGTGTATAAGCATAGAACTGTAGGCAATAAACAAGTATGAAAATGGGAAAATTGAAATAGGTAGATGGATGTAAAAGTACGCAGACGATAATACAAAACATAGACCATTGCTGCGAAGTAGGTTATAACTTCGAAATATTTAGAGCATTTTAGTTTAAGTTTGACATATTTTATCTAATTTCTTAATTATTTTGAAAGTATTATTACCTAAGAAACTATTTTGAAAGTATTATTACATAAGATTTGACTAGATAGTGCGTACGTTAAACTTACTCCATTAAAAACTATAAAGATAGTACTAGTGTCTGTTAAAAATAAGAGATAAGCAAAAAATATTTTATATGAAAGAAATGGAGATAGTTTTGTACTTGATCTAATCTTGGTTCCCTCTTATAAGGGTACTTCTATACTTCGACCATCTCAACATAGTCTAACCAAGCATATGCTATTTTCGGAAAAAAGACTAAAATTCAGTCCTAAAGGATCACAGTAAACGTACAGCGTTAGAAATTCACTTAAACATATTTCAAATAGACATTTTACGCGGCCCACGGAACCTAAAAGTTCATTTCAGTTCCTCACGGAGGTGATCTTTTTGTCAATTGCTAAGCCAATCATAATATTCCGAGCCAATCATAAATAAGGATAATCCAATATACTAAGTAATTCACCTTATAAATATCAATTGAATGAAAAAGTATCCAGAAAAAAAGTGAGGCAAAGAGAAAAGCGCAAATGTAAAAGAAAACCAAAACTACACCAAAAAAGAGAATACCGAAGTATATATATAGCTAACCTGTCAAAAATTTAACAAAGAATTAATTTTTCAGAACTAAACATAGTGTTCGAGCTACTTATGAATCGTTGTACGAAACGTGTTAATGTTTGATATTTCATATATTACGTGAGAATTAGAGGTTGCGTACTGGACTTATCGCACCGGCTGCTTTTTATTGTCCGTAGTAAGATATCTTCACTGTAAGGTATCCTTTTAGGACATAAACATCAAGTGTTCAAATCTATTGTTTGTTTAATTTAACTACTTAAATAAATAAAACTTTAATTACGAAAGATATTTTATCATGTTCTACGTCATATTAAACCTTAGTGCGTTTTCCTGTTGCTACCTCCTCTACATACAACAAACCATCTAATAATAATAGAATTATATACTACCTATATGCAAATATATACTTTTACAAACTCCAACAATATTCTGTGACAGAGTATGCGAAATATACTTGAAAGTATGTCATCCATCAATCCTGCGACGTACATATATATATATATATATATATATATATATATATATATATATATATATGTATATACATATATATATATATATACATACATATGTACACATACAAGTATGTACAAACACATATACATATATAAGCATTAAATTCACCCAGTATTACTTTGAAAATATCAAAATTCAAGGAAGGTTAATATCGCCGGTGAAAAACGCCTACACTTTCCGCTTGGCACGTTTCACATTTCGAGTAGTCGGCCAGCACCGTTTCCCGGACTTCTCGGTCGACGGCAGCCCGAGCGGGCGCGCCGTTGAAGTGTAGCAACGGAAGAGTGCTCGTTTTGCAACGAAACAACACTTTCCATTACGCGCCTCGCTCCACTTGTTACACCACCGCCGCACTCCACACGTGCTCTCGTCTCGTACGGCCGCTCCAAGGCGCCGTATGAAATTGTCAGCTTTATTAGACAATCTCTTTTTCCCCAAAATTAGGAACCGAATTGAGGCCAGAAGTTTAAAAGCCAGACATAATAAAATTGTGAAGTTTGTACTTAAAGAATCGAACATGGCAGGCATAATTTGAACAATTTACCATTTTTGTTAACAATGAGAATAAATGCGATATGAAATTGTCACTAAGGCTTAGTAATCGCTATATAAGAGGGGTTTAATATGAAATCACAAGGAATTAGACACATCTGTTGAATTAAATCGACAGTAAAACTTTTATAAAAAAGGAAAAATTTGATATGGCGATTGTAATAAAAACAATCGAACGCAAATACTATTTTATTTCTGTTTAAAAATATTTCGTCTCTCTCGACTATTTTCTCCTTTTTTTTGCGTTTATTAAATAGTTCTTTTTATTTTTTATATTTTTGACATAACCATTTATTTTTCATGTTTTTAATTACATTAGTTTTTAATATTTTTAAACTTTATTAACCTTTAACATAGAAGAGCCATATAGTTATCCAAATATTACACTTCTTGTATATTCTAGTGCTCCAATTGGTCAACGTTTTGTACTCCATTAAACCTAAAGAGAGGATTAATGGACTATAAGACGTAGAGTAGATTTCTAAAATATAAGGACATAACATGGCATATGCTTAGACGTTCCATAGCCTTTAAAAATCGCAAGTTCATAAGAGATTTTGATGACCAATGATCATCAACCGACTAAAGAAATTTAATTTTTCGGATTTACTTTTACATGCAGTTGTATTTCGTATTAATTTAGTAATTTGAATATAATTATTGACTGGTTATTTTGATACAACACTGTTACCATACCTAACATTCTCAAAGGTGCATAACCACGTGACAACTCTTGATAAATTTTAAGTTATATGGAAGGTATCATCAACTAAGATTGATTCCATAAAGTAAACTGTTAAACTATGGAAGTTTAAAATCCTGTCATGTTTTGCTTAGACACCAGACTATACGTTGTTGTATGTATATGTATGTAGGTATAACATGATTTTTTTATCCAAATATCTTTTCAAAATAAAAGATAAGCATAACTATTTTAGATTTTAATCTATAGCATTTTTAACTTAGGCCTTTATTATGGAGAAATAATCTGTTACACGATGAGAAAACTTTTTCATTTTCAATATTTTTTCCATAATCTTACATTTAAACCTTCATTATTATAAATAGTACTAAAATGAAGAAAGAAAAACTTAAGAAAGACACTTAATTATCGCTATAAACGCTTTTACTTTCGGTGAAATAATGCTAGTATGGCTTCTCTATTAAAGACCGAATAAAGTGTTCAGTGCATCGTGACCGGTGTGCACTTACCGCAAGACATCACCCGGTGTGCGTTTACCGCATGACCATTAACCCTTGCAATTACGGTGAAATAATGTGTCTCAAGATTGAGATAAAATATGCAAAAATATAGATTACAATAGTCTTGTTTTGTTCTTAGAACTCAACTCAACTTGCTATACCGATATAACAACACCTGTATGCACAAAAAGTCTTAGTAACGGTGCCGCTTAATAAACCTAGTTCAGCTTAATAAACCTAGTTCTCGATATTCTTTTTATTTATACAAAAAAAAACAATTGTTTTTGGTAAATTAAAAATGTTTATAGATATTGACACACGCTCTTACGTCACTTTCTATAATTGGATCGGAATTGATTGTAAACGATTTTTTATTTCAAATTTAGCTACAAGAAAAATTTAAGCATGTGACTTAAATGTTATGACTAGATTAGTTTATAATGTAACTAAGTTCTGACTATACATTTGCATTCAAAATTTTCTTGAAACTCATAGAATTTCATTATTTTTCAAATGTTTATTTTCAAAAATAGCGGATATGACTACGTCTCAAATTAATTTCACAATTTACTTTTTATGTTTGAAGTATATATATGAATTAATTACTCAACTTTGCAGCGATTAACATGCCAAAATTGGAACAAATTTGAATATGAAAAAGTTTTCTTTGGAGATAATTTTGTTTAGAGAGAGAACATAAAGGGACTTTTTCGAAAACTTTTATTTGGAAAAGTACATAAAGGGTCTGAAACTGATCTGAAAATTAATTGCGTGTTACGGTTAATGGAGGGTGTACGAATAAATTAACTGCAATAACGTAACTCGAAGTCCTTTGAAAGTGGCGGTTCATCGCCGTCAAGTTTTGGTAAGTTCATTATTGCATGGTGTAAATAAGAAATAAGAGGGAGGGATACTGAAGTTTTCGATAGCTAAGACTTCCTTAGATCAGACTGAAATATAAGGTGATATTTTGAAGTTGAATACATAGTCATATACATACATTAAATAATATCACATACACTATGATACTATATATGTATATATATATATATATATATTATATATATATATATATATATGTATATAAATATATATATATATATTATATATATATATATATATATATATATATATATATGTATATAAAGAGCATGATACTAAAGATTTACTTATTTGCCCACATAGGGGTACACCATCTCGACAATGCATGCTGGGCTTACTAGAAAAGCTATCGATAATAATTTATGTGGGTACCGCGACATCATCTCAAAGGGGAGGTGAAGTTAGCGGGAAGCCGAAAAAAATCGTCTGTTTCGCTTTCGGTCATTCTATATTTTGTGCGGGGAAAGGAGAGAAAAACTGACACAAGAACTATTTGAAATTCGAACTATTTATATTTCGTATAGAGAAATGATAAAAGTTATCACTTTTGCTGTCCACCTAAAAGTCGTTTTGGCTTCTCCATTAGGGAGGAGTCGTAGCTCCATGTTCAAAATATATTTTAAAGTATTGACATAAAAGATTGTGATAACTAAAAAAAAATTATTTGTATTGTTTATAATAGTTGTTTTTAAATACCGTCCTATTACTTGTTGAAAATATTGCGTTTATCTCATCAGCAAGATCCCATTCGGATCCTTTGGGTACAAAAACTTAAAATAGAAAAACAATTTAAATACCATCTTTTTATTCCCGTAAGTTATATTTACTGAAGCTATATACATTATTAAGTCTACTAAACGGATTTAATTGGATATACCTAAATCTTTAAAAGGAGTTAGCAGGAATCTTAAAATTATTAATAAACTATACCGCTAAACTCTTTATTCTGGCCTTGATGGCGTTATGTGCAATAAGTCATAGTTTGTTTTACCTGCTTAAAGCGCGTAGGAATATCTTACATAAATTCTTATTTTTGACTCGCTTGTGCTGTTACAACTGGAATTTCAATGTCCAGTTTTGACTTTTGAATACTTTTATTCTTGCTATAAATTGGACTTAAAAATAAATAAGGATCAGACTTCATAAAGGAGTTGTATAGGATTCAATTCTTAATTCTAAAAAGACTTATCTTACTAACAAATATTATAAAGCCTAATACACAATTTGCAAAGTATTGCGATGGTCACTACCAAAATGTTAGATATCCAGCAAGGCGCTACTTACTCGATACAAATATAGTTTCGCTGACAAAGCAAAACCTTGTATTTGCGCTTACTTTTACCGCGAAAAGTTTTTTGATACGCCTTTGCGGGTAACCGAAGCAATTTACTTAATAACGTTTTAACTGTTTATGGTAATCATCATCTAGTTTGCCAAACTGATTTATTGCGCACTCACTGTTAATTTCATAATGCTTAAAGTTGAACATAGGTTTAGATATATTATAATGAGAAATATTTTTGTCCATACAAATTTATATACACGTCAAGCAAAGCTGAGCTAACGGATTTTTTATGAAGCACAACTGGTTTAGCCTTGTAAATTTTAATTTTTACACGATATCATGATAATTATTGTACAGTTCCTAAAATAAAATGTTGCTATTGTTATCAGTACTTTTAAACTAATGGTTAGATTTACATCATTAACTCTTACCCTGATTTTGTTCAATTAGATTTAATTACATACGTCATTTACTATTACTTCCGTCAAAATAATTAAAGTGTTATTTTAGTTTCCATTGGCAACTCTATGAAAAATAGAGAAAGGTATTTAGGGCAAAATTATAATGAAAAATTGGAAAAATATCCTAGCAACTTTAAGCAGGAAGGTCGGAATCTATGAATAGATATGTTCTGAATATGCATGTACTCGTAGATGCGCTTCGAAAAACTTATCAAAATTGAACCGTATACGATTGCCTTTAGGCTTTTTGTTTAATGGTACTTGGTAATACGAACATAATAGTATATTTTCGGAATCCAAAAAAGCCTACCGTCCCCGAAAAATAAAACTTTAAAATTTAAACCTATGTTCTGTAAAAACTTTGGAAAACTTATTGAATGCAAACCAAATAACTTGCAAGTATTTTATTTTTGATACCTATTATTTTCAGTTAAAATCGGTAAAACAGTTTTGAAGCTCTGAAATAAGTATAGAGGCCATACGGTCGCACTAGAAAGACGCTGTTACAATGATGCCGTTGCTGTTATTACATTATTTGACATTTCCAATTTGTCTGTATATTTGGTTATTACTCGAGGCTTAGTTAATTTAAAAAACTCGATAAAGAGAGAAATTAATAAAATGGAACACATGGTATATGTCACCAAATATATGCGTAATAAACTCAAGATTTTCACCGCTTGCCCATTTATTTAAAATTAAACTTGCACTTTTCATACTGACATGAATATTTCTTTCTTTATGATTGATATATTGGAAAATTTCATTTTTATTTTAATCCACGAACCTCATGACAGCACTTCCCGTCTGTTGATATTTCCTGACCACCTAATGAGTAACATCATTAGTGTTTTTTTCCCATATCGTGTATTTTTTATCAGTATCTGATTCCGTTGCTAAACCAATTTCGTGATGTTTAATTAAAATTGTATTTAGAAAAAAGTGAACTGTATAAAAATTCATGGGAGTACTTATGCTAAGATTTTATCTTGATAAGACATTTACAAGTATTTAATGTAAGTCAAGTTTTTTAACAATTTTTATGAACTTGTACAGTTCTACATAAAATGCCTTTTAACCAAATAGATTTTTGATAACCCTATTTTCTCAATATGAGCGTATTTGTCATAAATGTATTTAACTTAAGATTTCTAATTTTAGACACATAATACATATTGGATCCGGTTTTAATATACGATAACAATAGTAAATTAAAACTCAACTTTATATTTAAAATTCAACTGTATGCAATTCGATGGCGTGAGAGAAAAAATTGCCTTCATTTTAATACTATAGTAATACACTAATTTAATTTTAATACTATAGTAATACACTAATATACTATAGCATATAATACTACTCCCGTATATGTAGCATGCTCTTGAAAAATTCATATAAGTAGGTATAAAACTGTAAACACTGCGAAACTGTAATTTATAGAAGGACTTTATAAAATTATAAAGATTCGTTGTTTAATGAAGGAACTTCAAAGAACAAATGCGCATTTTAAAATAAATTTTAGAATGCAAGTTCACTATATTGGGTTTTTTGTCGTAGTTATTCTTTTTTTTTAAACCAGGAACAGATATCAATAGAAAACTATACATGCAAACACATTCACATTGCTTCAGTTAGGAATTGCATGAAACCCGATTTAATCAATCGGCGTGACCTTACCTGTTGTCTGTTTAAGGTGTCAATATCACACTATATTACTGAGTCTGATAATGCATATGTATTTATTTTTATATTTGTAGACACTTTTTTTTTCAAAAGGGGTCTTAAAAGAATCGTGACATTTATCACGACGTGACCTTGATCGAGCGAGACCAGACGCAAGGTCGCCGCAGCCGAATCTACTTTCTCTGGGCTACTTAGCGATCAGCAGCAACTGCTTGCTGCTTTGAAGCAAAACGAGAATAAATGAAATGACCGTGTGTGCAACACGCCTAATGAAGTGCACAATTGACCTTTTAAATCAATTAGAGATAAGAAATATAGTTTTGTCATGTCGAAAGCGCTAACGTGCCCTCTGAGGTCTAATGTTAAAGTAAAAATGTGAAAATAAAATACTTTAATTTATACATTTCTGTTCTAAATTTACACACACCAATGTTGTTTGAACTTACCGACTGATTTTATTACAGTTTGTGACCTTTTCGCCTTGGGCGTATTTACAAACACTTTCTTGGTAGTTCTTCTTCTTAACCCTTTTCTATGACTTCGTTGTAGGGGTTATTTAATATATGCCATTCCTTTCTATCATGTGCCACCTGTACATATTTCAAACCAGCTATTCTCTACGTTATCACCCCATAACGTGTATGGTCTTATCGCATTTTTCTCCCTATAATTCCACACTACAACCGTCTTCCACTAGGAGTCATATTTTGAGGCTGCACGGTCCTAGCTTGTAGTTACAAGGGGAGTGTTTCTATTAAAATATTTATAAATAGTAAAGCCATTTGTCTTTATGTGAGTATACTGTCTAATTTATCTTTCATGGGCATAAGAAAAAAAAAATTTTGTATTATTCGTTACCTGTAAAGTATTGTATATACACCCATTTATTTATGCATTTATTCTCTAACATTTACACACATAATTTTTATTCAAATACGAAATGTGCATAATATTAGAGACAAATTAAATTTTTTAGGTATTGCATTTTTTGAGACAAAGCTCGAAACATAGATAAGATAACCACTGGATGACGCATTAACATAAAATCTCTAGCCACGCGATGGCACAATTTGTGCCACCGCTCCGGGTGAATAGTTTACGCGCCTTCAGTAAGAAAACGAATGTCACAGCGAAAGTTTCTTGTAATTTTAAATCAAAATTAAATAAACGATGCTTTCTTGTGCTATAAAATATTACCAAAACAGAAGCATTACATCGCCACTTGAGAAAAATTGAATTAGTTTTCAGAAGTAGGTAAGTACACTGTTAACTATTATTTAAGCAAGTATATCTTCGTATATTATAGTCAGATTGCCGGCAGCGATTCCGCCATATTGTTTAATTTTTCGCCACTAGAGATGCGTCGCGCCGTTATCGATAACTAAATCGATACTTTTGTTACTACTTAAAAATCCCAAAAATTATAAATAAGATATTTTTTATTGAATATATTTGGCGTTAATTTTGTAGACATTCATTATTCACAATTAAATGAAACTACGTGATGTAGTATTATTTCTACTTTCTTTAAGTTCTTGACAAAGATCTTTGCTAACAGTCCACCTGAAAATGTAATACAACGATACCTAGGTCGTAGTCATTTAATTGTGAAGATATTTTTTAAAAAGTAAAATAAGTTCATTGATTTCTAAGCATAAAATATTATATTTTACTTACACTTAATATACTTACACTTAAATACTATATTTTATTTACATTTATCATTTTAGGTTTCCGAACTGCCCGCACTGAAGAAAAATGGATACAGGTGGCTGGGCAATGCGAGTCATTATTGTTTATATCTCTGAGTTTTGTATAATCGACAAGAATTGTTGTCCTTTTTTCTCATAATTCATATTCATATTAGCAAATAATTCATAACATTTTTCTTTCCGCCCTCTTAGTATGTGCCCAGGACCCCCGAAATAAAATTGTATATTTAAAATTATTAAATGAGATATTTGGTTTTCGGTAAATATTATGTGAAAACTAATAAAAAAATAGTAAATATTCTGTATTTCGTTCCGTTTGCATACTGGAGGCTTTTAGGCGAAAGGACGAATGGACAGCGGACGGAAGGATGGGCGACTTTATCACAGCGATAGGGCGGACCCCTATCGGACCTTTGAGTACAGAATCCTAAAAAAATTCAATTTCGTTATATGGTAAAGTTTCAATAAAATCAGACTTTATTTGTAATTTATTTCTTTATTTTTTGTAAATATCTGTATTATATGAATTGCAAAAAAAACATGTAAAATATAAAGAAATATTAAATAAAGTAATTAGTACATCACCCTATGTAGGCATTGTGGCACCCTTTAATAAATAAAATAACATATCATTCCGCTTATATATTTACCTGTTTGAAGTAATCTCCGAAGCTGCTGAGCAAATTTCAATGCTATTTCTGTGATAACAACCAAATAACTGAATAAGGAAAAGTATAAACTAAAGTAAGTAAAATTAAAATCGCTGCCGAAACTATGACAAAAATTGTGAAACAAATCTATACAAACGTTTGTTTTTTTTATTGAAAGAGTTTCATGTAACCGTTTACAATTAAAAAAAACATTATTTAAAAATTTCATTATTACCTCCTGTAGATATTTTTATCATCAACTTGTCATTTCATCGAATTTGTTCCGTTAATATTTCTAAAGTTTTTTCACCATTTTGCAAAATATAATTTCACAGAAATGACAGACAATTTCGTTAAAATTATTTTCAAAATAGTTAAACGATTCGACACAATGCGGGGCGCTCGCGTTTGGTTATTTTACTTGCGACGAGTTTTCGTTCGTAACTGTACAAAACCAATTTTCACCCGGGCAACACTAGGTAAACGACATTATTAGATTATAATTAATCTGTAACAATGGTTTTTTTTCTGACTAAAATATATCATTTTTGCTTACAATATATATTTTTCACAAAAACAAAAAATTATACTTACGGATACTCAGATAATTCTCTTTAAAAATGATTTATTTTTTAACCGAAAAATATATATTGAAAGCAAAAATGATATATTTTAGTCAGAAAAAAAACATTGTTACAGATTAAACAATGGTTTTTTTCTGACTAAAATATATCATTATTGCTTACAATATATATTTTTCGGTTAAAAAATAAATCATTTTTAAAGAGAATTATCTGAGTATCCGTAAGTATATTTTTTTGTATAAAAGAATAAAAAATATTTTGACTTGTTAATTTTATAAATAGATTTACTTTAACAAGCCCTATTCGGAACAAACCATTAGAAAGCAAGAAGAAAGGGGACAGGAGAAAAATGCATTAAACATTGAAATACATGGAGCACGTGAATCAAGCTTGGTGATTTTAGAACAAAATGTTGAAGTTCATGTGTCGTACTCACGCTTTTTGACATTCGACTATTATTAAAATTGTTTAATCAAATTCTAGCCTGATCATTTCTCAATTTAATTTTTTTTAACAATGAATACTGCTTGAGAATAAATCAATATTTGTTCTCGAGGTTTACTATTACTGGATGACGAGGATGTCCAATACTAAGAAACCATTGAGACATTAAAATATTGATTTTCAAAATATTGGTTATATTATATTATATTGCATGTTTTTAAATCTTCAAGCTTTTTCCCTCTGTAGTGCATACTGCAATAGTACTGCTCTTACTAATCATTATATATTATATAAAATTGGTCGTGTGTGTGTCTATATTCCATTCTGCAGCCTAAACTACATATCGCAGACGAAAGGCATTTTCAAGTGGTACCGCCGTCACGTGGTACCACCGTCCTCCCACCGTCCACTAAGCATTTTGTGCACTACACATTTGGTGATTGCGCATCGATAACTATAAGGATGTGGAAGATATTGAGGTTGAAAATATTCGACCTCAAAAATGTGTAACTTCCAAAGTGAAAGTTCCAGTTTTTTCTAGGTATATATATATATATATATATATATATATATATATATATATATATAAATATATATATACACACTGTCTATTATGTTATATAGACAGTGTGTATATATATATTTATATATATATATATATATATATATAATTATGTTATATATTTATATATATATAAACACACTGTCTTGCCTTGATTGTTGGTGAGTATACAAGACCAATTTATTCCAAAACGGGTTTATTTGCAAAAATGTATTAAATAATACAGTGTACACCTTTCAAGGCCTAGTACAAGACCACACATCCCAAACCATAAATAATAAACTACGCAGGTTAAACTTTACATATTTCAGACATGACATAATTTAGCGTGACATAACGGACCGGAAGTAATTTGAAAATTATATCGAATATAAATATGCAATCGGATTAGGACTTAAACTTGAAGTGTATTAATTTTTCCTGAAACATCAATGCGAAAATTCCACAGCTAACAATGAAAACTTTAGAAAATAACGACAGTATACCTTTCAACTGACGAGATATATTTAACAAAACGGCCTATGCTGGTATGAAATACAATCACTTGATCGACACTGAATGCGCGTTTCAAAAACAATTACTAACTGGATTCAAAGAATACCTTTCTCTTCTGTAACTATGTCGATTACACAACATCGTATAAGGTATACAAGGCACACTCTAAACGGGAAACACATTTCACCCAATGTCCGGTGGCCAGATACTTACAGCGTGTCTGCTTTATGACATCCGCTCATCCGTCAAGAACTGGATTGTTTGGAGTCGAACTTCACTGATACTTAAATTATTGCACTGAACTTATTCTACGAATCAAGTCGTTTAGCCTTTCCGTTACCTCTTTGAAGCTTTCTATAATTATTCTTAGAGACCGGTGCGATAATAATCGTTATTAGCTTTACCTAGCATTCTGTATCGTAACAATACTGCGGGAAACATAATTTCATCTCCTTTGTTAATTTTGGTATTTGAAAGTAATAATACGTACATCGTAATTGAAAAAAAAACAAACAGCGTCCATGAATAGTAAGCTCTAAAATATAAATATACATACATTTATCGGACGAGATAAACGTTCCAAAAACATGTACAGTTATTAGACAGAACAGAATGCATCCACGTCCCTCGAACTCATTTAGCTACAGTTCTAGAGCTGAGAAGAAGATGTTAATATAATGTGGAAATAATAACAGAATTATGTTATATATTTATTTTCAATTATGCAATAATTATTTGAACATCCCAAATGTTAATTTTAAACATAATTAATTTCTTTATATTTAGTATAACTTTTTAAAATGCTTTCGAAAGATTTCCTATTAATTTAATTTTTCATTCTTAAAACTCATATAATCCGACAGATGCCATTTTAAAATTAAAGTTACGAGAAATGCCTCGTGTTTATTTGAAAAACTTTAAACTATTGTATGATTCGAAAAAGCTTGGAAAACTGATTGCAGCTATATATGTACAAACTTATTTTCGCAGATTTTTCACTTACGACAGTTAAAATTTCCATTGGCAACATACGAGGGATCACATACTTTGAACATGTTAATGGTTAGCCATTTGATGTTAAATTCAACGTTAATATTTTACCTTATACGCTACATTTACTGTTATGATTCAATTGAGTATTACATAAAACGAAACAATATTAGATTTAACGGTAGATTTATCAGATAATTATGTCGTTCCAAAAGCGTTACGTGGGCCCTACAGAGACCGAATCAAGTTTCTGGTTTAATCTCGTTACGGCAATTTAATTTATATAGAATGTCAGGCAATAGTGCTGTAAGTGGCGATTTGATCAACTAGATGTGTCAGATTGTTGTGTACAATGCTCGTGGGTGAGTTAACTGTTCAAATTCAATTCGGGTAATTTTTCAAACAATTATCGGATTTTACGTTGCGCAAAAACTACTATGGATCTATTATGGTTGTAATATGCGAAAGCGCTTTTGAGAGTAACAACGTCGTCTATATCATACACACACACACACATATATATATATATATATATATATATATATATATATATATATGTATATATATATGGAGTTTTCAGGAAAATCATTATATTATTTAAATACAACATGCCTGTTTATAAAACATTATGGACATTGATTATAACGACACACAAGGCACCTGTCATATTGAGTCGTTAAATCATATTCTCATAAAAGCCGACATTCCTTTCATACTTTATATTATTCCTATATTATGTACATACGAACCCATTTCAACAATAAATCCGTCTAGTACATCAGTTATCAACAAACTGACCTATACCGTTCTTTCGACTTTGCAGCCATTACCAAAAGTAAGACGTGTGAGCTTAGTATTATTTCTACAAAATCAGAACAAAAATATAACATAGAATCGTTATTACAGATATGATTCTCCGTAACATGTTCAGGAGATATGTCGCTAAATGCGATACGTCTTTGTACCTAAGCAATGTTATAAATAATAAGCCATATTTCAAATGAGACAATTTTCTGGGAGCAAGCCAAGATTTCTAATTTTCGCCATTACAACGAAAACGTTATTATAACCGATGTCAATACAACCAATGTATACTGTATATACTACCAACTGACTGATATAACTACCATGTGTGGGATTCTAATGAAAAGAGTCACTGTCCCTAATTATTCCACCGGCTGACCAACCCAGAAATAAGAATTTCCCCAAATGGGAATTTCATGACAGCTACAATTCTTACGTCGATATTTTAATTAGATTTGTATTAAAAAACTTAAATGAATATTTAATATTGTCGTACTGCGTTACTCTTAATTTCGGTATTATATTAACGTAGAGCATAAACCATGAATTTAGGAGACATAGTATTATGTATCTTTTCATAAATATATATTTGTAATTGTGACTATCTACACTTATCAAAAAATGTCTCTACATCTTCAACCTGTATACTCAATGAATTATAACACACGAAGGTACTTTGCTTCAATCGACTGCGCAAACAGCGGAATGCAAGAGCTAGACGAAGTACTGGAATAGAACCTCACGCGATACGACCGACAGGAGCCCACCAATTTCACAACGTTCGGATACTTCGATGTTATTACATTTTTCTAATGATTGGCTTTACGCAAGCGAACTACAAATTATTGTATTTACGAGTGCCGACCGTAAATTAGCTGTGATTACTTTGCCATCAAGTTAAGCATTCGGTAGGCGCCGACTGCACGACGATAAAGAAAACGACTTAAATATTTTGACCCGAATTTAAAGTGATGACTTTGTTGTCAAGTGAACTGCTGTAGCTGGATGAGATACTAAAATTATCTTATGACAGAACTGTCACTTTACAACGTATAGACGGAAGTATATTTTTATACTTATTTAGGTTAATTTTGCCTGTAAAGAATTATTTTAATTAAGCTTTAACTGCAAATTAAAAACCAGTTTCATTAGCAATAAATAAGAACAAAAACCATTATATAGAGCCGAGGAAATACTCTTTTTTTCATAACTTGTATTAAAAAATGCAATGGGATGACGTTTTCAAAAATTTTCCAAACGTATCTAACAACGTTACGTTGATAGATAAACGAAATATTCACAGTATAAACACCACAGAACAGAGACGATTTGAACTAATAATACACAGTGTAATAATGGATATATATTAGTTTAGGCGTTTATGATGCCTTTTATATGGATGTTAAGATAGTGGTAACAAGTAGCATTACGGTGCTTTCAAAGATAGAGGACTTTTCTTTCGACGTGTTAGGGATGTTTCTCAAAAATCAAAAGTACGGAATACGGAAACGCCTAGGTACACACAAAATAACACAACGTAACGCAACACAACTGGAACACAATATGTGAGAATGTAACAGTAACCCGGATAGAGCGACAGGGCGGTCCATAACGACCGTGCACTTAGCCGTTCTGCTACGCGCGGCGGCTACACATTGTTTCAATAATAGCAATAATATTAACAATAGCCGGATATGAATAAAATGTCAGCAATTACGTGCGGCCCCAGTCAGTACCTATTGTTGTTACAGTTTATTTTGACTGTAAGATCTGGCTACGGACATTCGTGAAACTGGCGTCGTTAGAGGTGTCGTCATCGTATTCACGTGGCGATGTGTTACGAGAGTAGCGTAACGTAGGGTACTGTTACGTGAGCGGATGTTCTTAATGTTACGTGAGAGGAATACGGTGTAGATAATGTTGAAAGGATAATTTTCATTTGGTTGATCATGTGAAGGCTATTTTACCATGGCGATAGGTGCTAGAAACCTTAAGTTAGGTCGCTCAAAATGTACCATCCTATGTAAAATGATTTGAAGTTTACCTTTTTTTTATAATAAAATACACTCTAATATCTCATGATTTCAATTCAGTATTGTTCTGAATATTTTCCATACAAATATTTCGCCGTTAACGATTTAACCTTAGTTTCTCTCAAAACCGGAAGAAAATCGACGTTCGTTGCTGAAAAAAAATTAGCTGTTTATAAATATATCTTTTTTTGTTTATAAGTTTGCATAAAGTTTTCCATGATGGAAAACTTTTGCTGGTTTTTCTAATACTTCTTTAATTACCTCTTTAAAAAATTTCAGAATTTTCATGGGTCCTTTATAAATTATTATATTCTACTTAAGTTTTTGGTCAAGAAAACTTATATTCAAAACAGTTTTTTGGCTAATTTTTCATCATCTCTTTCTTTGATGGTGAATTCAAATGGTTTGATTAATCTTTATGACTATTTCATGGTTTTTTTTATTCTATCTCTAATTCTCAGCGATGTTAACTCGCAGATAGGAAAAAAAATTCATGTAGGTTGGCATTATGTTCCGCCATTTTAAAAATCTATTCATTACTTCAATCCCCAAATAATTTTGTGACAAATTAAAATTAGCCACGTCCAAAAAAACATAATTCATTCAAATATTCTGTGTAAAAACCGAATTTCGAAATAATCGTAAACACTGGCCATTTGTACGTAAAGAGAGAAGCTGTAAAAGTATATGTTAACAGGAAATGCAGCCGACAGCTAACAGCACTCGTTAACTGATAAAAAGTTTACACGCAATCGAACTTTCGAGACAAGAGAGAATTTTTTTCCGTTCATTGTCCCCCATTCATTTTGCCCGCAAACAAACTTCGCACCACCGTTTTCTATAACATTTCCCATTATGAGAGTCTTATGTAACACCTTTACACAACAAGGGCCTCGCTGGTAATGAAGTAGTTACACTTTCTTTATATCAAAACTAAATGTAGAGGAGTAATTAAGATAATAACGGTCTAAGTTCGCAGACGGGCGTAGGTGTTCCTTAATATCTTTGCATCTACAGCGTTTAACACTGTACCGGTGGGTTTCGGAGAATAGTTCCCAATTAGTTTTAGTGTTAGTCTATTTATATCGCTTCTATTATTCTCTTATAAGGTTAACACATTTATGAAACATTTATTGAAGGCACTTACTATAGTTGTTTCAATTGTTTCACCTGTCTGGAATATATTTCTCTAATTTCGCGTCATAAAATGAGCCAGGGAGTAATCATAGAATGACATATACACGTACAGATACGATAGTTTATTATCCCACAACGGAGTCTATTTCATGGACTAGAATGATATATACACATACATATACTATAGTTTATTATCTCACAACGGAGTCTATTTCATGGACTAGAATGACATATACACATACATATACGATAGTTTATTATCTCACAACGGAGTCTATTTCATGGACTATAATGATATATACACATACAGATACGATAGTTTATTATCTCACAACGGAGTAAATTTCATAGACTATTCCTCTGAAACACATCTAATACTCCTGCTGCATCGTTTATTAAATACGACGCCATAAGTGTATTTGTAGACTGTATATAAACTTCCTAGCACTGAATAAAATACGAATTTGGTCAAAATACATATGATATTTGGATACATATTTAAATTAAAAATAAAAAACGACATAAATATATTAAAACTGTTTGTATGCAGGATAACGGATATAAATTAGTGAGGAAAAGTGACATTTACACATATTTGCTAAAATAGAAAGCACCAAATTATCTCTAAAACCAATGTGCTCATTGTTCCCTTACATTGCCTGAATAAATGCCACTTAATAGTGTATGAGTGAACGAGTTAAATATAAAACCTGAACATCAAATAGTGTTCGACTATAGTGTTATGTTCCTAGGAGAAAACGTGATTGGAATTTGGAAGGTAATAAATTATTGTTATAACAAATTAAAAAAAAATACTGATAATCTTTATTACATATCATTACCACTACTAGATATTAGTAACTGACGCTTATCTAAACAGTGACAAAATGGGAGCTTTCTCCGACCGCCCAATAAGAGATACAATTACTGTCAAAACCTGTTGCTTGATTTTAACCATTAACATGAGTACTCGTCAGTTAAAATTGCCACATTTTTTCTAGAAAATCGCCAATTTCGCTATACACAGATCTCATATTATTGGACCAATACAATCCAAATTATCTGATCCTTACTTAATTACCATTCGAATAAATTCGATTAGGACATTGATTTCAAGACAGTTATTCGATTCCATTGAATAATATAATCTCTACTTTTAGATCATGATGATAATATTCTGTTATCTATTACTTAATTTTATTATAAACATCCGTAAAACCATTACGGTTTAATAGACTATATGTTATGAAAAGAAATATTAAAATAAAATGTAATATTAAAAGAAGAATATATATTTTATTCTAGACCACACAATGAAGAAATCGGACGGAAGTCAAAAAATATTATCATCCGTGTCAAAGTTATATCCGGTTAAACCCGAAAACAACAAAAATGCATACGGTTTAATTTCTGTAATGTGGTAGTTTCTGTGTGTTTTTTAAAATGATAGAGAAACGAAATCAAGACGATTTATCATTTTTATAAAAAAATGCGTTTTTGCACGAAAATAGTAGTTATTAATTAAATATAAAATATAGTATTGTCTCCAATATTAATTTAAATTAAAATTTTTTTACAAGATACATTAAAAATAACAATGATTTATGACAACTACCTGATATAACTTATAAAAATATGGTAACATCATTTCTTTCAATTTTTATTATAAACACTGTACTCACAGCCATCTGTTTCAATCTATAACATTATATCATCGTATATAATAAAAACAAAATAATTTCCATGAAACATTTCATTATATTCTTCCTAAATACGTATTGTCAAGCAATTTGATTACCTGAAAATACGTCGGGCTCTGAACCTGAAATCCGTGCCACGCTTATTTCAGTGGCTGCAAGTCGTTAAATTAATATGCCTCATCCAATATAATCACTAGCAAATGTACCTAGCGCCATTACGTTCATTTGAGTTTACGTCAAACTTTATAGGAAATTTAATATTTCCCCGGAAACTAATCAGTCGTAATTAATATGCAAAACCCAAATGGACGATCCGGTTTGAAGTCCGTCGTAATTTTCTTGTAGTTTACATGAGCATATTCGAGCGATGTGTTAATAATGTATACATTATATATTTTACATTTTAGTTTATGGCGACCTCATTTTCTATTCGCATAAATTATTTTTCCCACAACTTCCTCTTTTATAAAGATCGAAAATTGATTTGGATGTTGTCGACTATTATAGTTAAGCCACCATTACTACAATAAATTTAGTTATATCGGTTGGTTGGTCCGACGTAAAATGATCATTTATTTTCGTGACGGCATCACCATTAAAGAGTACCATTATATTCATTTACTATCTGTTCTCGCGTCTTCGTTCGCGTGGAATTCGGTGTAAGAAAAGTTATTAAGAATTGTTTTGTGTTTTTTTTTCTTTTTCTCTGAGAACTCTATGAGTATAAAGTTTACTGAAAACGCTAATAGATGATGTTAGCAGCCAAATCGATCCAGCCGATTCTGATATTAGCCTGCTCAACGAACCTAAACTAAAGATTGACATGTCATCTTTATTTGTGAACCGATTGAAATAAAAGCAAAAGTTAGCCCGAGTCTAAATGTTAAACCAAAATAATCTAAATACTTCACTGAAAACCGCATCCAAATCGAATCAGTCGTTACTGAGATTAGCGTGCACAATGAATGTGCGCACAGACAAACAGACAGATAGAAATTTTAAAAACTGTTATTTTAGGCTTAGTGGCGTGTCTTTAGTAGGTATCGCTTAGTTTTACTTAAAAAGATTCAATGTACAACTCAGTTTTTACGATTTTATTATAGGTGTAGATAACCCTTTTACAGCATTTTTCTGATCCAAATGGAGTTAGTTGTTTTGTTATTCAGAATATTGATCGCATACATACAATTTCCTCCAAAAATGATATAGTGATACACAGCCAAAATTCACTGCCAAAAAAGGAAGGAAGTTATTCTTAAGTTTCTGGGCTGTGAATTCTCATCAACAATTTTTGCTAAAAATAAGATTGCGAAATAGGTCGGTCAAGGTTATCCGCACTTTTTCCACTTCTTACTACATTTTCATTGACAGATATGGAAATTTTCAAGGAAATTCTGTTAAGAGTAAATGGAAATATTTTAATCGTTTTAGATATAGATCGTTATTGGAGATATTACATAGTTATTGGAGATTAATAGCATAGTAAATAATCTGGAGATTACAAAATTATAAATAATTAGTTGGGTCATATAAAACAAACAATTAAAAACGCACTTACATACATGAATAATCGAGCATATGCCGAAAGATCAAGACCTAGCTTATACGTCAAGTGGTATACCGCTAGACTACATACAAACACTGTGAAAATTACGCGTAACGATCTGTCGTAAGATCTTAATTGTAACAAATTCGCATGTGGGAAAATGGGCGCCGTTAGGACCTAATGCCTGTTTGGACAGTCCGGGCCTATGAAAATATTGACATTCGGTCAACTTAAATAACAGCTCCATTACCCAATTCATTATTAGTTAAGTTTAGAGGCACGCCTGCCATTCAACGACTCACTTTCGACTGGCATGTTTACTTTGTTACCTACGACGATGCATGACCTGGACTGGTCCGATTTGATTAAATCTACTTATGGATGGTACATCAGCGAATACTCATGGATGGCACAGCGCCTAAATTGAAGACCTGTTTTCTTATTACCTTGAACATATGTACCAATTTCTCGTCCCTTGCGATATGTGGGAAATTATATTTATGAAAGAACCACGGAGGAGCATGCTAACCAAATTGTTTCTATTCTCTCTATGTACAGGGTGTCCAGTGGCAGATTTCAATGTTTGAAAAATTGTAAAAAAAAAACTACACCTCTAATACAAAGTAGGTTTATTTTAACTTTATAACAACAAATGCGGATTTCATTTTTTAAAAACCACGTATTCTAAATGGCGGCCATCGAGTCTGACACACTCTTCGAGTCTAGCACGCAGGTTTTCAAAAACGCGTTTGCTGAGCGACTGGGGTATCCTACTGACTTCGGCTCGAATATTTTCTTTAAGTTGTGTCACAGTGCACGGATTTGTTTTGTAAACAACGGATTTTAAGTATCCTATGACCTAGGTGGCCACGGTACGGTACCGTTTCGGGATATGTTTTTTTCTGGAAATAACTGCCGCACTGCATTCATGGACACATTAGCAGTGTGAGCTGTGGCCCCGTCCTGCTGGAACCATGTGTTTTGGTTGAAGGATGGACTATTCTGTAGTTCTACTCTGAAAAAGTCATTTAACATCTGGGCATATCTCTCCGAGTTCACAGTTACAGTTTGGCCACGTTGATTTTCAAAGAAATAAGGCCCTATGATTGCAGATGCAAATATGTCACACCAGACTGTTACTTTAGGCTTATGTAAAGGCTCTTGATGCATTTGTCTTGGGTTGTGGACATCCCAGTAACGAAAGTTCTGCTTATTCGCATATCCTCCAATATGAAAGTGAGCTTCGTCACTAAAGAATATGTTGCCCATCCGGGTAGCAGTACAAAATCTCAACAAAATCACGTCCGCGTAAGTTTTTCTTAATTCAAAGTCAGAATCGTGTAAATCTTGAACAATTTGAATTTTATATGGATGGAACTTGAGCTTTTTTCGCATTATTACCTATAAAGTTGATTTCGGAATTCCCAATATCAATGAACGTGTACGCAGTGATAAACGGAGATTTTCAAAGACAGAAACCTAACACGCTCGACATTTTCATCCGTGACTACCAATGGTGTAGGTCCTGTCCTGGGCCTATTTAATGTTGATCCTGTAGCTCTGAACCTTGCTACCCATGACTGAATGAGGTTGATCAATGGTCCATCACGTAATCGACGAATACTGTAACGATTATTAAATCGACGGCGTGCTACAGAGAGCGAAAATCCACTCGAAATGTACGCCTCGATGGCAAAAGCGCGATGTTCTCCACTCCACTATTCCATGGCTACTAAAACATCCGCACCACTGGCTCTTCTAACGACGCCCCCCGCGCCCCTCATATGTGTTGCGTTCAGAAACTATGTTTGTTCAAACTTTGAAATCTGCCACTGGACAACCTGTATATGTTTCATTTTTCCTACAACTTCTGTTATTATTCCATCTCGTTATTTACTTTCTGTGCAATTTTCCCTTTCCTGTTATTTTCTTTAGTGCCGATTTTCACAAATTAATACATATTAACTAACAATGAATTATGATTTTTCTCTGACTTTTCCACTCACTGTAACGTTTTATCACTATTAGACTTAAATAAGAATAAAAATATTCTTAAGATAATTGTTTTTTTATATACGAGTGTCATTTGCGAACGCACTTTTTCATGTTATCCATACAATCGAATTGCTTGAACCATTTTGAAAAACCCACTTTCATTGGAATTAACCACCACTATATTTTAAATTTTGCGCCCCAAAAAATATAAAATTAAAATCCCAATTACCTTCCTTTTAGATCTTTCCTAAAGCTTTAAGGCATTTTCCTACAGTTGATGAATCAACCCCCAACGATGTAGACAACTCTTTAAATGTTTGAGAAGAGTTTTCTTCAAGTGTTTCCTCCAATTCTATATCTTCAAACTTTTTTAGCTGCCCAGGTCGTTCATTGTCTTCCAAATCAAAATCACCACTTTTAAAACGCGCAAACCACTTCCGACACGTTTGCTCAGCTAAAGCATATTCACCATAAACTTCCTCCAAAATCCGATGGCTTTCCGTAGCACTTTTATTCATATTAGAATAATGTGATAAAACTCCCTGCAGAAACACTTTATTTTGCACAAATTTCGACATATTTAAATAATTGCAACTTGTTATTAACAATTGAAAAATAAGATGTATCGTAAAAATGACACCTAATAACAGATGATTTACGATAAAACTGTTTCTGAAGGTAAAACAGAATACTGTAATACTCACGCCATCTCTCGTAAAATGCTGCGAATTAATTCAAATACCTAATATAAAAATAATCAATTTTTAATAAAGCTGGAATTACATTTCTAGATTCATATTTAAAAACTAAAAATTGTTTATTCTTTCTTTATACTATTGTTTGCAGACCAAACATATTTACAATATATTTACAAATACTATTAACATTACCCTCTTGCTCTCACAATCATGTCAGAAGACAGAACGTAAATAAAGTTATTAGTTCATGTTACATCACGTAAAGGGTAAAGTTCTTTATCATCTAAGGTTAGAACATCGTACTTGCTTTATCAAATCGGAACACATATCATTCTTTGACAAACACGTTTCATATACTTATCTCAAAACACCCTAACAGTTTTGATATATTTCATAGTTATCTACGGAAAAAGGACTTGAACAAGATCTGCGGCTTCAAATTCCCCACGGGACGTATATGATTAAGCAAGAAATGAGTCTCTGAAAAATTATAAACTGATTTAATGTGTAAATTGCTACACACTATGTCATATTGAAACAATTTCTCTAACTACTCTGCTTAACAACTGTTATTAAGCAAAAAATTAACTCACCCGTTATTAATTTACGATTAGTTCTTTTAACCGTAAGCACTGTCCAATTCACTTAAGATAATATTAACGTGTTATATATCAAGAGCAATTAAACAAATATCACTTTATTGTTTTTCTCCGCCTACCGAAACAACCATTCGAGACATTCTTTTATTACTTGCGATAATTAGAATTATTTTAACGATTTCTCTACGGGTTACTAAGACGGAGATTTATAGGCGCCATTAATTCACGTCGAAACTCAACAATGGGTCTATATATCGATGCCAGTAATCGACTTATACACTTACTTATACTCGAACGTGGAATTTATATCAATTAACGTAAGTTAACTATTTTTTCCTTGTATAGTGTATAGTCAATGGACAGTACCACGACCTCGAAACTTACTAGATAGTATAACAGATTGATATAGATATATATATATATATATATATATATATATATCAATCTGTTATACTATCTAGTAAGTTTCGAGGTCGTGGTACTGTCCATTGATATATATATATATATATATATATATATATATATATATATATATATATAAGGCATTTATCAACAAAATTTATTGAAAATTGCTCTATTATAATCTTAAATTCGTCGAATGAAAAGGCTTAATATAAATAATCATTTCAATAAAATTTACAAAAACATAGAATGAATATTTAGCCTGGATATACACCTTAGTTATATTGCTTACACGGAACAAATCCAAGTAAAACGTAATTGTGATTTAAGTAAAAAAAGATGATAAAGATATAACACCGAAAAATTAATTTATTCCATACAGAAAAATAAACAATTATATCCCGAGATATCTGAAAATATACCAGCAATAATAAAATATCAAGTCAGTCCATCCTGTATATCTCCTAACTCCCATTCACATTCTCTTATTCCTTTTTTAATAAACCACTTATTTTGTCATCCATTTCTTTCTTGGCCCCTAGCAATATTTTTTTCACCTAGTTCTGTTGTGTGTAGATTTTTCTTAACGACACATCATATTTAGCCATAGAATATGAAGTTTTACTTATTTTTAAAAGCTGTTATAAAAAAAACGAGTGTGCTTTAGACCACACGACTGAAGTAACATTCACAAAATATGAACTTTAAAATGAATTTCAAATTTTATTCACTTTAAACGTAGAATATTTAATGTATTGAACAAAATAATAATTTATAAAATTATTCAAGAACGCAATGAAATTACAAAATAATCAAAAAATCACCTTTCGCGTAACACTAGCAAACTCGCATATATATATATATATATATATATATATATATATATATATATATATATATATTTCATGCACTGGCTATGAGAGGAAGAGAGAAAGAAAATGTGCGCGCGCACTGCTCTCTCTTGCTCCTACAGTGTGATACAGACAATAGGCTTGCACTGTGTCTGAGATATACGAAACATAACTGGCTATGAGAGAAAGAGAGAAAGAAATGTGTGCTCGCGCCTCTCTCTCTTGTCCCTACAGTAATATACGAAACGTAACTCTCTCTCTCTTTCTGTCTTCACTAAGTTATATCTCCCTCTCAACTTCCGTTCGCCTCGCCCGATCACACTTTTCGTATCGCTCTCGTCACGCATTCACCAGCTTACTCCCCAAGTCAAGCGTGCGTAAAGAAGTTTTACTTCAAAAATTACATTGATAACGTTTTTGGAAAACCGAATACTTATTTAAAAAACAGTAAAACATAACTAACGAAATTCTGACTTATTATTAAACAAATTACCTTCTTCATGAATTTCTCATCAGTATCAAAACGTTTTGGCAAACTCGTACCGGTAGAAAATCGATCCGCATTACCCAAAACGAATTCGACATCAATCATCGTTCGAACGCTGCAACCACCGTAGCTTCTGTTTAAACCCCATCCATCTTCTCGGATACCGATCAAAGGCGCGCGACAGTCGACATAAACAAAAGCCCTGTAGCAATTCTTCAACGCCACACTCGTCTTTTGTCAATGGCGAGGTGTCACAAGAAATCATCCGTCATATTAAATCTAACGCAACGTCTTCTCATTGTTTCGCCGTCGTCATAGAGTCGTACAATGGCCGCCGTGGGCGTTATTCAATGCACCGCCCCTATTATTGATGACTAAGAACTAGTCGCTGGGGACACGGAGATCCCAAACTGTTAAGCCTGTAGTATTACTTGTTGCTACTTATTTCACCCTTAGTGGAAAACTACCCCAGTAAACCTTACCTTTAGTTTAATAAACGTTCGCTTGTTATTTAACGGCAATTAAAATGAAGTAAACTTTTGTAAAATAAAGAAAATATGGACCTATTGCTCCTGGCTAAGCCGAGACATTTGGATGGGCGATTAAGGGCTGACCTCCAACCAATTGGTGTGTGACCTAGTAAAGATATACAATAATAATAAATTATTTAAATTAAACACACAGAACACCCAACGAATGGAATCTCCATGGCGGGTTTTTCTTGAGACTACTGGTTATTATTTATAAACTAAAACGCAAGCAACAATTTAATACATAAAACAGTGTACTACCAAAATAAATAAATTGAATACTAGAATCCAAACTGCCAAACAACGTAACCATAGCAATGACATTAACGCGACTATGATACCCGAATATAGGGAAACAAAATTCTGTTTTTTGGCCAAATATCTGAAAACATTGTGTCGTTTTATCCAAAAATAACAAGTACCATCAGTGTACTACAACAAAGAACCTGAGTAGTTCGAAACCAAAACATTTTTTTCTTGAGTCTTGATATAACATAAGTTTAAACATTGAGGATTTTCCAAATCCGAAGATAAAACCACTTTGTTCGATTTTCAAAAGCTTATGAAAGTGCGTAAATATTACGTACACTTATACGTACGAGTACCTATACACTTCATACTTATCCACAGGCTCCGATATAATTCGTGCTCATAGATTATAATTTTGCTAAAACACCCTCCTACCCTGATTTTCATGGAACCTCCCCCCCCCCTACCCCCACGGAACGCTAACGTAATACTTTCATACATAATTTAGGTAAAAGTAAAATTACACCTTGCATATGTTACACTGATTGAAGAGGAAATCAAACTTCCCCAGGAAATCAGTATATGTTAATAGGTATTAGTTACAAAAAACAATTTTTGGAAAGATAAAGAAAGAGCAAGTTCTATATTGGAAAGATAAAGAAAGAGCAAGTGCTATATTGGAAAGATAAAGAAAGAGCAAGTGCTATATTGGAAAGATAAAGAAAGAGCAAGTGCTTACTGTAAGACAATTGGACTCAAAATAATTTAAAGAAAAAAGGGCATAAATTAATATTTATTTACACTCGTCAATTCAAATATTTTTTTTACTTTCATTACATATTTCATATAATGAATTACAAGTAACAATATGCTATTAACAATTTATTTACAACTTATATACATGTGTCATATTTAAGATCTTCCAATCTGCGTTATTCTGTTAAGGATAGGACGATGATAGGAAAAGTACGAAATGAAAAGGAGTGTTTCAAGTGTAATGTGTCTTGAAAAAGTCAAATCGATGAACTGCTAGCTCTGACGTTACGACGCTTGAGCCCACTTGGGCCGATCGTGCCTCTCTATCACTTGTTCCGCGCTCTCGCTTGCACGCTCAGTCTCAGGCGGAACGTGACACTTTTTCATGCGTGCATCCGGTGTTAATCGATTTATAAGACGTTATCATGTCAAAAAATATAGGTCAAAATTAATTTATATTTATTTCATTATTCCAATTATTGCTCGCCAGAGTAAAACACATAGATGATACGACTATTAGTTTCATTTGTTAACGTTAAGCATCAATTCACGGCGTCGTTCATGGGTTCTCTGTTTCAATGTGGATTTCTTATTTAACGCTGCTTGTGGAATCTACTAAGAGTAAGCAGTATTATATAACGTGGTCTAAAAGCTTGTTGGACGTTATGATGACTTTTAAAAAAGCGAAGCCAAGACGTATATTCGTCGTACTTACGACACCAGCTTTCATATTCAACTTCATCCAAATGGAAATGTAAATAAAAATTAAGTTATAAACTTCGTATACTTTTACAAATATAGCTTATTTCGAGATAAATAATACAATAATTATTATATAAATACATAATGCGATATATAAATATTGATATATCGTCTTTGAAGAGAAAATTGATAATCGCTTTTCTTAATATATTGTACTACAATTAATATTCTAATAGCAATTTAGAAAATTAAACGGATATTTCCCATCTATGTGTTTATAAGGAAAAACTATAACCCACCTACCCTCCGACAAAATGGATGCCAAACAAACATTTTCGATAATATTCCACAACTCGCTTAAATTATTATACACCATTCCAACCGCAACGTTTGGAAACCACGTACCTAAGCGATTAACATTGTTTTCTCAAAGCCTATCGATTAAAAGCCAATGTGGGTGATAACCCTCGCCAGAGATTATGGAGGCGCACACTGTCGAACGACTGCGCCCTCAATTTCGATTTTAATTAAAATAATTTGCCAAGAGATCGCGCTCCAATTTATTTCGTAAGTCCAATTGTGAAAGCCGACACACATTTTGTTCAAATGCTTCGAATATGACGGGGGCGTGCTGTCAAGTGCACATGTTAACGTTACTTTCGAATGCAATATGCACTTGTCTACTTGCCAATCGCTCCAGTATTGTAGCAAAAAGTAATCAAATGATGACGCTCTATGATCCCGCCCTGATTAACTTGTTTATTTTATTCATGTTCGTACTTATTAAAAGTGATCATCTCAGTTTAGTTTATTTGTAAACGTCCCATATATAGTTGTATTGTACCCATTTTACGTTGGCATTGGAGCATATGAAATCCTATAGTATTTTTCACTTTGAAACGTTTAGTCTAATTCTAATGTTAGAACTACGTAAAAATCTCAGGTGCCAGATTTCTAATTTAATTAATTGGTCGTAAAACAAGAATATGTGTACCATTAATTTCTTTGGAATATTTAAAGTGAAAACATGTTGGAATAGTTCAATGAAATAATATGAAACTTTTCAAAGTCCAGAAAATTCCAGAAACTCCAGAAAATAGCAATCAAAGGCTTTAATTTTTAGCCGCTGCGAAACTCCAGAAAATAGCAATTAGCAAACATGGTTAAATTTGTATGTACATGTCTCATATAGCACGCAAAACGCAATATAATAATATTTAAAAAGTCATTATTTGAAGTAGGTAATGTAATCTGCTATACTAGTACATACTGATCCTAATCTAGTTTGAGCTAATTTTTTTAGGAACTACATCATTTCTGTCATCTAAAAAGAGTTACTTTGAATCCATAAGTTTAACAAAGCACCACTATAAATCTTGTCATTATCTATAATTGGTATTGCAGCATACCGGCGATAACGAAGGGATTGATCACCATCCATGACGAGTCCCAGTGCGTATGATTGACCAGTGAAAATGCAATATTTGTTTGTTGGTATTTAAGTGCAATGTGATACTCTCATTCCTACTTCGATAGAAAATGATGTGAAGATAAATAAAAATAATGGAATCCGTCTGACAATTTAAGAATAATTTCTCCAGTATTTTTGCCCGTAACTTCATTTTACCAGTTGTTGGTGATAGTGAAACATATATATATATATATATATATATATATATATATATATATATATATATATGTATATATATATGTGTATATATATATATATATATATATATATACATACATACATACATACATACATACATATATACATACATATACAGGATATCCAGTGGCAGATTTCAAAGTTTGAATAAACATAGTTTCTGAATGCAACACATAAGAGGGGCGCGGGGGGCGTCGTTAGAAGCGCAAGCGGTGCGGATATTTTAGTAGCCATGGAACGGTGGAGTGAAGAGCACCGCGCTTTTGCCGTCGAGGCGTACATTTCGAGTGGATTTTCGCTGTCGGCGGAGGTGATATTGTTAAGATTTCGTACTGCTACCCGGATGGGCAACATATTCTTTATTGACGAAGCTCTCTTTCACATTGGAGGATATGTGAATAAGCAGAACTTTCGTTACTGGGATGTCCACAACCCAAGACAAATGCATCAAGAGCCTTTGCATAAGCCTAAAGTAACACTCCGGTGTGCTATGTCTGCATCTGCAATCATAGGGCCTTATTTCATTGAAAATCAACGTGGCCAAACTGTAACTGTGAATTCACATAGGTTAAAATCGGTTGTTTACAAAACAAATCCGAGCACAGTGACACAACTTAAAGAAAATATTCGAGCCGAAGTCAGTAGGACACCCCAGTCGCTCTGCAAACGCGTTTTTGAAAACATGCGTGCTAGACTCGAAGAGTGTGTCAGACTCGATGGCCGCCATTTGGAAAACGTGGTTTTTAAAAAATGAAGTCCACATTTGTTGTTATAAAGTTAAAATAAACCTACTTTGTATTAGAGGTGTAGTTTTTTTTTACAATTTTTCAAACATTGAAATCTGCCACTGGACACCTGTATATAGTTAATGGTTCATTGCGTCTTATCAATAGGAGGACAATACTTTCTTCATTATTACAGCTATGAAAGCCCTATTTAATTTGCTTAGTACTTTGCAACGGGAAAGCAAACAATCACACGAAACATTAAAACATTATTTGTGTATTTTACCTTTATTTACGACTTTATTATTTCTATTTCATCATATGTATGATATAAAATTCAACAGCTCGTTGGCAAGTCATTTTATATTTTTTCCCACTATAATATTCCACGAACTTGTGTAAAATCCTGAATTCTTTCCCACGCATACTTCCAAAGTCACATGAACCCGTAGGTCACACAGACTAGAGGTGAATAAGGGTAATAAGGGGTCACGTTGTATAGCGCGAACGTGCATCACTGCTTGTTATAACATTTTTCGATTACAAATAGTATTTAATGAAACAAAATCCATTTATTTCATTCAAGTGCAGACTTGGAAGTTCAAAAAGCTCTCTTTGCATTAGACACCAAAATTAGTTTACGATTTCTTTGTATTTAATAATAGATATTAATTAACCTGATGTTTACTAATTTGTATTTTGCTACATTCGCCTACGACTTCCTTATGCATCAAAAAATTCACATTTCTTATAATACAACCAAAATTAATTGAAACAAGAACACATGAAATATCTACGTTTCCCGGACAAGTATCTCGGTCCAGGCGTTTCACATATTCACTGGAGCTTATCAACCTTAAACTAGACTTTGCATGACAAGTAATTTAATTACTCCAGGGGATATCCGAATTTCCTGGATCCCCTCTTCACCTAAATATGTGCCTGACACTTTCTAGATGACTGAATCGAAGGAGACTTATAACGCTAACGATTTTACCTGCCCTCACTCGGGGCCAGATTTGATAGGGCTCCTAATAATATTTGTAATAAATTATATTAAAGATTTAAAAGTATGAGGTTTATAAGATAGCTGTTAAATAGCATTATTACGACTCGAAGCGATCATAAAAAGGAAGCACGACTCGTTATTTTTCAATTCCTCTATTTGCAAAGTTCTATATCTATATATACTATTTGTAATAGAAATGGTCTCAAATGAGAACCATTATTGTTTTATTTGTCTGTTATTTTTGTAAGTCAACATTTTTTTTTCAGATTACATTTTTATTAAATATTAACTAGTTTTCCATTTGTAAAGTGCATTTTTACATCAATATTCAACTTTTTTTTTTAAATTCAGCATGGTAAATATGATTTGGGGATCAGCATCTATATAACTTTGACAAAATACCAAAGCTTACTTTTACCCGACCGCGTGTAAGTGATGTGAAGATGTCAACAACGTCACACAATTTTTTTTCGAAATCGCATAACTTTTTGTCATTTATTCCTTTTTAAGTTTCTCTTTCTTCAACATTTTACAAGTCTATAACCAGCGGTCTGAAAGGTAGAATCTGATGATAATTAAAGAGAGAAACAGGAAACACGTAACCGCAAAGGATAAAAAAGGAACCACATAACAATTCAGGTCTTTAAACAGAAAAACCTTAAAGACACACAGTTTTTTAGTAACGATATTGAACTGTTGCATAAATAAACAAAAATTGTACAATAATTGTTGAAAGTCTGAACTCGCATTTTGTTGATTTGGGTACGACTAATCGCTGCCGTTTGATAATTTGTCTTTCAATAAATGTTCGCGCCGGGGCCATTGTCGATGCACATTACAGATACCCGCTGACATAATGTCGGTAAACGAAGTGAAACTACGTAATTACCTGACCTTTAGTGCATTTCGTACGAAGAATGAGAGGCATGAACGTTGCGCAAGGATCGACGGATTTATCGCTCATCATTATCGGAGGGGCGTCGCTATCGAAATATTTCGATCTCCAATTACTGGACGCTTTACGCGAGATTCAATAATCAGCTTGTTAAATTTGGAGATATTTGAAAGGCCACAATTTGACCTACCTTTACGCTTGCATTTTGCCATCGAATAAAGTAGTCGAAAGTTTGAAGACAAATTAATTTTGAATTTAGAAAAGTATCAAAACGTTTCGTGGGTGTTCATGGGAAATATTGAGGCATATTTTGATCACAAAGGCGACGAGTGTAATGTATAAACGAAATGAAGCTGTAATGAAACTGACTATCAAAATTAATATAAAAATATGGCAGAAAAATTAAAAAACGTAAAGGAAAATTGTGAATTCCGGTGTATCATAATGATACGTAAAAGCATAAATAATCTCATCCACATCCTACACCGTTCAGAACAGCAGCATGCTACTTAAAATTATGAAAATAGGTTTCAGATCCTGAACACAATAGATTGATATCCTTTCTAAAAGAAAATTTTCAGGTAATTAATTTGCCCTCTCTAAGTTATCTAATTTCCTTATAAAAAATTTCAAATTTCTACATCAAACTGATTTTGAGAAAAACGGCAAAAGAAAGACAGACAGAGATACGAACTGGGATTATTTTATAGAGTTTTCGTTTTTCTCCTTCTTTTGACCCAATTCACCATTCTAGATTTGCATATGCAATTTTAAGTTTATTATTCAAAATCTTGAAATCAAATTATTATATGTATAATTAAAAGGAATAATTAGGGAGAAATGTTTACTATTGTGTTTCTTACTTCGACGATATTTTCTAGCAAAACAATACTAGACAAAAAATATTACATACAAATTCTGAAGCATTTATCATTAAAATGTTTACTATTGTGTTTCTTACTGCCACGATATTTTCTAGCAAAACAATACTAGACAAAGAAAATATTACATACAAATTCTGAAGCATTTATCATTAACTAAAATGTTTACTATTGTGTTTCTTACTGCCACGATATTTTCTAGCAAAACAATACTAGACAAAGAAAATATTACATCCAAATTCTGAAGTATTTATTATTAACTAAAATGTTTACTATCGTGTTTCTTACTGCCACGATATTATGTAGCAAAATAATAATAGACAAAAATAAATATTTCATACAAATTCTGAACCATTTATTTTTAACCAAACGAAACATACAAACTCACGACGAACAAAGGGAAAATTCTTTGAAAACTGGATTTAGTGTTTCCACAACTTTCGGCAATAGTTACTACGTGTGCTAAGTATACCTGATTATCTATTTATTTGCCTTCAAGTTTACTAGTGCGCAGCGAATTCGAATATCCTCCGCTGAGCCGCGATCCGTACGAAACTTAGTACAATAAGATGATTAAGCTTGTGCACAAATCGTGAAAATCTTCTCTGGTACACACACAAAGGGATTATTGTTATCTACCTTTTTATGTCCCATCCGATTTCTCATTGATATATTAACTTTTCACTATTTACAAGTCAGGAAAAATATTAACCCTTGTAGAAAGTATATTTTAGTTATTGTTGCAGACAAATGTGTTATTGAAAAAATTAGATTCTTCAAACTTAACATTTTCTTATAGGAAATATATATATATACGGTGCAAACCGTGTTCTGGCAAAACCTTCAAGTTGCTTCAAAATTATTTACTGCTTAGTCACTATTACACTAAAGCTTGATTTGTTAATTTTCAACAAAAATCAAATTGATTAAAATGTATTATTTGAATTATGTGTATAGTATTCATTACTTACATGCTTGAATTTTTAACTATTGTGTTTCAGTGACCATCTTCATTGATGAAGCGATATAAGCAGTCTTGAATATCATATTAAGAATTTACTACTGACTAACTGACCTATTCTCTAGAGAATCGTATTCTCTATGGAATGTGATTTGTTTATACCAAACCTGTCCCATCACAAGACTTACAATTTCCATGTAAAATTATATGGCAGTATAAAACGGCTAACTGGCACTGGCAGCCACTACCAGCGACATCAGACTGACATATTCACATACTAGACTAGAACCATTATATTCAATTTAGCGTCACGAATTACAAAATTATGGTGCAAAAATGAAGTGACACGGCGATTGCTCCGCAGCTTCAGAATAAATTTCGCAAGCCAGCTCCTTGAATACGAATCGTGTTTATCGGTCACTTTGATTCTCACATTAGACAGTGAGCTATTTAAAAAGGATAAAAAAAATAATATTTATGCCCACCTCGTCTTAAACGGCATTAGTAAATCCAGACGCCTGACATTTGCAATGTGAACGAGGTCACACAGCGGCTGTCAAGCGATGCTTGAATTAGTATTTCGCCGTGTTCATTTTTTAACAACGCCGTATCGTCATCTAACCTATTGTGTAAGATTTATATGTGTGTAGTTGTTTTAATAATGCACATGCTGTTAATATCGGACGGTTAATAAGGTACCAATATGTTATTTTGCTTTAATGAAATTACCAAATGTCGACATCGGTCAGGTTATTTGTCCTATTGCTTCATGTTTTTTTTTAATGAGCGTAAAGTGTAAAGAAATTAAAAAGTAATATCTTAATACTATAGGTATCGTCATCTAAACCAATAATTGTCTTTTTTTATAATTACTTAAATTTTTAAACTTCTATTATGTCTGATCGAAACGACACCTACGACCAAAGACTTACTCTCGATCGACAAGAACCTACCTTCGTAATAACTGATGGTAAAATCCATCGACACATAGGTTCACTTAAGCATTTATTACTGATCAGCGTAACTAAATATACACTAAACTATTTATGCGAATAAACAATAATAATTTTTTATTAAACTAAAGTCTTAAAATCCAAATTGTATTTCCCTCTCGGAAATGAAAATTGTTTAAAGCGATAGGTTCGGTATTTAATACTCGATCATACCTGTTTGTCTTGATTGATAAATGCATGAAGCGTAACAAGTCCTAATAGTAACAACTGAGTACGTTTCATTTACTACTACACTTTATTACTATAAAGTGTACTATAAGATAAAAACGGAGATAAATACGGGAGTATTTTTGTCAGCTTTCAACTGCATAACACGGGCTTAACGTTTCGTTTCAGGTTCTTGACGACGGTAGTAAAAATTTTAATCTTCTATTAATTTATATTTTTTTCTTAACGTAATAAAAGTAATTAAATATATATATATATATATATATATATATATATATATATATATATATATATACAATTAAAAGAGGTTCCCCGCTTTATTATACCATCGTGTTATCGAAGTGGGAACTTATCGGTTTGTTTAAACTTGGCGACAATTACACCTGAGGTTAAGTTATTAATACAATTAATACAAGAGCGATCAATTGTAATGAAGCATAATAATATAATTTAATATAATTGACACTCTTGAGATAATGAGTGATAAAATGAATAAGCTGCAAAAGGAAAGTTAATAAGTAAGATACTATTTTGTTTTCAGTTCGATATGTGATCAATAAATGGATTATTGCTGAATCGCTAGTATAAAATTCATATATATATATATATATATATATATATATATATATATATATATATATATATATATTTATATATACGAAAGTGTGTAGATAATATTTCACAACTTGTAAAAAATATTCGTCTCCATCAAGAAAAATTGTCTTTAAAATAATTTTTTAACATCTTACAATTAAAAACAGCGAAACCATGAATATAGTCTTTCGTGAAATAAGAAAAGGAATGTTTTATTAACTTAAATATTCGCATATTTTAGTAAATAACTCCACTTTAAGTTGTCAAAGACATGCCTACGCAAATATTTAAAAGCTTTACTTTATGAAGCCGTCAATCTATTCCAGGTATTGTGACAATAATGGGGTGAATAAAGTTCATTGCTTCTTTATATTGCGATTGCTCGTAAAGTGGTAGGGGAAGTACATTATTACAATTACGGTTTTACTCACAGTGCAGCCAACGGCGAAAATTACGACTGTGAATAAAAGTCGTAAATTGTGTCAAAGTTTACAACCTCGCGGCTAGCCCTTATATATATATAAAACCCTGTTAGTTGAAGTATCTAGTAAATAACGGAGAAAAGTAAATAGATCACACTCTTTTTGGATTATTGTTTGGTGGAACCAAATCCATATTTTCGTAAAATAAGAGGATATGGGAAGTTTGGTAAATCTGCCATTTTGAAAAATGCAAATTGTGTTGTCCCGGTAATAGCGAGAATTAAAACACCAAGTCTTTTTAAAGTGATCTAAATTCTCTACAACTTTTATCAATCGACTACGCCGTAGCAAAGGAAGAGTAATGAATTTATGTATGTATCTATATACGAATGTTCATCGCAACTCAGAAACTGCTGAACCGTTTGAGTAAATAAGGCATCAATCGGTTTATATTTAATGGAAGAAAAAACTGAAAAGTTTTTTCGACGTAGTCGGGTTTTACATTTGTTATAGCTTCGTTTTTATGTAATATAAATATTTTTAGCATAAATAATTTTTTTTTTTAAATTCATAATCGATCAATTTTTAATTTTTAAAAAATTATTTTGCAAACGGTTAACATATTTTAAGCTCACTTTATATTTAGTTACACATACTCACTAACACAGTTCTTTTACGGAGCTGCCCTAAGATACATTTATGTGTTTATTTCTCTTTTTGATCGAATTCATTTTGAATCAGCTTTCCTATTCTGCATTTTATCCAAAAAAAATGTTTTAACTCAAAACTGCTGCGCTCATTCAAACTGCTTTTATTCTACTCCGCTTCACTAGTGAAATGGATATTTGGATGTTTGCCCTGAATGATTTTGAAATTACTGAATTCTCATTGTTACGTAATAAGCGTGTATATATATATATATATATATATATATATATATATATATATATACACGCTTATATCATTATCAAATAATTTGTATTTTGTAGTGTCTATAGTACTCATTTTGTATTAGTTTAAACAAATTTTTCCAAGAATTTAAATATCGTTAGAATACTATATAAAACAAGTATTCTTCCAATTTGCTGGATTTTGAAGACAAAATTTTTATAGCTCGTAATTCCCAAACAAATAGTTAAATGCTTAAAATTATCTTGTCTGAACAATTAAGTTAACAAATACAACGTTTAGATAAGTAAATAACAGGGGGCAAGCCGACAAAATGGTCTGCGTCTGTTTATTAAGTGCAATTAAGCAATTAAGATTATAATTAAATTAAGATTATATAGTATATAATAGGCCACCTGAAGATGTTTTAATACAACGAAACCTAGATCGTGGTAAAGAACTTAAAGAAAATAGAAATAATACTACATCACGTAGTTTTATTTAATTGTGAATAATTAATTTCTACAAAATTAACGCCAAATATATTCAATATTTATTGTGCTTTTTAATATTCATCGAAAAATTTGTTCATTTATTTTACTTTATTATATATGGATATTTTACTATTTTGTATATTTTATTATATAAATGCTAAAACATATAAATAGTGCCTTCTTTTTATTAAATGCAGCTGCAGTAAAAGTAAAAAACTCACAATTGGTAAATCTATTAATTGAGATAAGAGGTGAAAGATTATCTCAATACCTTCCCAGATGATTGGAAATCTTAATCAACGCCTGAATTGAAGCGAGAGAGAGAAGCCATTTAATATCATTTTAACTCTAGACTAATGATGACAGAATCTGACGACTCTCCTATTATATGAGTGATTCGTCTTCCACTCTTACTATATTATTAGATTTTACACACGACTATATAAACGCCAGTTGAACGTGGGTAACCCTGAGTTCAAATGCCAAACTGTCTATAAGTTTAATAAACAAAAAATTAACATTCAAAAACATAACGACGAAAAAATAATGAAAAGGCCAAACTGGTAAAAGGCTACTTATGCAACTGGCACGTGCACAACACCTATGAATAAATCACTAACTGGCGTAATAGTACTCGGTATGGAGAAGATGAACAGTTTCAGTTGAAACGAATTTTCATTCTTTGTCTTGTGTTTTGTTCCAGATGACGTCACACGAGAGGCACAATAGAACTCAATTTCGCTTGAAGCGACCCGGTCCTCATGTTATGTCCGCTTTACAAGGTACGCAACTCAATGTGTAATACGTGCTTGCTCGTTTAAATTATTTGTAGGATTGCATTGCTGTGATGCCGCAATAACTCCGAAATTGTAGTCGGAGGGCACACGAAGTGACATAAGTTCGAAGTGCTAATGATGTGTTGAATAATGTCTTTGATACGATGGAAAGAATTTACAAGACTATGGTCAACATACCTGATATTAAGGAAAAAATGGCAGAAAAAGATGTTATACCAGCGAAATAGACTATTTTTATTTCGTAGATAAATTTACGCATTATAATGTACTATTTATTATATTTTTGTGTATAAGTATTAAGTTAAAATTAATTAAAATCGTTTAACAAAAATATTTTCCTTAGCTGGATTATATACTGTCAACCCATTGATTTCATTGTCATCAGATGCATGCGGTCAATGGAGTGTTTATAACACTAATTTATTAGGGGTCTGTTTTTTTTATAAGTATCTGATATGTTTTACAGAGTTAAAGTAGTTATATACAAATACAAGCGCAAGATACAAATAGTTTGTTTATTTTTGGAAAGCAAACAAGTAACCAAAATTGTTTTGGGTTACTTGTTTGCTTTCCAAAAAATCTAATACGAAGGTGACATGTAAACAAACAATTTTTTCACATTCACCTTTTATTAAGATCCAAAATTTAGATATCAGTGATTCATTTTACGTGCATTGAAAATGAAGATATCCACAGGCGTTTGTCGATTAAAAAATAATTTGTATATTTGCTATAAATAAAACATTCACGACTTAAGCACTTAACATATTGTCTTCGCCAGTGCTGCTAGGCACCTTTTCACCAAAAAAGCTTTAATCGATCATTTGCTTCCTACCGTCCTATCATTTAAATAATTTGTTCATTAATCGTTAATAGTATACGGTTAACGTGCAAAATAATATAAATATTTTATTAATCGATTTTTTAATTAAATTCTTCCTTGAGCCAGATAATTATTACGTCCCCTCAATGAAGAAATAAGCGAAATAAAAATCATTTCTACATCTATATCCTTAATAAAACTGTAATGGTGAACAAGTTTGTACAATAAAGATTTTTTGAAAAGAATAAGTTATAGAATATAAAGAGTTATATAATATATAAAAATAAGTTAAGGAATACAAGTCAACCCTTTCCGAAATTTTTTCCTGTCTATCTCTCCTCTTTTTTCCTGTCCTATTATTCCCATCAATAGCATTTCCATTGTACAGACGATGCTCAAAGTACCTCAACCATTAAAATTCAACCTCCATACGCAGAGCGCCGTAAATAAAATGGACACAAAGACAATCTCAAGTTGTGCTCGTAAAATCTTTTAAAGAGTTGTCACAGCGAGTTTGCAAATATAAATTCCAAATCGAATTCTTGCGCCGCAATTGTTTCACCCTCGTTTTAATGACCTGTCTCCCCTCAAGTGAGTGCTCAATTTGTGGGCTACCGGAGTACTTTAGATGGAAAATATTTTATTCTTTTGATATCCTAATTTGTACTTTGAAAATTGTAATGATTCTCGATGGAAAGCTTTTTACTGCTATACATACTATGAATATTGTAAAATATTCTGTATGTTATTTATATTCTGAAAGTATCTTCAAAAATTCTCGATATTCTAAGAAACATTCTAAATTACTTTGTGATTTATGGAACGTAACATCACTTTAATATATAAAAGCAAACTTTAAAAATTGTCCCACAAATTCAACATTTATCTTTCTTCTTTTATATTGCGTTTTTATTTATGGCGCCTGTCATGTACATTTTAGGATTCAGTTGGAAAATATGGAACCATTATAAATTCGTAAAGTAGCAACCTCACAGTTTCAGCAGTCATATGTCTGTTAAATTTTGTAAGTAGATGCTTCAGCTGGAGAGACATTTTTTTAAATATTTAAATAAAACTTGTTTGTTACACCTCCCGGTTCATGTAAAATGGGCAAAAAATATTTCGCGTATGGCTTTGAGTAGCTTAGCATTATGTAAGTGTTTTAAAATGAAACGTATATTTTTGCAAGAATTCCAGTTTTAAGCTTTGCGAAATGTTAAACTTTGAAGTTTAACATTTTCATTTCTTTGAGGTATCGCACAACGGGTTCCCGTTGCCCGATACCTCAAAGTTTCTCCTCCGCCTAATTACGGATTTGAAATTGAGAAGTAATTTTGGATAATAACATTTAATTAGACTTTCTTATTAAATTATCATTTAATTTAACTTTCGAATTAAATTATTTTGATTAACTTGTGTAAACAATTTCAAGAGATATGGTACTATGAAATTCTTTTTGGGGCATGTTGCGATGCGCTCTTAGTGATATTTTCTTTTTCTTTCAAATGTTCAAGTTACAAACAAGAAACTACATTTCTACGTAGTCACGTTTTAACTAACAGATCATTTTTTTAATAGCCAAATATATCGACACAATCGAATACATTATTTATGAATTACATGTTAATATGTCGGATAACTAATATTTATGTATAGTTTTTTTTTTTGGTTAGTTCTAAGGGGTTCCTTTTCTAATAATAAGACAATTTTATTATTCGTTTGCGTAGAAGATTCGGTTAAAACAACAGACATTTCAGTTGTCATTTTCTGTTTTGTATACTCTATAAATCTAAGGTCTACTATTGTGTACAAATACACTGAAGATCTTTAGTTTAAAGTTGATTTCGAACAGTGAATCGATCCGATAAAACATTTCAGAAAAAGCTCATCTGGTCACCATGATAAAATTCCGTTAACTTGCTTTATATCTTTTATTTGAAATCAGTAATATGTTTTGTGACAGTGGTATATAGACTTATCCAGTTAAAATGATTTTTGAAGTGTGTGTCCTATGATAAAATTCAGAATAAAATCAGGCACTTCAAAGAGAAATTTGATTTTGCTTTTATGCTGTTAAAAACGATATTTAAATAAATTTTATTAATAAAACCAAAGCCTCAATATTACTTTAAATTTTAAAAATTTTATTTTTTTATTTTTTTTTTTGCAAATCCTACCTAATATATCCTAAATATCTACCCTAATATATCTCTGAAAATATTGTTTGGATAAAAAAATTCGCACCAAAACGATAGATAACACTACAAATACTACAAAGAATTTTACGTAAAAACGTTATAAAATCCGATACATAATTTAATTACCCAAATAAACTAGACAACATTCAACATTTTATATTATCAAAGCATATTAAAATTACGTTACTCGCTTACAGACAGAAACAAACCACGACAAGGACTGAGCATTTCATGACAAATAAAATAAAACTGGACAACCCACGTGTCACAAATCGATGAATTTTATTATCATTAATTTTGCACTATATTATAATGACATTAATGTCAAACTAGGCTTATACAAAAACCCGTAAATGGAACAAAAAATATTATTTCATTTAGTGAATTTTTTATACCACGATATGGACTGAGCCTTTCATGACAAATATCCATACGTAAAACTGGACAACCCACGTGTGACAAATCAATTAATTTTATCACCATTAATTTTTCACTATATTATAATGATATTAATGTCAAACTAGGCTTATGCAAAAACCCGTAAATGGAACAAAAAAATTTCATTAAGTGAATTATTTATACCACGATATGGACTGGGCCTTTCATGACATATATCCATACGTAAAACTGGACAACCCACGTGTCACAAATCGATGAATTTTATTACCATTAATTTTGCACTATATTATAATGATATTAATGTCAAACTAGGCTTATGCAAAAACCCGTAAATGGAACAAAAAAAATTTCATTAAGTGAATTATTTATACCCGTGAATTAAAGTATCGCATAAATGAATATTTAATTTCGTTAGCACTCTGTCTCTAATGGCGGAGTCGTAGCATTTTACTACAGCATTTTTATTGCGCAATTAACACATTAATTGATGAAAGGATGTTGTTATCATAATTCTTAAGAGGGCAATTCATTATGATGTCGAGATGTTGGGAGACAGAGTTCGGAAAAGGCCAAGGTTCGATTATTTAAAAATGTTTCGAACCGGAATGTCCCCGTTTGATTGTTTCTGATTTCATACACGTCTCTTCAATTGTCTAACTTTTTTATACGTATGTCAAAACGCTTTGATATATCGTGCTTATAAATATATTTAACAACATATAAGGTCAATATTTTATGTAAGGGGTACAGGGTTTTTTCGCCTTGTTGTGGCTGTAGGTGGAAAAGAAATGTGAGAAGGTTAAAGAAAAGCCGGTCGAGTGTGGATATTTTCTGACCACGCACGAAGTAGTATTCCGAAGTTGTCTATATTCCTTGTAATTATTGACGCAAGTTAACTGAAGTAAATTTATTTAGCAGTTCTAACAAGTGCAATACTTAATTTTTTTTAAATTTCAAATCTGTGGTTGAAAAAGTTTAAGAATGGAGATACAACGCACATCACATAGAAATTTAATATATCGCACTTATATTAGACGCCCTTACAATTAAGTTGTACAACATTTCAAATGCTATTTTTGGTTTTCAGTCAAAGTAATACATAATATGTGCACATTTTAAATATATAGTTTTTTCCCGTTTATATGGCATCTTAAGGATAGACGAACACACAGAGGGAAATAATAATGTTCCGTAAACACTTCCACAGTTCTGTGTATATTCTAACAATGTAATTGCCGTATAAATATGGTTGCATTTTCAAATAAAAGTTGATTTTGTTATTGGCAAGTCATTTCGAAACTCGTTGCCTTCTGCTTATTTTAAATTTTTTTGATTTTAAATTTTCGAAAAGATATTTCTTTGAAGTTTTATACAATTTGTCAAACGAGTTGTGCAAAAATCAAATTACAATTTGCAAAATAGTCTGCTGCCACTGTATTGATTCTCCATAATTAAATAAATTGAAACAAACTGAGAGTACAAAGAGGTCATTGTCACGACGAAAGGTCACAGTTACGTCTTAAAAGAAAGAAGTTGAAAATTTGAAGACTGATTTACATAAACTTCGATCAGATTCTAAGTTAGAGCAACAGAGTTAGGTTAAGTCGCGCTCTGAACGATCGTAGGAAATCTCACTTGCGTCATTGTAGATTAGTAACTTACACACGTAGATGAAACATTAACAATGAAACTTAGTAACTTCAAGAGACTTCAGCGATTTAACTAAATTCTAGTTAAACTTAGTGTTTGAGTGCCGCATCAATTCTAAATACTCAACTGAGACGCGCGTGCGTCGCGAACGTCGAGCGAATCCCCGTACCGAGCAAGTGTTCGATTAACAAATCCATGAATATTCAAGTATTTCTGCAATCAAAGCGGGCGCAACACTAGCTGGCTCGCACCGCCGCAGCCTTCTCACGATCGGTATCGCTGTTTCTGCTACCGCTGTGTGGAACGGATATTAGATTCTCGATGGTCGCGCTTGTAGAGGCCGAGATTAACGTACTTGAGCTGACTGAAGATGAACCTCGGAGAGGATGGGTCAAAAAGATCACCGAACATGGTCACGCTTATGTATAATTGCTACGCATTGTATTCTATATTTAGAACGAATATTTAATGTTATTTTGGGATATACCAATACACAATTTTTTCTTGCCTTCTTTAGGCAGTGTGTTTGTTTGCCCTTCTTTCACGTTGCAACGGAGCAATGGATCGATTTTTTGCACAGAGATAATTGGCGGGCCGGGAAATGATATAGCTTATTTTCCATACCGGAAAAGCTTATTCCTTTGGGTAACTTCACAACGAAGCAACAGATTGATGTGTTTTTTTGAACGTTACATACACAATATAACGAAATGATGAAACCGTTCTCTTTAATCCCTAGTTTAGAGGAAAATATTTTGTATTTCATTGTCGTTTGTATTATAAAGTGACGAAAGTAAAGACTTAGTATTTAATTTCTTGTAATCGTTCTAGATGGCGTTGCGAATTTTAATTCCTGCCTATAAGTTGTTAACTATAACCATGCGACCAAAACCACGGGTAAAACAAGTCATTTATATGTTATAAATGACTTGTTTACCCGTGTAAAGTCACAACAACATCAAAGTACAAGTCATTTATATGTTTACTTACTGTATGAAAGAAGCCTTAACACAGTTGAATTGAGTATGTAAGACAGTCGCTTTAAAAAAAAAAGTAAATATAATTTATATCAAGTTTAATTTTTTTCAGCTTGATTGGAAAAAATAGTTTTGACATAAATGGATATAGGTGTTTTAGTTGTACCAAATTAATTTTTAACATTCTAATATAGATAAAAGAAATAAATGTAGCTTAAAACTAAAGAAAATTTCAAAATTCTTTTGGTTATTAAATGAAAGAATATTCGTTAAAAACGACGTGTTTAACAAGAATAATTTTCGCCCCCGATTATTGTATTGTAAAAATGATTACATAAAATATTCCGCTTACAAACTGCGATTTTGTAATTAAATTCTCGTTATACTTTTTTCGACCTAATTAACATTGTTTGTGACACTAAAAATTTTAATACAAACATGTTTAATTAAAAAACACAAACGTAAAACAAGCAAAAATTTAATTAAGTATTAAGATTGCGTAAAGAGTGATTTTAAATTTGAAGTTTAGCAGTCCTTTTTAGCAGTAGACATTAACTTGATTCTTTTATTAAAATAATTGCTGGCAGAATTTTCTTTTTTTTACATTATTTTTATGTATCTATTCAAAGTAAAAAAAAAGTAAAATTTTCATTGATTATAAATTGCACCATTATTCATTTACACCCAAACTAGCGACCGCCGCGGCTTCACTAGCGTGGACTAATAATTTTGTATTATATATTCGTAATTACCCGTGGAAACGAAACATTTTCCCGCAGGAATAATAGGTTCTATCCTAATCTAGGTCATTATCTAAGGCATTTATACGCGCTTTTGAATCGTCGATCAATTTATCGTCAGTTTGAAAAATAGTCTCTGCTTGAGAAGAATCCGGCAATAAAATCGGAAGGCCAGATTTTTTTTTTAATCTTTAATAACGATATAGATTTTACAAATTGTGTAGACACAATTACATAAAAAAAAATTATGGGTGTGTAAATTTATGTTTGATAAAGCATTCCGTGCCGAGCTTTTTATCTTCTAAATAATTTAATATTTTGCAATAGATTTTTGCAAAGGTTGCGCTTGACTATGCTTTTGAATATATTTACTAATTAAAAATTCAAATTAATTAACGTCCACTGCGTAGGAAGCCGACCGTGCGACTGTGCCGTGCGGGTATTTTTCTCATAGACATAAACTCCGCCCACTCCCCCACCCCCTTCTCATTTGTATCATATTTACGCAATGAGCGCCAACGCGCTTGATCGTTATGATGAACCGAAGAATGTAATTTTCATTGTATCTCCTAAACTATGAGAGCAAATATTATAATATATAGGGGATATTTTATCTACATGAAATTTAAAAGTTCAATAAAAATCGACTTCTAATTTTGCGGGTATTTTTCTCATAGACATAAACTCCGCCCACTCGCCCACCCCCTTCTCATTTGTATCATATTTACGCAATGAGCGCCAACGCGCTTGATCGTTATGATGAACCGAAGAATGTAATTTTCATTGTATCTCCTAAACTATGAGAGCAAATATTATAATATATAGGGGATATTTTATCTACATGAAATTTAAAAGTTCAATAAAAATCGACTTCTAATTTTCAATTTTTTTAACATTAAAAACGTTATTGTGGCTTAAATATTAAAATTAGATATATGGTATATATAGATCTTCTAATATATAGATCTTCTAATATTTTCGTTGTACATTTTTCCACGTATAACCATTTGGACAATATAAAATAGTCAACCAGCACTTTTTTTGACTTGATTTATTAATGTCGACATTTCGAACTGAAAACTTATTTTTATCAAAATAAAGGTTCGGTTGTTCCAGAGATTATTCCCTACAAAGAAACGAACAAACAAGCAAATTTTACATCTTTATAATATTAGTATAGATAAACATTTTCAAAGTGTTGCTCACGCTTGTCTACATCATACTCTCGTATAAATTGGCCCGTCCCCAGTTAGCCATGTGCAGCTAAAATCAGGTTAATGATCAATTTGATATTGCCTTTCAAAAATTACCGGATGCATTTTATTTGCGCGTCTTCAAATTTCGTAACTTGCGTTATGAAATTAATTCAAGCTCTCTTGGTTTGACCTCTAAATTTATATATTCCATTTTATGAGAAGCATAACCGTGGTTTAAGTGTTATCACAGTCTGATGCAACGAGATCTATCTTGTTGCGTCAGGATAGTTCAGGTTTCTAAGTATATTTACTGAAAAAAGACATTATTAATTACTTGTACAAGTTGGTTGCTTAATTATAACAAAATTATAAATAACAATATCGAAAAGGATTCTTGTCGCGATTTTTTAAAAATATTTCTTGTATTATTAAAGATATTTTGAAAGTCAAATAAGTGTATTTTTTTGTGAAAACTAGAGATAATTCATTAGATAAGGCAAGTTGAGGATAAGCATTTTTTGTTTTACCAGTAATTTTTCGTCTTCAAAAACCAAGTAAAACCAAAAAACTGTCTCTTCGGACTATAGTGCAAGGTTCGCTTTATTTTGAGCAAACACGCAATCAAGACATTTTTTAATCTTTTTACGTAAGTATACATAATTATGCTCTATATAATATTAATAGCGTGTTGTAAATTGTTTACGGCATAAAATTATATCGCTAGTTGTTATAGTCAAGTGTGTCTTATATTAGCTTGTATTTAATGTGAAAACGTCTAAAGGACCGCTATTCTGCACAAGCCGCTATAAACGCTCGCGTTACATTACAGCAATCAAAACTTATGGAATATTTCCAGTGAAGCTAGGATCTTAAAATTCGGGTCACAGACCGTCTTTATGACACAGCTTAAGAGAAGTCGTGAAGTCTAATTATTTCAGTGTTCAAATTCGTATTTACAGTGGTTGTCATTCGTAGTGGTACCACCGACATCAGCGTACACCTCGCTATGAGTCACACATTGATATAAAAATGCTCTATAAAAAATGACCAAGTTCAAATCACATTTGGGTAATTAGTGATTTGGATAATCAACTCTTTCCAAAAAATGCCAATATAATGAAAACCCTGTAATATTCGTGCTCTTTGGCATATTTCGACTTTTTACTTCAAATAACATCCTCTGAGAAAAACAACCTGTACCAGGTAGACGGAGAGATGGATACTGAAGTAATTCCAAAGTGTTCCATTTTGTCAATTTGGGTACAGGAAGTTAAAACTAAAGAAAAATGATAAGTATTAAGTGCAATTAACTTGTTTCAACTTTATTAACAGTCTTGCTCTAAATTGTCATACAGTTTTCAAGGCAACAATCGAACGGAGTAAACAACTTTCAATTTATTTTAGGAATTCGCATGTAAGTTATGTACTATATTACCAGTAAAATGTTTTTGAAAATACTTAACGTTTCAAGAACATTGTCTTTAAAGTACACGAGCTTACGTGAAAGCTCTTAAATGATCGAGAAGGCAATCGTAATCGCTAGGAATCAATTTCGTTTTATTTGTCCCCGTTTTATTTCTGCATCTCGTCGACCTGCAGTAACTCAACGCCGTGAACCAATTTGCAACAAGTGACGGCCGCGTTTTCGTCACTAAATGCACTGATAACGTGTAAACCGGATTTTGAATTGACCACGAGTTAAGAAATATAATATCTATTTACTTACACTTATCTGTATATTCATTTTATTTCAATAAATATGAAATTCTAGACGTTTTTTCTATCATGTTGCTTTTGATCACGTAGTAATGCTAGGGCTGTAACACGCCTCAAGATATCCCGCCATCTCTCTCTGCTTAAAATATGTCTGGTGCAATCGTACCAGGGATTGTCCACCACAGATTTTATCTGGCCCGACGAAAAACGCTCACGTTTCTACGAAATCACTCACATTTTTGTCGTATGGCTGTGACATACACACGTACAGAAACGTGAGTGATCTTATAAGAGTTCCGGTTTTTCCTTTCGAGATACAGAATTCCAACACGAAAAAATTGTTAATAGAACCTCAATTTTATTCCAAAAAATCTATGGATGCAATATATAAAATAATATATTTGTCACCATTTTGCACCTATAAACAGGTATATTAAAAAATATATCTTACTACATATCAATCTCCCTATGGACACAGTCTAAATTATAACAGACTAAATTCTAGACAGTGCAGTCTAAAGTCTAGAACTCTAAAAATTACCGCATCCTTTGCTACTAACAATCTGTAAAGCATAATTGTTTTATCTAATATCCGGTCGGAAATTGATGTAGATTGTAACAAATGGCTTGTCCATTATTCATACATGTACTTCTGTGTATCAAACTGAATAGAAAATGTGAAGGAATTATATGAAAATTCTGAACCGTTTCTGAAAAAAACTTACTGTGAAAGTGGCTATTTCAACAAAAAATTAATTTAATTATTTTACAGTACAACGTATCAAATGTGCTTAACTTGATAAACAGAATTACTTGTCTGAATAATATACACGTACTTTCTTACAACCTACATATATATTTTTTGCATACTTAAGTGGTATTTGAAAAAAAATCCGAATGAAATATTGTTTTGTAGGAGATTAAATTTATGGGCACACAACACGTAAAGCGTTAAGACACCCCGAGAAAGAAATTTATGCTGAAGCTCGTACCGTAAATTTTATTTTCAGTGCCGTCCCATAAAATAAGGGAGGCGCCTTATTTTTATTTTAAGGAAATTTGTGCGCCCGTTAAATTAGTAAGGGGGATGCGGGCGCGCCCTGTCGCACGATATTAAACAAAGCGCTTAATCTGAAATGTTTATGTGCTTTATTGTGTAAATTTAAAGAGGCTGTAATTTAAATTTTATGACAATGTGGAAGATCATTTGGTCAGGGTTCTTCTTTTTGAATTTAACAGAAGCTCTTTTTTATAGACTTTACATTCTTTGTTTTTAAGCGAAATGGTTACCTAAATTTATTCGACTTTTTTTTAATTAAATTTATCCTGGGTATAAACTGTTACCATACCAAATTTCATCAAAATTCGTTCAGTATATTTTGCGTGATACACGTACAAATTAACATACAGACAAGCACAAATTCTAAAAACTAATTTTCTAGCTTCTGTTACCATTCTATTATCAATCACTGTTTTTAAAATATTTTCCATGTACAGAATTCACTCTATTACAATTTTATTTAATGTATAGATAATAAAATATTAGTGACACACAAAGAGAGCCCAAAATATAATGTCTAAATGGAATAAACATCTGTGACAGAGTTCACGCTTTTCTTTTGAAACTTTCATCGATTTATGAAAGCTTTTCTCTTTAATAACCTTTGAAATAAATCCAATTACATATGGTTTTATCGATCACTTTTATTTAAATTTCCTTCCTCCCATTATTATTGTTCACGTCCAAGCCGTTATATAGCGGCATTGCTATATTTTTATCGATGTTATTATTAAGCACATTTTTTATTATGCTCACGTTGCCTAAAATCTTTTGTATTGTTATAATTCATATCCAAGCTGTCGCCATAAAGACATTTTATTTTGAAAGTTACTCATTGTCATGTTAATATCCGTGACATCTAATATCACTAAATCATATTCGCTTTAATTTAACTCGATTTTTAGGGTTCCGTGCCTCAAAAAAAAGCAAACCTTATAGAATTACTTCGTTATCCGTCTATCTATTTATCTGTCTATCAAGACCTGTTTTCTCAGGAACGCGTGGAGGTATCAAATTGAATTCATATCAAATACTTAAAAATCAAACTTGGAGCTGTAAAAATCAAATTTCTATGTCAACGCAATCAAAAAAAATACTAAAAATACGGCCATTTATGCCACATATTTTGAAAATTGCATTTAAATCAAAACCTATAGGGTACTTCCCGTTGACCTGGAATCTCGAAATTTGGCAAGTAGCAGGATCACCTAGCACAATTAAAGGAAAAATCGTTAATTTGTAATTATCTCACATAAACAAAATATTTGTTTTAAACATACTCCTGTGAAAGATTAAGTAGGCAACATATTTTTATTTTAAAAAATTAAAATTTTGTAAACAGTTTAAAAGGAATATTATGTATCTTTAAATATTGACAAACGCCTAAATGAGTATGGAACCCTCGTAGAGCGATTTCCATTCGTGTTAAACAGGTTATTTTTATATCTGGCTTATTTAACCTATCCAGTATTCATTTTACAATAGTATATTATAGTTTAAATAAATTTTGAAGACCTATAGTTCGTTGTACTTTTGTGTAGTCAATTACAAATATAAGTATAGTCTATATAAGTATATATAAGTATTATTGTTGCATCTTTTTTTCTATTTATATATATACTGTGACACGTTTTGAACAGAAACCAGTTCCTAGCAGCAATAAAGTTCAAAGCGTTTTAAGATAATTTTCTTGTTATTTTAACTATATAAATATTAAATCTATATTTGTTACAACTAAATGCAGTAAACCATACCATATAAAAATTAATACCTTCTCAATATTATTGCAATAGTGACATATTAATAGAGTATATGTATATATATATATATATATGTGTGTGTGTGTGTGTGTGTATATATATGTATATATATATATATATATACATATATATATATATATATATATATATATATACACGATAGTGACAAATTATTTGTTAATATGAAGTTGTTTATAATGATTTATTTTGTTTTTTTTTTCAGTTTGGCTATGGCTTCTTCTATTTGTCTTCCAAAACGAGTTTCGAATAGCCATTTCAATACAGCCAGGTGTAAGTATCGAGTTGTCATATTTTATTAAAACAAAATAGTTTATTTCTAAGTTAATTATGCAAATTTCGTTGCAGATGAATTTAAAGTAAATAGATAACTGTGGCACCCGCCACAAATGTTTTATTATTTTAATTTTCGTAATGTTAATAGCGTACGTGACTTATGTTTTGTTTTTGAACGTATACTATTGAAGTTTGATAATGAAAATTTCATTTTTATGGAAGTAGTAAAGAAGTAGATTAAATTATACAAGAACTTCTAGGCCGTAACTCAAGGGGAGGAAGAAAGGTCGATGCGTTATAGGCGTATATGGAATATTCACAAATTAGACGCTACATGCAAGTGCATGGATCTCTTGGCGTATCAGTGTTTTGCACGTACCACAAAGAAACAAAAGTGAGCAGCCAACAGGGTGACTGCACGATATATTATATTAGAAACATGCGTGTGCAAATAGATGAAGCGGCATAAGAGATTAGACATGTCGATTATATTCATCCCGGTAAACGTATGTATGCATCGTTTACTTGGACATGGAGGACTAGACGAACGTAAATTTTTTTCTAAAGACAACCGATTGCACATTACGGTAAGTACATAAGTAACTGACCAAAAAGTGCAACTTGTACTTTTAATTATTGCTCAACCTGCATTACTCACCCCTCCATTGCCATATTTATTCCATGTTTCCTTCTTGCACATACCGATATATAATATATTGTTAATCATTCAATAATTGCAATTGTCACTTGCACATGAACCTGTCTGCAAATATTGCTTTGTAAAATTGTATTTAAATAATATGATATTTAATATTTGATCACGTGTGTATAAAGTCGACAAGTGTAATTACAAGACATTAAATGTAACATGCTTCTGATTCGTGTTTAGAACATAAAGCGATACAATGCCCAATTTCCTTTTTCGAAATGTTCCAGTCTTAATTAAAGCGTTTAAGTCATTTAATTAATGTCTTACATTAATGGAAAATAGATCGGCTTCAACTATCATATACTTGACGATTATATCTGAAGTTATCGATTACATCTGCACTTGTCTATGACACGTAATAGAGACCGGAGAGAGCGGCAGGTATATGTCAATAAACCCCGCAAGGTCGTCTCCCTCTAAAGTTGGAAAAGATATAAGTCAAAAGTTCCATAACAAAAATTTACATAACTTCTTTAGCTCCAGCAATATTGAACCATAAATAATGATGTACGAATGTAAAAAAAAATAAATTAAGCAAGATAATAAACATAGCAACGGCATCTAAATCTATATAGTATTATTGATTTTGTCACTTTATCTCAAATTTTAGTATCTGGACTTCGATAACCTGCCTGACACGAACTTCACGTGCGTAGGCAAGGTGATTGGCGGATACTATGCCGACCTGGAGACATCGTGCCAGATGTTCCACGTCTGCACCATCGGACAGCAGGACGAGCCGATGGACATCAAGTTCCTCTGCCTCAACGGCACCGTCTTCGATCAGGTACAGTGGAAAACGTATGGGGGGTATTAATTCTCAAATTGACCACAAGTTATTATAAAAATGGGAGCTCCTTTGTTACCGTTAGAATGCTTATAATTTAAATCCAATGTGTCCATTTAAAAATAACCGAAGTTTAGTGGCAGCTATATCTTTAAGACTCAATGACGTTCTAACCCTAATTATGAGAAATGCGCCGACGCACGTGTCTGCACTTATAATTTATATATATATATATATATATATATATATATATATATATATATATATATTGCGAGTAATAACGACTATATGAAATAATTTAAAACATCCTTGGTGAAAATATTTCTGTAAAAAAGTGTTGGTTATTCAGAAAAACTTTTGCAAGTCATTGAAAATCAAATTGGTTAAATGATTTCGGACTCTTGGAAAAAAGTTATTCAGAGTTATTAAGAGATTTTAAAGAGAATTACTCCACCAATTCTCTTCAAAATCTCCTAACAACTTTTCTAGAATAACCAATAGTTTTCAGAGCTTTTTAGAAAAAATAAGACTTCTCAAATTTTTATTCTGGATTCTAAAAAAATATTCTGAGTATGACCAGAGAAATATTTCCACCAGGGTTAGTATTTATTATTATATTTTATAACCTAAAAACCGCATAGAAAGAACAACGCAAGATAGAACGTCAATAACGTTGATGTTAAATATATATCTTAAAGTAGAAATTTCATCATGATGCAGAATATTCTTTATGTAACAATGATCGCAGTTCAGTTATGAATTACGACATATAAAAACCAAGTCTTTAAAAGCGCAATTAAATAAAACTACGTGATGTAGTATTATTTCTACTTTCTTTAAGTTCTTTACCACGACCTAGGTTTCATTGTATTACATCTTCAGGTGGGTTATTAGCAAAGATTCTGTGAATCTTTGCTAATAACCCACCTGAAGATAGCTGTTAATCTTTGCTAATAACCCATCTGAAGATGTTGTAATACAACGAAACCTAGTTCGTGGTAAAGATCTTAAAGAAAGACACGAGTAATACTACATCACGTAGTTTCATTTAATTGTGAATAATGAATTTCTACAAAATTAACGCCAAATATATTCAATATTTAAAAGCAGTAAAATATTTAAATACTTTGTTTGTCAGCTTTAAAAGCAATAGAATACTATGTAAAAAGTAAATGTGACTTACTAATGGGGGGATTTCGATTTCTGACCGCGCTATATATTATTTATTATATATTATTTATATTACACATTTCAATTCATTATATTTATGGAGGGAAAATTAAATTATTGCAAATTTTTTTTTGTTCTCCATGGTCACGTAGCGACTCGTCAATTTTAGTGGTGCCAAACAATTTTCACAGCCCCGTCTTTCGTAAGTCTCTCGCCCTTGGAATGGATCAACAGCTTATGTAAATAATAATTGACTTACCACTTAATTATAAATTTTCAGGGATGACAAAAATATTTAAAGCCCTGTTTTTCGTAAGTTTCTCGCCTTTAGCTTGTATAAAAAATAATTTACTTACTACATACTTATCAATTTCTAGGGATGACAAATAATTTTCAAAGCCCTGTTTTTCGTAAGTCTCTCGCTCTTGGAATGAAGGAACAGCCTGTATAAAAAATAATTTACTTACTACATACTTATAAATTTCTAAGGATGACAAATAATTTTCAAAGCACTGTCTTTCATCAGTCTCTCAACCTTTGAATTGTATAAAGAGCTTATGTAAAGAATAGTAAATTTATACTTCTAAACTATTACAACGTATAATTGACTTCTTAGGGAATAAATTTATATTTGAAAATTATTACACAGGAAATGGATTTATATTTTTTTTTGCAATGGTCACCGAAATTTTCTTGACTTTCCTTACAGAATTAAACTAAGTTTGAAAAGTTTTTTTTTTGTCATGATTACGTCTTGAAATAAGGTTTAATTTAATAAAATTAGAAGTTCAATCTCTAGCTCTGAAAAGACCGAGCACTATATAAATAATAACTGTGACTAATTAGTGGATAGATTTATATTTTTGACTATATAATCGTACATTTTTATTGCAAATTATTATACGAAAAGTAGATTTATAATTTTATACTCCATGTAATTAACAAAATATTATTAATTTCACTAGATGCTGCCTAGAAAAAATAAAAATCCTAAAAGGATATTTATTTTCATGCTTTGACCTTAACACATTATCAAATATAGGGCAGAGAATTCCAAAAGTTTTAATTGATTATGTAACTATCTTTTTCATATTTATTAGAACTTAATCCCGTGGCTTTGAGTTTATGGTATTTTTAATTTCCGGCTAGAGAGGCGCCTTTTCATATTTCGTCACTCTAAAATATCATCTCGTTTCCAGGAGACCAGAGTGTGCGAACGAGTGGACGAGGTAGACTGTAGCAAGTCGGAACGATTCTACAGCTTAAACCTGGAGTTGTACGGAAATACGGCGCCGCCATTCATCAAGCCAGAGAGCTCTGAATCGGAAGAAGAGGGTATCTATTTTATTTCTCTTTTTATATATTTTGAAATTGATTTCGACTCAATAATATTATCTTTATACGATTTCAATTTTACATATACGCGTACGTCAGTGAAATTTTTGTTGAAAAGATGAAGTACGGAATCTTAAAAAGGGCATAAAATATTTTGAAAACTCGGTTGTACACGTACGAATATTTTGCTCGATATATTCGCAACGATCAGTGTATTTTTTATTAAGTTACATGGAAAAAGTTTTGTAATTAATAATGAGGAAAGTGGGTACTAATATAAGATTAAGATGATAATATAAAATATAAACAGTTATCAGAAAATTGGAATTACAATAATTGCCTAGTAGCAAGTATTCTATAGTAGCCATCTTTCTTTATCGAAATGTTATTCCATTTTATTTTTTATCTGCTTACGCTCACGTCTTCACTCCCGTACATATCGAATCGAATTTTGCATTATTAAAATTACTGTGCAGAAATGTATAATATTCTCATGTAATTTTGAAGAGTGTTTTAAGAATATTATAAATCTCTGCACAGTAATTTTCATAATGCAAAATTCGATAAGTACGGGAGTGAAGACGTGAGCGTAAGCAGATAAAAAATAAAATGGAATAAAATTGCGACGAAGAAAGACGACGAGTACAGAATACTTGCTACTAGACAATTATTACATTTCCAATTTTGGAATTAAATATTTGTCGCGGAATATTTATACACACCTGCACCCCGCGCTTCGACGTATTCTACATAGAAGATATATTTAGTACACTTTGTGTTTGTTTAGTTCATTTAAATTCGATAAAAAGCTGAAAACCGTCTAAAAACTACGTTCTCTATTTTCCGAATAACACCGACAAAATATCTGAAACATCTACTGCCCAGCTTGAAGCTATCGATAAAATCCTCGAACAATTCCTAAACTAGGGCGCGTATATATCGATGCTTGTAAGAATATTTTATCGCACGTATCAGCGGAAACACTGCAGTCCTATCGTCGGAGCACGCCTGTAGTCCACTTGTCGCGCCCCTATTCTGCCTTTCAATGTGCCGAGAGTGGCTTGATATCTGCATTCAAAGTGGTTTCACATTTTACTTTATATTTCCGGATGCATTTCTCTGCATTTATCAAGAGGTATTGAAATCGAGTTATGTGGTTAACGATTCTTTCACTATTTAAAAGTTGGAACTGACACAATAAATATTAAAGTTCGACAAAAATTCTAGGAATCTTTCTAATTATATAGGCTATAGCCACTATTAGTTAGAATTACTGTATATATATATATATACATATATATATGTATATATATATATATATATATATATATATATATATATATGTATATATATATATATATATACACATATATATAATACCGTAACCCAACTATACACTTACACTTACACGGTGTATACAAACATTTTGGTGGCAATCGCCTTCATTTAAAATAATGAAATTTGCTCGTAAACAAAACACTTTTTTGGAACAATAGTTCTATAACATTTTTTAAATTTGTCACGTATAGTGATTATTTCAAGAAGGTACACTTTTGTCAACATATTATGTTAACATTTTTTTTATGTTTTGTGTGTGTCCTTTGCATTATGGTAATATTATTAAATTTATTAACAAATTCACTGAATTCTCATATAAGTTATTGACGCCCTCTGTTACCGAATTCTGTAATTATCCTTTTAATTTCCTTTTCACTTTTATTATTTCATTTGTATTAATGGGCAGAATTGGTTCTGTCTCATATTATTCCATTTGCAATGCATCTAAGCTTGTAGAAATATAATATTTTAGACATCTCCCACAGTTATTTTGGGAAATTTTCCAATCCTTCAAAGCCCCTATAAGCCACACATGGTGGAAATCTGTAATAATATCATTTACTGAACTGGCGACATAATGCTATTTTTTTAATTTCTCAGAACAAAAAATTTTTGTAAACTTTGAGGAAAATATATAAAATGATATATTTTCCTAAAATTATACTCAAAACTTTAGGCCTGGCTTCAATATTAAAAAAAATACAACCTGTTCGAAAGGTTAATAGAAAAAACGCCAAAAACCCAAGCAAAATAAACCTTTTATGTCCGAGTAAATTCATATTTAAAAATTTTATTTTTTGGTACATAAATATATTAATATGTATTCCATAAGCATGATACTCATAACTTTTTCATTATTTCATACTTAGGTCTGTTTGGTATTTCTTTGTTGAATACAGAATGTGAGAAACATAAGAACATAATTACAGTTTCCTATGTAATGCCATTTTGAGATAGACCTAGTAACAAAATAAGTTTAAAAATATTGAATTTGGCGATTCATTAAAGTCCATCAAAAAACAGTTTTATACTTTACTGAAAGAATTCTTTCAGAAAAACATGGCAGAAACATAACACAAACCGAACTACGCAAACAATAACAAAGCAAACTCCTTTACATGTTCAGAAGAAACCACAAAATATACTTTTAAGTTGTTTTAAACACCATTTCATATTTTGAGCCAAGAAATTATATGTTATGTATGAATTTAAAGTCCCTATCTTATTTCATTTCGAAGTTAGAAGACTCTGACAGACAGATGGATAAGAAGACAGACGACGTTGCTACAATAGGATTCCGTTGAGCCCATCCGGATCCCTAAAACAGTTGGAAAATTATGTCATCTTGCTTTTCTAAACTCTTATTTTTGACAAATTGCTTAATTCTTGATATCCATGTTTCACAGGGCACTTTTATTTAAAATATAAAGATATACTAAAACCAATCTTATATTGACTTAAGTTAACAACTTACTATGCTATCAACCTTGGTGTATATTGCCTGCTATGAGTTTATCACTAACCACAACTCAATGTATGTAAACAAAATAATTACATCTATCTCAGGATCAACATTATCTTCAAATACCCAATTTAAGATGAGAGACGTTAAACATTTTCGTAAATAATATTTTGATATTTGGATTTTATTAATAAAGTAACAATTAGAAAAAAATATGTTACTTGATATTAGACCTAGACCTTTACCTTAGACAATATAATTTTAACCAAAACTTATTAACTTTAATATAAATAAAATATCCAATAAATTAAATGTTATTAAAGAATTGTCACTCCAAACTTCACTGCTAATTCTTATTTCATATTTTACAGTTAATGAGGAGAAAAGGGAAGAAAAGGAGGAAGACTATGAAGAAGAGGAAGTTGAATATTCAGAATCAACCACTACTACGACGACAACAAAGCCGTCCACAACTACCTCCACCACCACAACTACGGAACACAAAACTCAGCCCACAACGTCTCCTACACATTATACAACCACAAAACCAGTTGTTTACCAAACAACACAGAATGTAATATATTCACAAGATGATAAGGAAGTTAAACAAAATGCCAACAAAGCAACAGAGGAACAAGAGAAAGAAGAAGACATTGAACAGAAGCCTGAAGAAGAAGATGAAACCGATGAAGAGACACCAGTACACCCGACATTATCACAAACTTATCATCAAAATATAAATAATCAAAGAGACCAAATTTCAACACTTTTAAATGGTGGAATTAAAGCGCCTATATCATCCTATGGGCCACCTAATCAATCGACTAGAACTGACAGCAGCCAAGGTTACAAACAAGATCAGCCATTAATAAATGCACAAGATTTTATATACCAGCACAGACCGCAAAACAATAAAGGACAGAAACCAGAAGCAATATCTTTTCAGCAACAATCTTTTCCAAATCATGGATCAAATTCCCATCTCACAGTTACAACTCATAATGTTGATCATAAATCTGGAACGGGTAAAAATCCATCATTTGTAAATAACCAATCCCAAGCAGATAAAGTTTATATCACCAGCACAGGATCTACTGTAGAACATCCAAATTACAATGAACATGAGCAAATAAACAAGTATGAAGTGTATGAATCTTCTAAGAATGCTCCGCACACATCCGTGCCATCTGTTCACTTGAATCAGCCACCTCAAATACAATCTGTACTTACATTACCGAAAGCACAGAGCGGTCCCTTACAATTTTCATTGAGAACACCTACTAATGTTCCTCAAGGATTTAAACTACCAGCTATACCCACTACCCAGAATCCGCACTCCCAAATACAAAGTCCGAATAATAAATTTAATCCTCCATCTCCAACCAAATTCGGTACATTAAGACCTATACAGACTTATCAGCCATCAGAGAAACACGAAGTATTATACGACCAGTTATCTACAGATCTACCCTATAATAATTATAATCAATTCCACTTTGGGCACAAAAGAAGCCATCTGCCTGAGACCAGCTCAACTAGTCACCAAGAAGTGCCAAGTCCAAAAGTATCAGTTACCACAACTACTGAGGAATCGGATTGGGTTCCAAGAAGAAGTTTATCAAAAAGTCCACCACGAGTGATTGTTTCGGCAAGTGCTTCAGTGAGTGACAGCAATGGAAAAAAATTAAATTATACTGTTGGGAATGTAGTCCACGCAGTTAAACCCATAGTATCAGTGAACTATGATGACTTTAAGGAGTCAGATGTTATTCTTGATCCATTTTTCTTAGATGTACCACGGTTAAAGAAAAAACGCACAAAGCGAAGTGAAAAAACAAAAGATGTTCACGTTGTAACCAAAAGGCAAACTATTATTAATATATCAGATATAATCAAGTCAAATGTAGATTCCTCGAAAGTATCTTCAGTAATTAACAAGAGTAATAATGACCGAAAAGAAGGCAATACTGATGAAATCACAACAAAGTGGGTTCCACCAGAATATGTAGATGATAATTATGAACCTGATACATATAAAAATCCATCAAATGAATACAAAACTATTCAAAGTTCTGTAGTTATAGATCCACCATTTGAATTGCCTGTAATTGTAATGAAAAAAAATTTGCACGAGTCAATGAAAAAAAATGAAAATATAGAAAATTCTGTTAAAGTGTCAATCTCAGATAAAACAAATAAACAAACTATTGAATTAAACACTGATAGAAAGGAAAAGAGTACAGTGAAGCATGTCGAGTGGAACACAGAACCCTATAAAGGGATTAGTGTAACCCACCCAACTATTTATGTAAATTTAATAAAAACATCGCCCACGGAAAAGCTGAATATTGTCAACGCCATCAAACAGACAACTACTTTGAGACCATTGTTGACATCATTGCGTCCCGAATTAAATTATAAGTTACTTAAAGTGAAGACAACTACTGCAAGTGATTCATCTAACACGAATCAATTTTTTTCTTGCAAAGATAAAATATTATACAAATTTTATTCTGATCCTGTCGATTGTCGGACTTTTCATTTGTGTTCACCCGGTTATAATAAGTTAGAGTCATTAAACATGGTGTTTCAATGTGACGCCGGGACATATTTTGATGCTGAGAGTCTAAATTGTATTGTGAGTAAGCCCAAAGACTGTATTGCTTAAATGGGCAAAAACTTCTAGTGAAATTTTATTTAATATTTTTGTATTGAAGCAATATTAAATGTATTGTTACGGGTTGATGAAATTAAATATTAAATTTTATAACGTTTTTCATTTTATTGATGTAACTGAAAGGTAAAAAGAGGCAAACTGTAAAACAGTATTTTGAATTTCAAATTGTACATTCCCATCAAGACCTTCCCATGAAGATATTGAAGAATTATCCCAAAGAATTTTCACCGGCACCTGCTGCAACATATTAGCTCCAAAGTCACATCCAGCCTAATGCTTGCAGATTCAAGAGAAAATATTACCTATATTAATTTAATACATTCAGAATTGCAAAATTAAACATTTATTCCACAAGCCTAATTCTATTTTCATTCTATTGGAAAGTAAGAAATAACTGCTGATTAATAATTTAATAAAAAAAAGTAAACAAACACAATTTAACAAATGCACTTTATGTGTATATCAATAGATTCAGAATATTACAAAATTCTCACGTCCATAATTTTTACTAATCTATTGTTAATTTTTTATCTATACTGCTATCGCAAGTGAATTGAATATTTCTGGAATAATTGTTTACTTTGGGATAACAATCTATTTGTTAATAAATATAAATTTGTTAAACATTATTATTATACTTGTATATAAAAAGGGGATTATGTCTTTAATCTGTTAGTATTAAAGACTGATCATTGTTGTCAATATGCAATCATATATTTCTGAAGACACTACTTATCAAAGAAAATATTTTGCAGCACCAATTTAAGAGTTCATATCAAGTGCCTTAATTCCATAAATGCTTTAAAGTTTAATTTAGACCTATTCGAAATAAAAGTTATAATGATAAATACCTGTTTTTTGTTCATTATGTGGTTTCACAAACAGGGAAGCCAACATCAATTATTATGTTTCACTAAATTAGCCATTTGAACTTTTAAACGTTTTGTTTGAATTTTTGTATCAACAAAGCTGGACACGTATTTGGTCTGCGCATCTTGATGTGAACACTTAAAATAAATTTTTTTGTGAATAAGCGGTTTCACATTACCACTGGCAATATGTGTTTTGTAAAAAAACAATTGCATAATATAAAAATCTTAGAAGGACTAAATAATAGATTTCCAAGTAGCTTAATGTATAATTTATATATTAACACTTGTTTAGGAATTTTAGCAAGAATCAGCATCAACTATTCTAATAGTATATTGAAAAATGGTATACATTCGAAAAGTAAAACAAAAAAGTTTTCAATTTTTAAAATACAAATCAAATGCAAATTAAACTTCAAAAGATTTGCTTGTCTGTCATTGTTAATACTAAAATAAGCGATGAACAGACTTTGTCAAAGAATTGCTATAAGCAGTCTCGTTTATAGGAATTCTTTAACAAATAAATACTATAAGCAACGTTACTTAGGTATTAGGCTTTTTCTTCATTTTTACATCAAACGTTACGTACACTTATATTACGGTATATAAATGAAATGAAAACTCATTTTCTCAATTACAAAAGGTTGCAATACATTTTTATGCAATACATTTCATCCTAAAATCAAAACTTTTAGATTACACATGAATATAAAACAATAATGCAATATCTACATTAACCGTAAATTTATATACGCTCTTTGAAATAATTTAAGACAGCATATAAATATTACTTTTACCTTAAACAGTTACAAAAACTGTCCTGCTTTTATGAAAATGTACATTTTAATATTAAATGTACATTACTCTTAAGGGAATACAACTGTGACAATATTTTTTAAACGCAAATTATTTTAAGTTATTTTTACAATATTCTTTAGAATATTTTTATGGAAATTAGCTTACTAATTTATGCGAATTTAGCCTAAATTTTATGTGACCGAGTATTTTATTGGCATAAGTAAGCACTTAAAAAATTATTTTAAACTACTAAAATAATCAAAATGGTAAACGTAATTAATCTTACTTCTTACAAAGAATACGACATTAGACAAAATGACTCAGCACTCGTGAAATTGTATCATGGTTCTTTAGCCCTTAAATTATTTCTTCATCAAAATTTACACTCCGTAATAAAGCAAAATATAACATCCAGTTCTTATTCTTGATCAAGCAATTAGCTAGCCATGATATGGTAACATAATCGCCGTCACAAAGACTTGCAAAATTTAGAAGGTCTGTTTCCTCTTTGTTTCCAAATATTTCCTTTCTTTTCTCTGAATTTGTAATATTAGCAAAACAGAATGTGAATTCAATTACAAAATACTACTATATTTTGTAAATGATTAGTAAAGTAGTCGATTCAAAGAACATATTCTTTAATTTAGTTTATAGCCCTATAAATATAAAATATCCTATAGTGTTTTCAAATAATGAATATGAGCATTTTATAACCCTTCTAAAATGGCATGCAAGTGGTGGGATAATTGTATTTTCTTTTTTTATGGAAAATGTCTTACGCTGCATGACCAGTATAGCGGGAATATATTCCAGAGTTAACAATTTTGTTGTTGTTACAATTTGTTACAATTTTGTGTATAGCGCACAAACAAATTTCAAATTACAACATATATCCAAATAATAAATACACAATTTAAAAGAGTAAGGATGAGAGAATATTATGTTACATTAATGTTGAACATGAGATGTCACACTGGTCAACAAGGCACCGCGACATAGCGCCTACCAACTTGGAGTGAAAAATGATTGGTTTGCAACGCAGTAAAATTAGTACAGCTCAGGAAAACCTGCACATAGGAAAATAATAATTAATATATTTATTTATTTTATATAAAAATAATGAAAGAATTTAGAAATATATACTGGCATATAATGTGACATTTTGACAAATTTACCTTAAAATTTCAAATATGTTGATATTTCAAATCAAAAAAATAAATACCTGTGGTAAATACTTATGAATTGAAAGAAGAAAGAATGCGGCAGATGTGACGAATTGAGGAATTGAGGTGCTCACCAGTTGTCTAGTCACCGCAACGCCCAATGCAAGTTCAGGAATTCAAACAATGGAATAGTGATATAGACGCCATATTCAAGTTTATTCTAGTTTCAATCTATATTGAGGTGGTGGTGGGGACTTTAATATTAAAGTGTCAAACAACCTCCTGAAACAGTTTATGAACAAGTTCAGATTGATATTACCTACAGCAATATGTAATACCCCTCTACACTACTCGCGAAGTTACCTCGACCAATTGCTCGTTCGACGTATGTGACTACACACTCATGCAACCTCACGAGGAGTTAAGTAGCCACGAGTCGCCTGCACGCATCCACGTGTAAACAGTATAATGTCTATCTGCAAACTGAAATACGTTGAGTAATGTAGTGAGACACTTCATGTAACTTTGCAAAATCTTGGGTGCAAAAAACCAACAGCGATTGGAAGTCGCCCGAGGCGAGGCAAGGTTGCACAAAGCAAAACGAATTACTTCTCTACACTATTCTCTGCGCCTAACTCCGATCAACTTCACGAGTAGTATAGTGCAGATTTAAGTGTTACTTATCGTACTATTCATACCATTGTCCTGTCCTCAATGATGTTTCTCAAATTATCCAGCATTGTGAGAAATAAATAAAAAACGTACAATTTCGTTTTACTCCTCTCTTTCTTAACAACCCATGTATGCCCTGCTTCATGATAATGACTCATTACGACCGACATTACTGTAAGATGGTTTAATAAATCAGGGTCTATGAAAATGATAAGTCATTTTGGAGCTTTACCACAATATACTGAATTGAACTCTACTATTGTGGAAAGTTATAATTGCTACTAAATTATTTTCTGTACTGAAAATCAATTTTGTTTTCATTTACTCGCAGCTATCAAAATACTTTTTATGCTGTTAAGGAGCTACTAATTTATCATTTTCAGTACCTTCGTCTTACTGCATGCTTTTACACAAAAGTCAAATAGTTTATAAATAATGGTAGATGACTATATTTTTCAGGATTCAATATATTGTTAAATTGAAATTTTTAAGTAAAATATATAGATATTGTTAATAATGACATATACATGTTGAAACAAGTCACACATAATAAGAGAACATGGCAAGAAGAGTAGCTTCCTTTTTCTTGCGAGTGCTTTCTTACAAGAATAAAATTTGAAAGGAACAATTTTTTAATTCGCTACAAAATTTACAATAATTATAAAGTCTGCTGTTGTAAATATAGGCTTAGAATATTATTATTAACAACGTATATAAATTTCAGCTTTGTTAAAATACCTTAAATTGTTTATTTTTTGGGACTTTCAATAGTTTCTGCCATGACATTGGAACCACCATAGATGTCTTTAAAAAGAATAATGAAAAATTTTAAAATATCCAAGTAGCAGCCTTGTTACAATAATTCAAATTCGATCAAATTTTTCTAGACTTGGACTCTATAGGACTCGCCGCCGAGCTTAGTGAGTCCTTATCTAGCATAGATACGAGAAAGACAATAAAGAAAGTATAGGGTTTATGCAAATATCGTAAGTCTGCACGCCGCTAGGGCTTAAACTATGATATAAGGAAATCAATTAACTCCTTAAAATGTATTAAATCTCCTCGTTAAGTCAGTTATTAAAATTATAAATATGATATGTACAATGAGTTTATGAAAATAACATTAACTAAAATAATCATATATTGATTATTTTAGTTAATGTTATTTTCATAAACTCATTGTACAATTGTATTATAACAACTGATTATCAGATTTGAAATGCAAATTCACCAGACTTAATACTGGTCTCATTACCTTTATCACTGTTTGTATCTTACAAGGACCCACTCCTTGATAACTCTCTTGGTAATTATCATTTGCCTACAGTTAAAGAGACACAAGAAGCATTTAAAATTGAAAGGAACACTAATCCTTTAAATATTATCAAATCCTTTAACGTACCTTTACATTTTACCAAACTTAAATTTCTGCATAATCTCATTTTCAGTCTCATTAATTGGAAATAACTAGACTGAAATGACTATTAATGTAAAAAAAATGTCTTTCATTATTGTGAAAAAATGTATTTTCAATTTGAAACAAATTTGAAAGAACTAAGCATTAAACATTTTTGAAAGAACTAAGCAAAACTGAATAGCCCTTATTAATAAGGAAAAAAATTGCAGTAGCAATAAATAAAATATAGAACACAATGTAAAACTATAATAAAACTTTTTGCATAGTCCTAGTTTAAATTATCAAACCTTTTACAATAGTTACAATAGTAAAAGAATTACAAATATTATTAAAGTCATAGTTCCTTTCGTAACTTGAATGTAAATGTTATGCCTGTATGCAAAATGTTGTTTAGTCTGAATTCATTCATTCTATAACAAAATTCCTATCCTTCCGAATCAATAAGCTGAAAAAAAATAAATTGTAATTAAATGAGAAATGAAACATAGGTTTCACAATTCTAGTACTTAAGCCCAATAAAACTGAGACTTGTTCTGACTTATAAGGACCTTTTGCTCTCAAGTCTTGTGGTAAATATTTGAAGAATACCTGGAATTCTTCACAGAAACCAATCACATTCTTCTGAGAAATCAGTTTCGCTTTAGATGTAGTATTTCAGCTTGTAGGATAAAATATTTTAGGTCTTGAGTAAACATGTTCAATTGGCAGCCAATTTGGCTGTGCGTTTATTGTATCTAGAGTGTCTTTTTTTCAATTGTAAATTATTTTTTAACAGTTATTGTGACTTCGTAAGCACATGGCTCGAGCAGTGATTGGAACTAAATTGAAGTGTAGAAATTTGATAATAAAATGCTTAAAGTCCACTTTCTTGTTGGATTAAGCAAATTCAACGCAACAAGTCTTAAACTTAAAATTAAGTTCAGTAAGTCCACTGCAAAACTGTAAAATGGGGCTTTTTCTAAGTACAGACAATTATTCTGTGGATCTTTTAATGTATTTGATGCCTTTAATAATTTACTAATTTCCACATATTTGATCCTAAATTAGTTATGGTGGTTGTGTGCCACTTTGCTACAGAGAAAATTTTGTACTTTGTTGTTGATTTTACACTGAGGTCACAAAACAAACTATTTAAAATTTGCTTATGATAAATTTGCACTAGTAGTGACGTAAAAATTCAACAAAAAATGTATTTTACTGTCGAAAGATTTCATTCAGATTTACATAATTTAAAAGTAGACATTCGTTGCAATAAAAGTAAAGTATTGGTATGTATTTTATTAAAATTTTATGGAATATAATGAACAGTATCTGTTAAATTCAGCAAACTTTGAATGTTGATTAATTAATTGAATTCCTAAGTTTTATAATTTCATATTTTGACTGCATAGTGGAGAGAGCTTCTAAAATACTTGGTATTTTAAAATATATGGCAAATACAATATTTTGCTTACCCAAACACACTAATCACCTTCCTTATCTTTTTATTTCTTCTTCGTTGTAATGAAAAAGAAATTTAGATATATACTTAGGCAAGGTCTAGATTATATTGGAACATATATATTGACCATGTCAGAAACACATTTATCAGTGTCAGAAACACTTCATATATAGCACGCAACAGAAAATTCCGAGCACGGTAGAAAATTGGGGCATGGTAAGAGATGATATAAATGATTTATTATATTAAATTAGATACCTATATACCGAGTGTGCCACAAAGGGGCACAAGGACTTCAAATTTACCCATAAACATTGAACTTCAATGTGCATGACCGGGATTTGTCACACTCGTAAGGTTCATCACAGTTGTGCTCTCAATATCTGTTTGTAGTATTTGCTAATGAATAATTAAAATTGACTTGTAGAATGATTCTTCATCTCTTAGGTTCTAGTCATTTGTGAGTTAATTGAACAAATGCACTTAAAACCGTCGAAAAATAACCAATAATAATTTCTATTTTTTTAAACTGCTAATTCTCAAATAATCACGTTTATTAAATGAATTACAAATATATGATTAGGCTGTATTGTTATTGTTACATTGCAAAGCCAGAGAGATTTCACATTTGTTCAAATGAGACCTGGACTTATTTTTTTATTTATGTACCTTAATGTATCTAATTGATATATATGGCGGACTTATTACAACAAGAGAAATTTCTTAGAGAAAACCAAAACACCAGTCCAGTCACGCTCGGCCGGGAATCGAAATCCGATCACCACGGTGCGCCGCAACATCCATATGCCTTGTGTTCAACCTAACACACCTAATCTTGCTTGGTGAAAGACACTTGAAATCAAAATACAGACCTATATAGTTCGAAATTTAGTTTAAATTTAAACAGTATGTAAAAACATTTATATGTAAATAGTTAACATAATTTTTATATTTGGTACTGATAGGTTTTAAAATCAAGTGAAACAAGAAATAAAATTAGCAAACGTAGAAATAAAATTATTTTTTCACATTTTTCACATTCAATTTTTTGATAAAATGTCATGTCTTTTTGTTCAAAATTGATAAATTATGAAATTTATCTTGATTAATACTAAAACTTCGTAAGTTTAGTACATGCCTCTTCCCTTTGACCTTGTGCGACCTTGAAAGATCCTCTAATGTACTCGTTCCATACTTTATGAAGTCTTGTGACTCTCGTCGTAGCATTTTCATTTCATTTGTGTACATTTTCTATTCATGCTGTTTTTTGACGGCCAACATTCTACAGCATACATCATAGCTGGTCTTACTACTCTTTTGTACATTTTACCTTTTACTTGTATTGGCATCTTTGGGTCGCAGAGTACACCGAAGAACATTCTCCATTTTTGCCAGGCAGCATTTGCCCTATGGGTAACGTCCGCGTCGACACTGACGTCCGCACTCAGCATTGACCCCAGATATTTAAATCTGTTTACCTTCAGTAATGGTTCTCTGTCTATGTCTATGGGAGCATTAGACAGTGGTTGGTCAGAAAATTTGCAATGTAGATATTCGGTTTTGCTTCTGTTAATGCATAGACCATTTTCCTCTAGTGCTTGCTTCTAATCATGAAGGGTGTTTTGTATCGTTTCTGCGTATTTGTCGACCAACACGATGTCGTCGGCATACAGCATACACCAGAGAAGAGCAGCCTGGGCATGTTTGGTAAGATAGTCCATTGACAGATTAAACAAGAGCGTGCCGAGCCTTGATGTACTCCAACTTTGACTTCAAATGGTTCACTGGTTCCAGCTAGACTTCCTACTTGTGTGCTGATGCGCTCATATGTGTCTCTTATCAGATTGATGTAGTATTCTGGTATTCATTGCGCCCTAATAGCTTGCCACACTAAACTGCGCGGTATTCTATCAAATGCCTTCTCAAGGTCTTCTTTGCTGGCCTTGTGCTTCTCCTTGTGGACTCTTGGAGCTTGTATTGCATCTGTGGTGGCTCTACCTGGTGTGAAACCATATTGAGTTTCTAATACGGATATAAGATGACTGAGATGGTTGTTTAAGATGCGCTCCCAAATTTTTAGCGTGTGAGATGTCAACTTGATACCCCTATAATTTCCACAGTCGCTTACTTCTCCCTTGTTCTTATAGAAGGGCACAATAAAGCTACATCGCCAAGATTCCAGGATTTTGCTGCTGATTAGGATAGCATTGAAAAGTTTTGTCAGCCACTGTATGGCAGCTGGTCCTAGCACTTTCCAAAGATCTGCAGGGTATGTTATCTGGGCCTACCGCTTTATGGTTCTTCATCTTTTTGACTGCTTTCTCAACTTCGTCAACGCTTATTTCTGTAATGGAACCGTGTATCATAGGGGCATTTTCTAATGGATTACTCGGAAACTCTTCTTTAAGCAATTGCTGGTAGTATTGACCCCACCTCTCATTTATTTTGTTGCTGTCTGTTAGTAGGACTCCATTTTCATCTTTAATATACTTATTGATCTTAATATCTAAACTGGTTTTATGTCTATTACTCGCAAGCTTGAATGTTTCTTTGTCATTTCCTGCCTGCTCAAGTTTAGAGTAAAAGAGTTTCCATGCATCAGACTGATACTGCGCTACTTTACGCTTAGACGTCTTTTTTGCTGAATTGTTTTGTATTCTGATTCTTGCCATTGTTTAAAGTAGGCTTTTTTAGATTTTAAAGAGTTCTTCACTTCTGAGTTCCACCACGTGGGGTCTTTATTACCACCCTTTTGATATTCCAAGGACTTCTTCGGCTTCTTTTTTACATAATGTTTCAAAGTTCAACCACATATCATCAGCTGTGGTGGTGTTATAATTTTCCATATCTTCTATTAGTTTCTGTTGGAGTTTATTTACAATGTTTTTCCCCTTTTCAGTGATCAATAGGTGCTTTATGGGTTTGGATAATTTAATGCATCCCACTAAAATTCTATGCTGAGTAGTCAGGGCTTCGCCCAGTATCACCTTGCAGTCTTTAAAGATCTTAAGGTATGTTCTATTAGTGAGGATGAAATCTATCTGTGATTGCTTATTTCCACTCTTATAAGTTATAGGTGCTCTGCTTTCTTATTAAAGTATGTGTTAACGACAGATAAGTTATGTCTCATACAGAAATCTAATATTTGTTCACAATCTTTATTTATGATGCCATACCCAAACTAACCCCTGATATCATGATAGGCTTTATTGCAACTGCCTACGTGTCCATTTAGGTCACCTCCGATATATTTCAACTCCTCAGATATTATCGAGTTTAGTAAGTTGTCGAAATCGGCCCAGAATTCCTGTTTTTTCTTAATATTTATGAGGAGGAAATTTTTGGCTATATGTTTTTACGGCCGGTTGTCACCTGACGCCAAGACTGTACTATTATACTCAAGTGTAGGCGCTGCCGTTGACCCTGCTCTGGGTTCTTCCGCCACCATCCTTTCTGAGCGCTCCAGCCTGAACGCACAGCACTGCATAGATCTCGCCTTCACATATTTTGAAGAAGCTCTTTGCAAGGATTTTCGTAACGGAGTGTTCTTTCGTCTGTCCACGGGAGGTATTTTATTTCTATCCTACTCGGTTCCCGATCTGCTACCTTGGGGACGCGTTTCCTACGGCTCCCCCGAGAATATATTATATTATATTATATTATATTATATTATATTATATTATATTATATTATATTATATTATATTATATTATATTATATATATATATATATATATATATATATATATACAACACGACACGATTTGTCCACCAACATTTTAACATTATTCTTATATTCACAATATTCTAATTTCTTTGTAGATAAGCATTTTTTTGTATTTGAGTACTATAATTTATATATTTTAATACACTTTATTTTAAAACAAGATAAAGTAAAATTGGACTTGGCTAAATTATTTACTTCCCATTGCCTTATTTTAGAGTAAAATAATTGAAAAAAATTACATGGCGAGAATATGACATATGTCATTCCATATGTCATTTATTTAGCTCGCTTTAGCGAAAGCAATTATACGTATTTGTTCTGTAGCAATTACCTTTTTTTTTACTTTAGATTGCTAATATTGCACAATATTTCACTAAAGACAAACAATCCACGTAATATTTTAAAACTATCTTTATTATGATTAGTTTGTCTTAATACCAAGTCACCGTATATCAACCGTTTATTAACCTTTAAGAGGTTATGTGGTACGTATAATAATACAATGCTGGAATTTCAATCGGTTGTGCTCGCTGGCGGACGGGGTTCACGCTTACCTGATGTCGGTGGTGATATACCAAAATGTTTGTTACCTGTAGGCCCTTATCCAATATTATGGTATTCACTAAATTTATTAGAAAAAATTGGATTTCAAGGTTAGTATTAACATTAAATTGTAATTTACTACATTGAGTAGTATTGTATTGTAATTTACTACATTGTTATCATTACTAAAGTGAATACAATTTTTTACGGTACTACGTTACATATATTAATTAGGTTATTTCCTGAATTAGAGCAAGTGCACAAGTGCAAAAGTGAAATATTACCATTTTTCTTTAATTTGAAAAAAAAACTTGTCTTAGGTATCTACAAAGGCTGCTCCGGTTTATCTTCGTAACTTTATTTTTTTCGTACAAATTTTGTTTGCAGCAAATTATTTGGCATCATTTTTTGAGTTAGTTCTCATTTTTTGTCATCTAACACTTAATATATAATTAAGAACACAAATTTTAAAATTACAAGAAGATGTCTGGAACTTGGTATTTCACGTTGTTTGCCCGCATTAAAAATACTTCATACAATTTTTTTAATTTATTTAATCATGTACTTTAAATTATACAAATCCAAATGTGCTTCTGCTAAACTACACTTATACCCCTGAATTTAAACCACCTATAATGTTAATTACCTTCGTTTATAATAATTTAAATATACTGTCTAAAACTAAAAAGACAGTACTTTAATATAAAATTAATATAAAAAATTATTTATGTTAAATACTTATTGTTGAAATTTTGTAATTGGTCACCGAATTTAATTTTTGATTGATCTGATGATTAATAGAGTTATTCACACCTGCCTGACAGGCTAAGCAATCCTAGATGCACTAAAATCAAGATTAATCAAAATTTCCTGAATGAACTTGTATACATAAATATGCACATTTCAGTGTGTACTTTTGAAATTTATACTGACACCGAATTTAATCTAATCAGTGAATTTGAATGTGAACTTCTGGAATGTAATGTTTTGCATGTTATTGTTTGACTTTCAATGTTGTGTTAATATTTACATTCATAATGGAAACGTGAAAATACTCATTTTCTGTATAAATAAACCAACACTGATAAACATGTACTTTTTCAAGTGTCCTCTAATCATAAATGCAAAAACAGTTAGAAATGTTGATGGAAATCCAGTACAGCTTCTCATATGTGAAGTAATACAATGCCTTTGTGGATTATGTCAAACTTTATAAGTTTGTAAAACTTCCATTCCTAATCTCTTTTCCTAGTTATGGACAAGTATGGAAAGTTGCAAGGAAATATTTGGTACTCTTTAATGTTGCTGGTTTGAAGTGAAAATGACATATCATTACTACATACAATTTTATGTCTTTTCCGAACATAATAAAAATTACTTGAAGCACAGGTAAAATAAGTAATATTATAAATAATTAATCATAATTTATTGATATTTCAGATACGATGATCATCGTTTTATCCAATGATAAATCGGACATACTTAATGCTCTTGAAAAATGCCCTCTGAAAATAAAATATGAACTGATCCCTATTCCATCTGATGAAGATTGGGGAACTGCCGATTCACTCAGACATATTTATGAGAAAATCATATCTGATCTCATTGTTATATCTGGAGATATTATTACCGATATCAATATGACTGAGGTTATTAATTTATATAGAAAACATGATGCATCTCTCGTATCATTGTTTTTCAATAATGGTCCTGAAGAATACATCGAATTACCTGGCCCTAAGGCTAAAGTTAAACCTGAGAGAGATTTGGTTGGTTTAGATGAAGAAACAGGTCGATTGGTCTTTCTTGCTAGTGCCAGTGATTTCGATGAGGATTTTGAAATTCCCCGATCGTTGATACAGAAACATAACTCTGTTAAAATATACAGTAAACTTCTAGATGCTCATGTCTATATATTGAAAAAATGGGTCCTTGATTTTCTAGTTGAACAAGCAAAATTTTCAACAATCAAAGGTGAACTCTTACCCTACATTGTTAAAAAGCAATTGTCAAAACCTAAAAGTGTTGCTGAGGAAAAAAATGCCTCAATGGTTAATGTTGATTTACGAAAAGATATATTTAAATTTGCATCATGTAGAGGTTATGAAAAAGAAATAAGACAATTCTCTTCATATAATGATCACACCTATGGTATGAAAGCCCTTTACCATGAAGACCTTATTCGATGTTACGCCCATATACCAAAAAATGAATGTTTTGGTATGAGAATAAATACTTTGTCTGCATTTTATCTAGTCAACAGTAAAGTAAGTAACTTTTAATTTAAAATTGTGATGGTTAATTACAGAAGATACATTATGTGATATCAATTAATTAAAAAGTAACATTTTCTTTACGATGATGTTTTAGCCTTCATACATAATGTTCATTTGCTTTATTTTGACCATTTTAGCTTTCAATCAAGTATACTAAGCCAGAAAATGCGATAGACTTTGTATACTTAATTTTTAATATTGTACATAAGAAACATTCCAAACAAAGAACAAACAAAACAATAGAATCGCCCGAATGTCCGCAGTCATACAATAGAGGCGCTCAAATGTGCTACAGCAACTTATAATATGCTACAACAGACACTCAAGTATGCTAGGGCTGCTCAGATATGTACCGTGCCATTTGACACAGTGTAATTTTGCTTAATCCGACAGCATGAAATTTGATATCCACAATCTCATCAAGTACTTACTTAAAATACTATAAATGAAAGGCATGTAACATGTCATTATTATACATTATTTATCAAAAGTAATTTTAAGTGTTACAAAATACAAACAGTTTGTACATATTTATGCATTGTTAATACACATAATATGAATACATTTATATGATATATAACTAGAAGTGATCTATGTGAAATAACTGTATATCAGTAAATATATTGTTTATTGCTTAATTATGTTGTACAAGCTAGTTTAAAGAAATTACCCACCAGTACCGGACAGGGATTTTCCAGTATCAGTCACTCTAGTTTTATGGCAAAGCTATATACTTTGATAATTATACTATGTAATACTAACTCAGTATAAATACCTTTAATATAATTATAATTATATTACACGAACTTAGACATGTGTATTTTCAAAAATAATTTCAATTTTCAAACCAACATTTGTTTTAGTTTAACGAAGATGTCACATCTTATAACTTTGTTATGGGCAGAAACACTTCCTTCTTGAAGTTACATTGAATTGGAAGAAATCCACTGAAAATTAATTTTTCAAAAAAGATTTGAAATGATTGTAACTATTAAAATCATGTCTAAAAGCAAGTTTATAGATAAGTTCCTTAAAAAAATTACAAATGGAAATGATATCAAACTGTTATTAATTCACAATTATATTTTATTTTAATTTATTGTTATAAAACTATTACATCACACAAAATAATTCAGAATGCACACTTTTTATATTTTCTATTATGACTAATTTAAGTGTGCACTTAGTCACTAATTCGTTGCATCGGTCTTCTCATCTCTTAACGAGGTTGGCACAGAATGTCTGTTTCATCAGTTTCATCAATGTCGATCAATATTTTCCTTGCAATATGGCACAAAACAAAAAGCCATTTAAAAACTTTAAAATGGTAAAAAAATTGAAAGGGTAGAGATATTTATTCAGTGTTAAAAAGTTACAAAATCTCAACAAATGTCTCAAGAGCATGTGTCGTCTCGCACACATTAAACCACACACACCTTTGTTGTCGACAAAAGTGTGCCTTTTTATTTGACCCCACTGTTATCATAACTTCAAGATTGTAAATTAACATTAAATTTTATCCACGAAATTTTGGTATGGAATGGTATTTAAAATTCAACAGTATGTTAACTTCTTATTGAATAATAATTGTTGGTCGACTGTAAAATATTAAAATTACAAGACTTAAATAAAATTTGCAAAACACTAAAATTACTGAGGATCATAATTAATATTCTTGGAACACGTTTTTAAAAATGAAATTAAGAAAATTTATGAAGGTTTCCTAGAATGGAAAAGAAAATAAAAATCTTTAAATTGTTTTTAAATAGAAAATTTGACTATTTTTTATTTCATAAATCATAATTTCAAAGTGTAAGCCAACAAGGAGTAGAAAAATTTTTGACATTTAATTTTCTTTTTATTCAACTCTAACATGTTTTTCTCTATTTTATTACCTAAAAAATTAAATCAATTTCGGATATTACAGATCAACAGACAGTGGGAAACAATAGCAGGTTCACCAATGTCGAACAGGTTGAATCCAACGAGTGAAGTCAAAACAAAACAAATTGATGATTTGAGCACTGTTGGAGACCAGAGTATACTGAGTGAAAAAACATCTATAAAAAATAGCTTTATCGGATCTAACTGTATTGTAGAGAACAAAGTTAGGATATCAAATTGCATCATCATGAACAATGTCACTATTAAAGAAGGGTAAGGATTCTTATATATATATATATAATGTAGTAAAATGTAGCTGGAACTTATGTATAGACAGAATATGCATAAGTTGAATTAAAAAAGTGATTTGTGGTCTTTGATTTAGTCATTACAGTTGCAAAGTGTAAAATCCATATAAATATTACTTTTACAGTATATATTATATTTTTACTCTTTACAGATAATTCATATCCATTTTTTTTGCATCTTCATGGGTAAATAACATTGTTTAACAATAAATTGATCCGTTTTGGGAAAAGTGCTCAAAAAAAATGAGGTCGGAATAATTCAGCACAATCAAATGCAAAAGTTTCCCATTTAAAAGTGTTATAACAGTAAAAACTGATTATTGCTAAGATGAACATTATTTCCTTTTTTTTATTTTTAACGTTGTTCTTTAAAGACATATGCATACAAGAACTATATATCAATAGATCTTTTAAACATAGATTTGAAAGATATACTACTTTTATAAACAACATGTAAAAAATATAGGTCTATGATATATGAGATAAACAAAGAGAACATTCTCCTAAAGTCAATTTTAAATTTATACTGCTGATCATATTAGACATTCTCTGAGACAAATAAAATTTATCTCAAAGATACTCTCATTTTCCCATATGAAAGTAAAAAATAGAAAAACGTAAAAAGTATAAATAAAAAATAAGCTTTTATTGAAAACTTTTGTTATTATCAAGATACTAACTGTATATAACACTTTGCATAGATGATGGTCTAATTTATTACAAAATGTGAAATTATTTCTTATACTTTAGACTTAGAAAGTGATTATGCCTTAACTTTTTATAAAATACATTAAAGACTTTGATCAATGGAAGAAAGAAAAACGTACAAATGTTTACAGTTTTAAGATTTTCCAATTTCATAAAAATAAATTTTGTTTGCGGACTCTGGATGCAGTAGAAGTTAACTTTTTTATTTGTTCAATATATTTGGCGTTAATTTTGTAGAAATTCATTGTTCACTATTAAATGAAACTATTATAGTATTATTTCTACTTTCTTTAAGTTCTTTACCATGACCTAGATTTCGTTGTATTACAACATCTTCAGGTGGGCTATTAACAATTTTTGCTAATAGCCCACCTGAAGATGTAATACGAAACCTAGGTTGGGGTAAAGAAATTAAAGAAATTAGAAATAGTATTACATCATGTAGTTTCATTTTTTATTTTCGTAGCGGTTCAGCATGATTTCTATTGTGAAGAACCCTCAACGTTCAAGTAGAATTCGCATTAACCAGTTTTAATTTGAAAAGTTATAAGAGAATAGTAATATAAAATACGCAATCAAATTCATTTTTACTGCTGTAAGTCACTTGACAATTTAGACTTCTGTTCTGTCTATAAGAGGCCGTTTTATTTGATTACAGATGTGTCTTGCAAGACTGCATCCTATATACAGGAGCAACTGTAGAACCCAGCACTTCACTCCAACATTGTCTAGTCGGCCCTCACCATAGTGTAGCAACTGGGACAAATGGAAACCATCAAATATTTTCAGAAACGAGAGAAAATATGATAACACTGGGTTAAATTCAGCTGTGTGATGAAATTTAATAACCAACTGATATTATATCACAGGGAAAATGTCTCTTGGCGCAGGGGAAAACATGAAAAACCCATCAAATAACTGCCATAAATTATAATAAATTGTTTTTCATACAACTTTATATAAATGTAATAAAACCAATTAGACAGAATTGTCTATTTTATTTGAATTATCGTAGAGTTGGTCAGTTTCTTTAAAGAAGAGAAAAAATAACATACCGGATGGTATGTTATTTCTTCATTTTTTATTGGACGAATCAAGTAAGTAGGCCAACAAAAGAACCGTTCACATATTGTGAATGGGTTGTGAAGAGCTTACTCATCGAAATGATCCTATGAAGTAAGGCCAACAAAGAGTCCGACAATATACTATATCGATATTGGCCAGGTCCAGGAATTAAAATAATTCGAATCAATAACCCAAGAAAAGAAAACTGCCTTCGTATTTGAAATTAAGAACAGAATAAAAAAGGCTACAGTCATTTTGTATCGCTTACCTATAAAACTATCAACACGAGAATGAAATAACCTGAATACGTTAAGTGACCGTTTTGCCCAAATTACACATTTTCGATTTGAAATTTTACGTACTGATATCGGTTTTTTTACTGAAAAAAAAATAACATAAAAGTAGACTATGTACCAAATGGAATATTTTTGTGGGGTTACTTTCATTTTATGAGTTTTTTTTTTTTAATTTTTTTGCAAGTTTTCCTTTTAATAGATCTGTGAAGGCCCATAACCTAATTTTGGTTAAATTATTTTGCTAAGAATTTGAATTTAAACTAAAACTTCGAAATGATTGTTTGGCGGATAATATAATTGTTATAACTTTACTTTTTCTTAATACAGATAGTTGTGTGATAGAACTTATTAGAAAACTTTTTAATAATTAAATAATGTTTTTATACTTATGGTAGTTATCATTAATTATGCAATTCCCTGATTTTAAAAGAAATTTACAAAAATTGGGACTGGGACTTATTTAAAAGAAAGCATTCGTTATGCATATACGACTTCCTTACGATTTTCTTATACATATAAATAGATATATATGTTTTTATTAACAACATCAATCAGTGTCGTTTTATTACATATATGTTTGTAAATAAATAAAGAAAATGATTCAAATATGTAAAGGAATGACTTACTAAATATACACATACCTCTCCATGGATAGCTTTTAAAACTGTTAACACAATGATAATTATGTTTGAAACGTACTTATATAAACTTCGTACTATACACCTCACTAATTGCGGAATTATAGTGCTATATACATTTTTGGAACACACTGTACTCTAGCCGCCACGGGCGCGGCAACCTATTACCTGGCCATGTCTACTATCCGTATTTTTCTGGTATCTATCTACCTCTTAATATTGCTGAGATTGTGTACGAGAAAAATACGACGGATATAAGAATAAAGACAAATAACTTCATTTAGACCATTAAAGACACATTGTAGTTCCGGTTTAAAGTATTATTCCCAAAATAAAAAGAAAACCCGCATCAAAGGATTCATACAGTCTGTAGGTACCATCGTACGCGATGCGTATGTTCGTATAAAATGTGTTATGTTACGTTTTACTTACTTGATAAATATTTTTAAATACCGATTGCTATATTTTTAAATACTTTTATAAATAATTCATATTTTTTCGATGATATTAATATTTTAGTTGAAAATGGGATGTAGATAATTAACTTGTTCATAATAATTAAACCTATCAAGTACAAGCTGAACTCAGACTATCAGAGTCCAACACATACAGTAGGCAGTACCGTAACTAGCCACTGAACAACAGTACTAGCCGCACTGCCCCTTTTATGGTCCTGTTTAGGTAACTATGAGTATTTATGTTAAACTATTTTATTTTTATATATACTGCCTATTATATCTTTCATAAATATAAAACATTATAATTTTAATGCAAGTTAAACGAAATAATTTCACATTGAATTATTTACTAAATCCAGAAATCTTTTTACATATGTGATTAAAAAAAATAGAGCGGATACTTCTTCAATGACATTCCACTCAGTGGGTTTAGTTGGAAAAAAACTCTCGTCCACAAGTTCAGTGACCTTATTTCATCCACAAGTAAATTAAATTTCTTGTATACACGAAAATCTGTAAAATTTCATCATCGTTCCAGAATGGAAAGAACTATAATACTGTGACATACGGATGGACCGACCATCCGTTTGTATGTTACAGCCGCTTTACTCGCAGACTATTAGTGGTTATACATATTTATCATGTGTACAAAGTCATAAAATAAAATCTTTTAATAAAAGTTTTAATGCAAGTTACCCTATAACGTTTTATAAACAGTGGGTTATTTTTTTTGCATACCCTATTGCGTAGGGTATCGTTTACTAGGTCTTTCAAAAGTATTGAGGGTATGTCGTGAAAACTTTTTCGATACTGGATTCGTCTACGAAGTATTAAGTTTTAAATTAGTCATTTTTTGGAATTACTAGTCCCCATCCCTACCACGTAAACCGCTATTTTAAATAGCTGAAAGGTATTCACAATAATAGTACATAGCTATGTAGTAGGAGTAATAGTTAATATATTTATACATTTACATGTTGAGCAACCTCATTACAAGATACAGTGAGCTTTTGATATATGCAAGGCACTTCATTATCGAAATGTGCCGAGGTAGATACGCAAACCTGTATGACATTCAGCAAGGTAATTCTGAGTATAAGATATACCGCTCTCACCGAAATACTTTTATACTTAACTATATAATTTAAGAAAGACTTCTTTACCATGAATCTGGCACCTCCTTGGGACTAGCTCGCCCTCTTGGTAGTAGAGAAAATTACCGGACCGAACGATTATCCTGTCTATTTCCTGTCTTCGGACTTCTGATAATCATATAACGTCCCATAATAAATTGGTAAATTCCTCTTTCAGTACAACAACCTTCTCGTCAATCCTCAACAGACGTGTTTTATACGTCACCAGGAAAATTGTCAGTGTGAGAAGCCAAATTTCTGCCGGAGACTCTTAGCACTCTCTGTCCTACAGTTAATATGCCCATTAGCGGAAACAGGACAGCCGTTGTAGGGTTGTGCTTATCATAAGGGGGAATATGCTTTACTGACCATGCTGGCAGAGGATTTGATGATCGCAGCAACAGATTTTTAGTACGCAGAAGGATACGTCAGATACATTTTAGTACGCTGCTGGCTGTCCTCTTGTTTATTATCTTAGTTGCCTCGTACAATACCCACAATAGGAGATAGGATGGTCTTATTTTAATACATAAAGAGACGTCAATTTTATTTTAAAAGACTTATCGAATGATAAACAGCTCGAAGGAAAGCGCAAAAGGAATGTTCGTCCCCATTTTAATACGTATATCTCTCGTAGATTAAACACTTTTTTTAATATTATGCGACTTATGAAGCTTATATTTCAAAAATGTATTAAAGCTGTAGAAACTATGTGACGAACGGACGGACGAATTCTGTTTCTTAGTGAATTTTCAAGTAACTTGCGTATTTATAATTTTTGGACTACATAAGATTTTAATTTCATGTTATTTTTTTAACAGATTAGTTATTTAAAATAAACTAACTACTCATTAATGTAAGCCAAGATGAGAAATATATTCAACATAAACGAAGAAATCGAAGGTAATGATTAAATTAATTTCCGAAATTTTCTGTTCGTAAAAATGTTCCTGCAACGGACGCTGTACAAGTGCAGAGACATCTTCTAAATGCGTAGTGGTGAAGCCACTACGCATTAATAAAAAAAAGGGTAATGAAACTTATTTTCTACTTTTTTGCAACCACCCTTCCTCAGTGCCAAATTACATAAATTTACAATTTGCTAGGCGATGCCCATTCTCTTATACATATTATTTTCAAGTCAACCTTACACACCGTGCGGTTAAACACTCATGTAGTATGGTACATGATTGATACTATCAAGCAAAGTAAACGTTATCTGCACGCTGTTGAAGCGCAGCGAAGCGAGGTAAGGTGTGATGAGATGAGGCAAGGTGAGACGATGCGAAGTGAGGCCATGCCAGGCCCGGTCAGGTCAGATCAAACCAGACCAGATTAGGTTTATATCAGATTAGGATAGGTTTAGTTTGGTTTGGATATATTAGATCAGGTTCGGCCACCAAACCAAGCTAGGCTAGACTAGTACAGGCCAGATCAGGTTAGGTTAAATTAGGTTAGATTGTATTTGATTAGGTTATATTAGGTTAGGCTATGCTAGGTTAGACTAAGTTATATTAGGTTAAGTTACGTTTGATTTAGTTAGGCTAGGCTAGGCTAGTCCAAACTAGGCCAGGCTATGCCAGTATAGACCGAGCTAAATCAGGCTAGGCGAGGCGAGAGTGCTATGCTCGGCCACGTTACGCTACGCTAGTCTATGCAAGACTAAGCTGCTTTTACGTTAACTTTACGTTATTTTGCTAACTTTACGTTATTTTGAATGAAAGCTGCGACCGAAAAGTTACAATGGTCCAGCAAGAGATGTGTGTGTATGAAAATTAAGGTTTTATTCAGTAGCAGACGCCATGAGGGTCTTCCTGTGTAAAAAAATAAGTAGCTACTATTTGGTTAGGGTAATTTTATAATTTCGTCTGACATAATAAAACTTAATAATTAAAGCCGATTTAAATAAATGTTTTATTTTATCATTTAATCTTTAAATCTCTATATCCAAAACGATGCATCATTTTAAAAACTAAGCACCTCCAGTTGCTTCAATGAATGTCCAAATATTCTGAACTGATAGCATAATTATTCGTTGTCCCAGCATGAGCCTAGAGGCTAGATGCACTACACGTAGACACTACATATTTTAACAACCGCTCCAAAGCGGTTTGTTACGCTATCGGTCTACGCTCCTTGTGTGACCCTACCTTGCGTTCTTGGCTATGAATGAAAAATAGTTGATTGTCGTTAAAATAAAATTTATAAGATGACTGTTTTTCAGAAAATTGAAAATAATATTCATAATTATATGTCAATTTTTCGTGCACATGATACTTGCGCACATTGTTTCGCAACTGTTCGCGAGTTATTGCGGGGAAATAACCCGCGAACAGCTGCGAAAACATCGCCACTGCGATTAAAAACCACACTCCGGGTAAGTTCTGGGATATATATATATATATATATATATACATATATATATATATATATATATATATATATATATATATATATATATATATATATATATATAATTGATTGTATTTCTTCTCTAGACCCAGATAAATATTTTGCTGGAAGCCTACCTGATTATGGAGAAACTATCTCTATCTATGGGCAGTCTGCCCATCAAACAAATGAATTTAATTTCTTTTTATGCGATTTACATGTGTTTGAAATAAGTATCAAGGTTTAGTCCCAGTATCATCCCTTCGACTTCATCTCTTGGCGTCATCGTTTGTATTTATTTTAGGTACCATCTCTTCAAAGCGACGGAGGAAAGACATGCAAATACACTGGACTCATCGGCCATCTTCCGTTCGATCAGTTTCTATCAATTCTCGTTTGGCAGCTAACAAGCTTCCACTTTAGTTGCTGCTCGTTTTATAGCATGATAGAGCCTTGGACTAAAGAATGCTAACGGAATTTTCTTTTTTAAATTCTTTGCCCTCATTGAATTTAAAAAACCTTGCTTTAACACTTCTTGCATATTTAGTACCGTAGGCTTTAAATTGAGTAGCGCGATGCTGTGACAAGACTAATAGATGGGCCATTAGTCTTGTCACAGTATCGCTTTATAGTGACACGTGTGAAATATTTCCGAATTTGCATATAGGCACCAAAACAAGCTTAACAAACATTCACGAATATTCGTCTACTTGCCCAAAGTCCTCTCCGAATATTCGGTATTTGTTATAAGACCGAATATCTTATAAGTTGCAACTATAATGAAAGTATATTCATACCAATAATTGTGCAATATTAAATAATCAAATTTATTATAACACCTAACGTAATATTTTAATGCTAGTTAAGTCGTATTTTTAATATGCAATGTGTTAGAAGCGGTAATTCAGTGTATTCATAATCGTGCTGTCAATTGGACGTTTACATAACAAATCAAAGCTCTACGACGCGCCGATGCCATTAAATGGATTGACGGAACGTTCTCGAAGGCAAAGGACACACTCGCATTACAAAGTGTACGGAAGGCGAACGCTTCACGTTGACGTAACAAATAACGCACACACAAGCCGTTCCGCGTTCTTCGCCGCGCACACGCTCGACCGAGCAAAGTCGTCGCGTGCTGCGTTCTGTTCGAGTTACCTTTTCAATTTTATATACTCTACTCTCTTAAATTAATGTATTAGTATAGTTACGGTCGAGGTATATATGTACTCGAACCATAAGAGCTTATAAAAAAAACAATTTTTTGTCAAATTAAACCAACGGTATGACATGGCGAGGCTGTTTCGCCGACGACATAGTTAAGTTTTTTGATAATAGATTTATTATAAGCTTTTCGAACTTTTAGCTATCAGAGTGATGACTCTAACTTTCTTATATTATTTACTGTATCTTCTGGATGTGAGGGAAGATGATACTCTTACTATTTCCGAACTTTTTTGATTAATATAACTAAAACAATGTAACTTAAAACGAAGAAACGAAAAAGAGTGATACCTCTACGATGAGATCAAAAAAATCGTTTACTCTCAAACTTTGACTCTCTTTAAAACTAATAATTGTTTGTATGTCTGGACTAGATGGCAATAAATAAACTCTATAACTGTGCCAACATTCCTAAAAGTACCTTCATTAATTTCGAAGAAAATGGACCCTGACACACAGACTACGAAGTCTCGACATAAGGATTATTTTTGAGCTTTTTAGTACGAAACTCTAAAATTTAACTCAATTAAAAAAAATTTGCCTGTTAAGCACTGTTTATCATCATCGCACGACTTATATACCTGTTGTCATATTCAATGTCCTAAAATAGTTCAATTCATACCTTTCTTTATTTTATATGCATTGTAATTTATTATCCACTCTCGGTTTTCGAACCCATTTTCCGTGTTGGCGAATCTTCGAAAAGAAACAGTGTGAAAAATAACATCATTATGGCTAGTATAGTGCAGAAAAAGGCATACTAAAAGGATTTTAACATTCATATATTAACACCAAGTTGATGCTCATTATCGGCCTTTCTCTCGTTGCTCTCAAAACGCTGCATCAGGATGCACCGCCACACGAATTAAACTGCTTTCGCGAATACTCTCTTTGAATTATTAATTTAAAGAAATTTTCGACTTCCTCTTCCAAAGTTTGTAAAGAACAACGACTTCCGCGAATTGATTAATAGCCATTCATTTGGTGAAAAAATTCTAGAAATTCTGCTAGATAAAATTTAATCTCTTTACGTCACAATTTCTTGCTTCAATCACAAAACATAGTGACGCAAAGATTTTGTAATTAATTAGAATAATATCGTAACCAAACTTAAAAATCTAAAAAAAAAACAAACAAGTTAAATATTGAAATGAACAACTCGAATTTTCATTCAAAGCTACGCGCAGATCACTCCATAAGCATTTTATAACAAACATAGCTCCCATCAGGTGTTTCGGTATTTTCATAACTTCATATTTGTAATTTATTTTTGATTCGTATCTTTAACTTAATGGACAGAACTTTGTTACCAGAAAAATCGAATTCTCAAGAGAAAGTACGTTTTCATATTTTTTTAATCATTTACAAATATTCATCGCGTTTTGATTGAACTATTTTATAATATTTTGAATTATTCCACTACATAATGTATTATTAAACTTCATAAAATCCACTACATAATGTAATAAATCGATACATATGATCCCAGAAAAAGTTAAACAATTCTGTATATTAATGTCAACTTTTATGTTTGTTTCAAATGTTGTGTTGGATAAGATTGCAATCATAAACTATGTTTTAAATAATAGTTCTATTGCTTCTAAATTTAAAAAATAGTTGTTTTACATCCGTGTTCATCTATATTTTTAATTTATTCTAATCGATGAGGCACCTTCTGATAAAATAAAGTGTAATTTTCCAATGTGTATATTAATTTGTCAAATATATATATATATATATATATATATATATATATATATATATATATATATATGTATATATATATTCACTGTCTTTTATGGCAAATATTCACCGAAACACCCAGTTATTCAACAAAAATTAGGGCTTAAACCCAGCGAAACATAGTTTGTGAGAATCTGTCGAATTCGTTCCATATAATTTTGTTGCTTGCAGATATATTTTGACGATGGTAGACCTTTGCACGCTGAACTCGATAAGATATAATCGAACCATGATAATCGATATTTGGGATAAATTTTGTATTTCCAATATACAAATTGAGCCTAATCTATGCTGATACTTTTATTTTCCTGGATACCATTAGCTTAAACGAAAGAATATAAAAAACCAATCACAATTCTTGTCATTTGATAAGAATCTGTTGGAAAATATTTAGGTAAAATGTTGTTATGAAAAATTAATATGTAACATAACAGATTACCAAGCCTACTTTACTAAAGACATCTCCAATTTCGACTTGCAAGAAGCCTTCAGGCTAGACCCGTTACAATTAAGGAATATTATTAAACATCTACAACACGACGACTACGATCCTAATTAGTGAAGGGACCTCCAACAAAAATAAATGAGATAATAACCGGATTTTTTCCACTTAACCTAGATAACCGAAATTTTATAGGTTAAATAGATAACTTAGTGTAAAATAATTGATAGAAATCATAATACTCTGCGTAAAACAAGGAAACCTCAATGAACACAACGACTGATTAATGTTAGTAGTTAGCCTAAATGGTGACAACTAGTGCGCGACCAGTCCGCTCACTTATCGCACTGCTAGTGTAATTACGCGTATACTCATCTGCTCGCACAAGTATACCACTCGACCACTAAACCTTCACCGCTCATCTTAACCCACTTTTTACCAGCGGTCTTAATGTTCTAAAGGTAGGTAGGAATATCGGAAGTGGTGTTTACGACATTACTGTTGGTGGGTTGAGAAAGAATTTTAACCACAAAACGGTCTGCTGCACGCCGGTAGTCAGTGGGAGAAACCTACTGAACTAAATCAGTTGTCAGATAGTACAAACCGTGAGAAGTAGAATTCTAATGAGCTGCCCTTTCATAATGTAATTCATGTTAAATTCAATAGATTCCACATCTACTCCAGAAAAACTCGCAACTTTGAAATCAAATAAATATGTGTTAGTTACTAGCTTTTACACGCGGCTTCGCATGGATTTTACAATTACAGCGCCGGTGTTTACGTGAAGTTTTTGAATTCACAAATACGTGAGAAATGTCTTTAATAAATACGTTGCGCCCTCTGTTAACCTATTGCAATACAAAAATTGTGTTACTAAATAAAAATGTTGAGTTTTATCTTATAGAAATTCTGCTATTTTTTAAACTGTTTAAATTTTCTTGAGTAATAAACGTATAAACAAACTTATCATGGGGTTAATATTCTTGACGAGTAAAAGGAAGTCTCTATGTATTATACAATCACATATCCAATTCGCTGTATCAGACTATGTTGACAGATTTTTTATTGTACCAGAATTACTTGAAGAGTTTTGTGCACTTTCTAGAATATCTAGAATATCGATTACTAGATAGACTTTCTAGAATGTCGATTTATAATATTGCTTTCCCCTTAATTCATGGAATTAAGGGGAAAGCAATATTATAAATCGATATTCTAGAAAGTCTATCTAGTAATAGATATTCTCTCTGTCTGTCTATATAGTCTGCATTTCCTGAATCGCTTCGCATGTCTTTTTGCACTCGTACGTAAGTTCAACGTTCTCCTCATTCGTTTAGATTTGCTTCACTTGTAGTCGCAATTTTACTTACTCGGTGTAGCTTATTATTTTTACATTGCCGCCAAAATAATCACCACGATGGACACCTTCCGCCTACTCGAGACCCGTTTAAAATGCAATAGTGCAAAATTCCCACCGAGAAACTTAATAATTTTCTCGTGTAATTGCAGCGCGGATTGCGCAAACGTATTGACACAAACGCATTGCCTCCGTTCCAGTGTTGCACGTCATGTCCCTAATTCTCACTTCTCGTGCTGTTATATAATAATAATTGTGCGATTTTCGCAACGATCGCACCGACTTTGTCATGGTTCACACGCGCTCAGACGGTGCGCCGGCGTCGGACGCCCGCGATTATACCTGTTGCGATTGTAAATACTATTGCCCCGTGTTCTGTGCAGAGTTGGAGATATTTTTCCACAGAATATTGCAGAATGCGTCGATTTCGTTGTTTGTGAAAGTGAAAACTGGATTCCGAGGAAAAAATTATGACAGTTCATTGGACTGAGTTACGGAAGTTATGTTTGAATTGTCAGTAAAGCTTTTATTGTCGCCAAAATTTATTTTATAATGTATTCATATATAAACCGTTGGAAATATGTAAGAGTAAGGAGAATAGAAACTAAATTAATGTCTTAATCACAATTAGAACAAAAAATTAAAATCAATGAGATTCTCGTTATCAATTTGTAGAGTTTGTAATAAACGCCATTTTTTTGTGATTAACTTTTAAGGACGCATAATATTACTCATAATTTTTTTTGTAAATATGGACTATTAGTTTTCATTATTTATGTATATAAACCAACATTTTTCAGACTTCATAAATCTCTTAAAAATGAAAAAAGACGGTCTCTTTTTAACGATATGAAATTTCAAAATAAAACTTATTTGCCATTTATAAATTTAAAATACTTCAAATGGATCGATTTTCAGATTTACATTTTATATGCTTTAAAATAAAGAAGGGGAGTGGACTTAATTTTCACTTATAGTGGACTTCATTTTCACTTATTTTCCTTTCGAAGGCCACGACCTTAAATTACAACTATAAAATTAAAAAAATACTTTCTAACTTCTTAAAATTCTAACTAGAACGTACATATGATCCTCAGAACATTTTGACGTGACGTATCACATTAATACATAGATATACGTTAGGATAATTTTCGTCATCAGTTTTGCATATACTAAAAATCTATGCGAACAATTAGTGTCGATTAAACACGTAACGGAAGACGTGGATTCTCTGAAATGACAGTTGAGCTGGCGGGAGAATGTGACTTCAGCACCAAATCAATCCTGGACCAATTTTTTTTCAAATCAATAAAATAAAGAAGCTGAAAAATTCATATCTAGTTACTTAAATTAACACTAGATGAAAATGCGCATCTAAACTTATTTACCTCTACTGAACTGACGGAAAAATAAAAAAACTCTAGATCGTTTTGCACCGCTGGGACTGCAGCTGGAAACTGCACTTTTCTTCCATGTATGGATAATTTACAAGAGGCAAAAAACTTCTCGAAACGTGGTGAAAACTGAGTTCAAAAAATTCATCGGTTTTTATTCAGAATACGTCTGCAACATAATGGCAATAAAATGGCAAACATACATCAACCGTTAAACTTATACTATGTCTGACAAAAATAAACCTTTTCAAACAATTCTTTTTCCATTATTCTGTATTAAATACCAAATTCGTGGGCCAAATAATTAATTGATTTGAAAAAACCGACACATAAAATGTACATTTAACTTCAGCTCACTTTGAATAAATCTTCTATGAAAATTTTCTGGAATGGTTTTTAAATAAAACAAAGTAGTTTCGAAATTTTGATGTAGTTTTTAAACACATCCTGAAATTTACTTGCTATTTATTCTTGCTAATTTCTACAATTTTATTGAAATTCGTTAAGTGGTTTTTGCGCGTGACTTCGTCAAAATTACAATTTTAATTATTTTATCTATGACGAAATCTTTTTACAACCATGTTTTTCATGAAAAAAATAGACAAAAATACAGAAAGCCCATTAAATTTCAGTAAAATGTGAGTAATGAATAAAAGCAATATATTTCTATTTTCATAAACACGTGAGACGATTTAATACATATTACATTAAACAAGATAATCTTCATATAAACGAAGCGTTTGATTTCGTGTAACTGTTATGCAGAGCTTAATAATATTTGATGCAGATATTTGAGATTTTTGCAAATATATAATTGTTACTATAATTAATTATAATAAATCTCTTAAATTAGGGACTTCTCGTTAATCATTAATTTAATATTTACCATGAAAAATTTTGGGACTTAATTGATAGGTGAAATTCATGGGAAGTATAATTAAATATTAAGTTAGAGTGACAATAGTTTTAACCATAAATACTTACAATTAGATAGCACCTGCGTCTACATCACTTCAACTTGTTTTACCGAATGAAAATTCGATATAAAATTAGATATAAATTCGGTTCTCTTAGAAGGCAGTAAATATTATTAGTATTTAGTACCAAAAAAAATTGTGCGTGTCAGCTCTGATGCGCCACTACGGTTTACTCCTTAATTACGATATAAATATCCATATCATCTATCAATGTATCTCTTACCGTTAAGGTTCATAAGAAACACATTCGCTCGACTGTTATTTCGTTGACTTACGTTGCAAAAGTGGTTTCTGTGAATTTTTTTTAACAGGATACAACCTATGTTCATCCTGAAGGACCTTTCTAAATATTAGTGAAAGAATTTTTGAAAAAACAAGAAAGCGATGACTAGTTTCGGAGATTACCTCCTATGTCCAAACTTACAAACTGTTACACTTTTTTTAACGCTCCGAACTTCTGATTTTACTCTTCATAAACTTCATACCGGACGCTGTATATAAAAATCGACTCTTAAGGAATATACTACAAAAATAAATTTTTAATAATTTTAATAATGATCGTACTTTTATCGAAATAATATTATGCCGTCAAAAACATTACTGTAAAAATGACCAAGTTCCTCTTTAAAAAGCTAGCTGTAAATAATAGTAAGATAAAGGCAACCGAGTTCTGGCAAGGATTTAATAGAAAACTGTAGATGAGCTAGTTAGAAAATTGCATTATTTTATTTACTGAATATTTTACATATTTTCATCTTCCTTCTTTGATATCCTATACACAATCTATACACAAAATTTTATGTTTGCAACTCTACTAGAAGTGAACAAAAGGTTTTTATAATCTACCAGAGCATAAAAACCTTTAGTGACCTATAGTGAGTGAGTAAGGAAATATTTGAAAGGAGTCTCTGAACTGTTTGTTTCATTATTAACTATGTATAATAATTTGCTATTTGAATTCAGCAGAAAGAGACTGATCGTGTAACTCTATATCGATTGTAAGTGTAACGTATGCATAACTGAATAAGTGTCCAAATAGACAAAGAAATGAAATTATTTAAGAGCAGTCGGTACAGTAAGGAAATTGGGCTCTGAAACTAGTGGCTTCTGCTCGTACGTAACGTAGCTCGAGTTCCATTACGGCCTAGCTCGAGTTCCATTACGGCCGCGTGAAATATTGTTATTATCTTTGACATAGTCTACTTAACGCTCGACAATATTATATAAATGAATTGTGCTGGTTTATTACGCATAAATCTATGGACCAACTTATGAAGTGTTTTAGCGAAGGCGGCATGTACTAGTTAAAATGATTAGTTTTATTATTGACGACATGTATTATTTATGAAATATATTTTTATATCATATTTCAACTAAAACTAGACTTTCAAAACTTATTTAATTCTTGAGCATGTTTTTGGTATTGGATACATTGACAGTGCCGAGTTGATATCATTAATTTGAACAAGTAACAAATTGAACAGATGAATGATTACAAAGTCATGGCCGTGGAGTTCAGATTGTAACTTATGCGTATAATTGGTATGTGTATAAGTAAAGCTTTATATACAAATATTCGTGGTATCTTTGATTGAATTTTTTTAATATCTAAAATAAGTTTTAAAGTTTTGACCAGTTTCCGTAATTTAATAAAATCTTCCAAAATTTGGCATAAAACCGATTATCGGTATTTTCTCGTCTAAAAATGCTATAATTTTAATGTGCTTAAAATAATAAAAAATCAATTTCTCGCAATGACACATTTCACAACAGTTGGCATTTGTTATTGTAAGAAACGCATATCAGTTGGAATCTATTAATGTAAGAAACACATAACAGTTGGAACGTATTTCTATAAGAAACACATAACAGTTAGTATGTGTCATTGCAAGAAACACATAACAGTTAGAATGTGTCATTGCAAGAAACACATAACAGTTGGAAAGTGTCATTGTAAAGAACACAAACATTTAGCGTTTAATTAAAATTGGTAAGCGTCGAAGAGTACGCTATATCGCTGTACTTTATCTTTGAGTCTATTAGTGTGATCATCTTTTAAATATAATGAAGATTTGAAATGTTTCAAAAAATCAAATTTGCTTTCGAAAATTATTTTTTTTTCACAGTTTACTTGCACCATTTAAACATTGAAACTTGCTGTGCATATTGTCCATGTTTTCCACGAAAATATTGCTTCTAGTCCACAATTTATTATAATTTCTAAAAAAGTGGCATCATATACCAAAGAAATGGAAATCAAAATAAATTATTCGTTGCCATTATGTATAATATTTCATCCAAAAACTTTTAATATTATCCATATTAATTCATATTAAAAATTTGGTTCTTATTAAATTTTAATAATAAATACTGATACCATTCGATTTTAATAATAAGAACTGATACCATTCTATTATTATTATTTATAATAATTCTAACTTAACAATAATAAAGAAAATACAAGATTAAATACAACTGTTTGTCAGAAGTTTATTTTCACATATTAAAATTATTTTTGCTAAACAAAGTCATTGCACTGAACTCGAGTTTTACCAGTTAATTGCTTAAAACAAAGTTCAAAGTTAATCGAAATAAATTTCTTTTAGGTTATATTATTCTATAATAACATACCGAAATATAGAACGCACCGCATGACCGCAGCCTAGTCTAAAAATGATATTTAAAATAATTTAATTTTATATTTCGGATCAGCTCCCAGACACGAAAAAGAAATAAAAAAATCTGCACTGGCATGTGAATAATAATAAAGATCCGTCTGTGTAGAGTACAAATCTGGTATTTAATTTTATTTCATTAAATAAAACATTCAGTACGTCATCAAAATTGCCATATTCAACCCCGTTTTTTTAGATAAAAAAAGCCATTGCGAAGTAAGCTGCAATTCAGATTTAATATTTTTCATATCCTGTATTTAAATAACAAATACTAAAGAGAGCTAAATATAAAATATTTAAAAAGTTATAAGTAATCATACCAAAGTATTTTTGAATGAATCACGATTCCAGGCGCATAACCCGGAAATATGTACTTGGCGATATATTTTCATAGTAAAAATAACGTTAATATTTGCAAGTACTTTAAAAGAAACACTGCATCCAAAGTTTAAATTGTTATACGCACGTATATGTATACGGAACCATTGCATGCGAGGTCTACTTGTATTCTGTGTGTGTGTGTGTGTGTGTGTCTATTTAGGTAACTTGATTTGAGATCTTTTGTATCCTTAACTAGTCCTGACCAAAATTATAAATGCCAAAGTTAGTTTTTTCTTAAACGATTTATATCGCTTTTATATTTCAACTACTCAAATGATCTCCATTAAATTGTGCACACATATAGACTGTGTCAAAAAAGGTTTAGAATACTTTTATGTCAGAATAGAATTTTTGGTAATTAAAAAATTACTACCTCAGGAATAAGAGTTTGAACATAAGCATGTACTTATATTTACATAGAAACGAAAATGTTTAATACATTTTCGTCTTATCATACAAAAAAATTTAAATTACGCGTTTTTAGGTTTCTATACCTTAAAAAGAAAAAGGAAACTGTTACAAAATCACTCATTGTCTGTTTATCAGTGACATGCGTTTTCCTCAGGAATCGATTGACGTAAAATTTGGCACAATAACTTAATAGCTGACACACAAAAATATTCACATGGAAAGTTTTAGAGAAATTATGTACTTGATTTTTTTAAATTCCGTTTATACTGTGTAGTATCATTTCAAATGGCAAGTTGTAAAGTTTTAAAAAAGTATATTTTCATTAGTTCAAGTAGTACATCTTCAAGGATATACTGAAAAATATGAAAGAAATATTTCGCCCCTCTTATTATCAAAACTACTCAACTTAAAATTTTGAAAAAAACTCGCTTTTAGCGACGCAAAGTAACAGAAAAACAATAGCGATGACTCTAAATACCTTAATTTTTTAAAATATACTCTATGTTTTTACGCCTGTAAAATGTGTACTTAGTAGGCAATATATTATAGTTGTGAAAAATTAATATTTTTAAATAATTTAATAGAAATGCTAAGTACACTTAAATGTTTATAAGTTCCTGAATGTGTACGGAAATCTCGAAGCGCGACTTCTACTCATGCTTGATAGGTTTACTTTCCTTTTTCACACGTGCGAAGCGCGGCTCAAAAATAGTCATTTATAAACATTTTAAATTTGTTAAGATTTAAAGTAACTTTAAAAAAAATAATCGTAATTAATGTAATAACATTTACTAAGTTACCTTCACGACACAATTGTTTATGAGAATATACATTTCTTATTTTTATGCAATATGAATACATAAATACGTAAGTTTAACTGATTGACAAAATTTTCGCAATTGTCTGGACTGTTTATTTGTTTGTTAGTACGATGACCCGGTCTAAACGAGAAAACTCCGTTGTTTGCTTGTAACAAATATAATGTGCAATGTGGCACAAGGCCTAATGCGCAACTTAAAATTTGTAATGTAACAATATACGCATGAAAGTATGATAATTAATTAAAATAATAAACGATATGATAATTAATTAAAATAATAAACGATATGTTTCCAAACATACAAACGTTCTTAAGAAAGCCCGCTCGGAGACGGTTACGGGATTCAGAACAGGTGACGCGATGGAAGATACCCTCATTACTTTTTCCTCGTTTTCGCATATTATAAATAGGTATTAAAAACGATGCCGTTTATTACAGATGCTGCGATGCTGTTTATTACAGATACAACGATGCCGTTTATTACAGGTACTGCGATCGCCTCTTCAATCTAAAGTAACATAAAACTAATCTTGATTACTGATTAAGAGTTGTCCAGAATAAAGTAACCTAAATGTTTTAAATAAAAAACATAACATTACCACAAAACAAACTATTAAATTGTATAAACCTAACTTTAGAGTTTATAAACACGCAATGCTGTGAAAAATATTCGGAATATCTAAAAATTCTTTTATTTTATCGAGTTATTTTTGAAAACCCATGAAAACAAAAAATATTTCCATGAATGTAAATAAAAATATCAAAATAAAGAAGCCAATTTAAAAAGAAAGTGAATTGAAAAAAACTGTTTACAAAATATTTATGAATTAAGCCTAAGTCACTAGAAACAAGTTACTGCATTAAAAAAATTAACATTATCGAGGTACCTAATATAATTTGACCCGTACCGATAGTCAGTTTTTAAAACTCATGAAACGAAAAAAATGGAATCTTACGGACAGCGAACGGAAACGTGAAGGAAGATCACTCACGTTTCCGTTCGCCTGTCGCTCAATCCGTCTGTCACCGCTGTTCATAAAAACCGCTTGACGCAGAAACTTGAAATTTGACATGATAATAAATCATTCCAATTCGAATACATCTCAACACATCAATACTAAAATATATTCCTATGAAATTTTTTAAACTGATAAAGAATTTAGACAAGATTTTGTTATTAGTTTCTTTTATTATATGAGTTATTAATTACCAAGATGAAAATATACCGGAAATTTATAGCGACAATCCTTAGAATTTCATAGTTTTTGATAAATTTACGACATTTTTATACTTGTGAATGATATACTAATCCATATATTTATAGGTTAATAAAAATATTAACATTTATGAATAGTTTAATAAAAATATTACGTATGCTTAAATATTTATGTTCACCTAATAATATAAACCTGTTATGTATGATCACAACGGAACTTCTGTAGTAATAATACGTAACAGGTTTATTTATTATAAAAAATAGAAAATAAATACTCGGTATGCTAGTCCAACTCGTACTTAATTGTATTTTTTTATTTATTACTTGTAGGTGAATTACAAAAGGGATGACTAACATTTCTCGAGCTTTCAGCGCGCTTAGAACTTTATCCATTTCACTTTACAAAGACGGTGTTGTGTAAATTTAGCATTAATTTTTATATAATTTAATTTACTTATATTATTTAATATATACAAAAAATAACGTATACAAATAGTAGACTAATTCGTCCACTCAACAATAATAATTTAATACCAGAAATTAGTTGTCTCATTCTGCTAAAAATCTAGAGCTGATTACGAAGCAAGTATACAAATTCAAAAAACAACTAGATACAAATTGAAAAACAAAACAAATTTACTAAAGCTAGATAAAATTTAGACAAAGTATAAAATTATATTTATGTACGTGAATTGCGACTGATAAAAAGAAAGAACACAGAAGGCGGAAAAGGTAAGAGATTAGGGAAGGTAATTTTTTTTCAGACATCTATTGAAACCATTAATCAGAGATGAGTTCCTTATATTAGGATCCAAATGAAAACACTATTTTGTGGCTTACACCGTAAATATGTTTGGCAATAACAAGACGATTAAATTTTTAGAACGTAACTCAAGAGCGTAAGCAGACAAATCTCCGAAACCCATAATGATATAATATACATATATGTGGACTATTATTAAAAGAAATTTGTTATTGATAAAATAGAATCTACTTTTGTATTTAAAAAATAAAATGAAACAAATATTGTAAAACTTATTCGATATTGACATTAGAAAAAGGATTTATTAGTATTTAACAAAATTTTTTTAGGTCCACCAGAACTATCTAAAGTATGATGATTTTAAATCCATGATTTTATTTTATGCTGCTTATATGCACTGACACTTCCTAACAAACATATCTCAATATTGCTAAAATAAAACAATTATTGAAGCGTCTTTTATTGAAGAGGGAAAAGTTAAGTGCGTCAAAATCGTTAAATCTTTAAACAAATTATGACTCAAAAAAACCTGATCCTTATTAAAATTCAGTTAAAAAGAATAATTAATTGGAAATTGTGATTATAACTTTTAGCAAAAGGCCATAAATACGAAGTAGCCATATATACGAAGTGCATTGATCGAGACTCTACTCCGTTTAGTGGAAGATTCTCCGCACATGTAACAATGAAACCAACCTCTATCGCATTCCTTCAAAAGCGATAAAGCAAATTATAGAGAGAATGTTAATTATAAAATTATGTATATAATATTATAAGTAATCTCATTGTTATATAACGGGGGGTGACCCTATAATAAACTTTTTTAATTTTTTGATCTGTCTTTTGTTTACGTTTTCTTCAAGTTCTCTCTCGTATCTTACGTTATTTTAGTAACGTAAGGTCCGTTTATGAAGCAAAAGTAGACTGGTAAAAATAATTAAAATAAGCACTTCTTCTTTATGTGTTAAATTGATTTCTTAAGATATTGACTTACATGTACTATAATTAATTTGGAAGAATATATTAAAATTAGTAATAATATTCCTAGTAACTTAAAAACTTAGTTTTAAAAAAATATTTAATCAGCTTTCCAGAAATAAGAATGTTTAGGAATGTCACAATGATGGAAGTTTATATCATCGCTAGTACGAAGCTTTCGTTATTTAAAAAACCTTTCGTATTAGTAAGCCTGTAATTTTATTTTAAAAATTATTATAGTGAATATTTGGTATAAAATAACTAGAGAAAATATCGTTTATTTTTAAGAAAAATAAACATTCCTTGTTTTGAAATTCCATAAACCAACCATCTAGTATCTAAAATTGTTGGAATATTTTCTAGTCGTTAAATAAATACAGACCATAATGTTTGTTACAAAAAATAATATCAAATGTAATTTATTTATTACTACGACCGCGAACATGCAACAGTATTGACAACTCCACTTTGATTTATTTACTAAAACGAGTAAATTAATTCGATTATAAGACGTACTTACATGCTTTCATCCTGCGCTCAGTCAACGCTGCGACTCGAGCACAGTTCGCAGCATTGACTGAGCGCAGGCTTTAAGAGAAAAACATTTTTAAGACAGCACGTATGTCTGTCTATTTGTAACTTGATAATTTTGGAACCATTAAACGACTTATAAAAAAATATTCAGAATTAAATTTGATATACCGCGAACATTTAGAAAAAAGTAAGAAATGAAAAAAATGGAGTGCCGAGTGAAAATGAAAAAACAATTGGTTATGTGTAAAAATTACTTCATTGTATCTCATGTGTAATTATCACAAAAATCAAAATCACGTACATAACGTACATACGTGGCTCTTATATTCTCACAATCAAAGATCAAAAATTAGAAAATAGTTCCAAGAACGCTCTCGAGAATTATATGAAAACCATGGCAACATTTTTATTATTTTTTTGTATTCTATTTTTAAATTGTAAAATTTGAAATAAGAAACTAAAAATTTCCATATAATACAATCAAATTAATGACAACAGAAGTCAATATATGCCTCGTTTAATACTACTTACTTATTTGACTTAAACTTTCCATGATTCTAAAGAACAAGTACTGAACCGTCGGCGCGCGAACCCTCCGACGTACTTGATTGGTTTTCTACTAAGATTTGACATAATTGTTTCACTCGATGACATCACTGTAAGCCATACGTCTAATAATATCAATGGGTCATTAGTGCATCGAAATGTGTGTAACGTGAAAGTTGTTAAACAAATAGTTTGCCCATGCAGGCTTGAACGACATCGCGAGCGAGTTCACATCGACGTAAGATGTGTAATGTGGGCGTTAAATTTATCTCACAAACGAACACTAAAGTCAACCAACGCGACGTGACGAAATTGTTAACGAAATTATTTTTAATCTTAGCTGTATAAAAAATTTGTAATTTATCTATATTTGTTTTATTCCTAATGTTTCCATTTTCTTCTCACTTTTGTTTTGTGTGGTCCATTTAGAGTCAAACATAGAACGAAAAAAATATTTTATGTCTTCTATAATTTTTCATACTAATGTATCCATCAATACGTCGTTTAGATTTGGAACTGATCTAAACGACGTATGAGAATTTTGACGTATGAGAGTATTGCAATCTGAGATCTAATTGGTGAATATCAAAATAAAAAAGTTGTTAATATTTTAATTTGAAAAATATCTTAAATTGTATTATATATATTTTCATGAGGATTCTCCCCATAATACATTTTTAAGCCTATTATAATGGTTTAAAAATACTGACGGAACCAAACTTTAACAGGAGAATAATGATTGCAATTGGGATTCATTATGGTCAGATTAAATTAGTATAGATGTGATAATTTTTATTAAAAGCCCAAATGTTTCCAAAAGTAGCCCCAAAATTTAGCAAATCTATAAATTTAAAGGTAAAACCTTTATTAAATATCACTCTGTTCGAAGTTTTAATTTCACAATAATCATAAAATTACGTTAAGATACCTATTACGAAATTACGTTACATTTTCCAGTTTGTGCTATATTCTTATCAGAGAATTTCGTTAGTGATATAATCTCTGTCCATTTTCTCAACATTATTTACTAACGCTAAAGTAAATTTGTTTTATATTAGGAAAAGTTAGCTTTTAATGTAAGTTCAATCTTGCTTAACTATCAGGCGACGCTTTCGTAATTTTCAATCTTTTAACAACCAAATAAATTGTATTATCATACGATTAGTCAGTAACAATTAGATTTATTTTATAGAGTGGCGACAAATTATATTTTGCTATAATATAACTATAAGTATTTTATATCCTTTCTTATATAAAATTAAGTATTTAGTTATACTTATACTTCTTATACTTGGCTTATACTTTAAAGAAATATAATAAAATAATTAGCCACATTTTCTGTTTAAAATTATTATTGATTTAATGTAGCCAGATGTCTTAACAGACATTGGTTTATTTAATTTTTTTATTTTTAAAAAAAAAACAAATTTACTAATTCCAAACTTAATGTGTCGATACAAACGTTTATTTTGAAAAAATAAAATTATAAGGTTCCCACAGTTGTATAGAACAGCAGGCTTCTAAGAGAGTGCAATACATTAAGTAATGCACCAAATTCCGTTCGTAGTTTACAGGCCATACAATATTTGTTATAAAGCTTGCTTTGATCCTATCATGATTATTTAAAACTTATCAGAAATCGTTGCTTTCTTGTGTCCCGTAATTGCAGTGGATTACACAATCGACGTCAAGTAAAAGACGATAAAACTCCCGAATATAAAACGTCGAATATCGAACTGAAATCTACATTTTATTAAGTCAACGTCACAGCAACAATACGTATGACGTAAAAAACGTAAAAATCACAACGGTACACGACTCTATGAGAGACGGCACCGTCGAAGGCTCCCTGGCTGGAAGGGAATGTAAACAACCATATCAACACGTAGAGTGTCATCGGCGAGACTCCCGGCAGCAGTTGTCGGCCAACTTTCACGCGGCTCGGTCGCCTCGTACCACACCGTACCGCGCGCGTCCGCACGGCGTCACGACGTTAACGTAAACGTAATTATTTGTTATGATTATGTCCATATTTTCACGTTAAGCGTTTCTTGAACTGCACCTTACAAGTTTTTTATTACGAATCGGATATTTCTATGCGGGATATCACTTAACTTACTTGTAAATTACGTTAATGCTATGTTGCTCCAGTTAAAATAATTATTACGGATTAATTATTGTTTAGATCGGTATAAAAGTGAATTTTGAATATTGAACTCGAATTAAAAAATTTTAATTTGGAAAGTTGCACGTTTCGTCGATTTCTTATTTATGATTTCTCACGAGGAGAAATTTTCTGCTTAAATATAACATTTACTAATTAACGTGTATATAATTGCATTTAATAAAACTTTTCCATAATACACTTCGTACTTTCGTATCATCACACTAGCAAGCTACCCAAGAAAGAGTAGACGTTCAATTCTTAATATAAAAACGTGTTTAGATAGTAACTTAAAAACTCATGTAACTTTTTAAATTTAAGTTTTTTTGTTAAACCCGTTTTATATAATTCATTAATACTTCTATTCCATTTTGCAGTTTCTAATGTTAAGATTGTCTGATATTAATTATGACTTTGTTAAAATTCATCAAAATTACAGTGTTTTTTCCTAAATATATTTTATAACATAATCTAATTTTTTATTCAATTTACAATTTATAAACCATACGAACAAAACGCAGAACCAACTTATTATCGCTACACTAATTTCCAAAAAAAAAATAAAAAATCTGTTTATTTCTGTTTCATTAGATTATATTGATAAACACTAAAATACCACACAATCGCATGTTTAAATAAGAAACAAAGAAAATACACCTCCCACTTGAAGAAAACTCCATCTTATTCCAGTCTTCACTTCCGGGTAACGCGATCCGAACCATTCTTCATGTCAATAATGCGTAATTATACATCAACTTAATTATGAATTTCACAGATTGGTTATAAGTTTAACTAAAATTGAAATGTGCATCGGTTATTGTAAAATATTTAAATTCATCAACGACTGTTAAAAAAAAACTATAGTATAAAAAGTGTCCTTCTTGTTGTATGAAAGTAAACTCTGTGCACGTGTTCAAAACAGCAAAGCCAAACAGCGCGGAAGAAACAGAGCGAAGCAACTAACATCGAAAGGTGAGTGCGAAGATTCTGCCAAATTATAATGCGATTCCGCACATTCTCCTGCACCTATTCTGCAGTTATCATTAATCTTAACGACGCTTGCGCTGATAAATAACTGTGCCGCATCGTAGTCATTTTCGTTGTATTTCCGGTCTAGACCGTCATAACACTTCAGAGAATAAACTGTTTGTTTAAGTGTACCTATCGATCAATTTCAAAATAATGCATTCGAAATTGTTTTAGTATTTTTTCATTGATGTATCTTGTTATATATATTCTTTAGATAATTAACATAAACTTTATGCACAAATCAATTTCTCATTGGTGGCAATATTAAGAAAAGCACTTTTTTTAAACCATTTCTAGAATAAATTACATAAATTAAGCTATAAAATATTTTCTAACTTTCGTTACTCTTCATCACAAATACAAGTAATAATTAGACACGCACGTAAGAAAAGTTTAAATCCAAAGGATTTATCGGTAAGTGATCTGTGAGATTATAAAAGATAGGTTAAAGGTAATCAACCCATGAAGACGAAACGAAATCATTGCGATGTTCGTTATTTAGCTGTTACGAAATGTATTTGATTATTAAGAAGTACTTACAATGGATTATTTATTATTTTGATATGAAAATCCTGTAATGAGTATGTATTTGTTACAAGTAAACCATGATTTTCTTCCTGAAGTAGTTATTTCTATGCCCGTAAAAACGTCTTGACACTAATTCCTAGATAAACAATATTTATGCGACTGTTCAACTGTGACGATGCACATATAAATCATACTGACATTCACTTCTCTCGCGACACATATTGCGATTGTGACAAGATATATAAATGCAACAAGATATATAAATGTATTGCGTACGCGTTCAACACTGTGCATTCCAATGCGGCGATCTTTTGCCACACCGCCCTTGATTAATCTTTAAATTATTTTTCTCTTTTAATTCTTTCTTATATTTTTAACTGACCAATTGTTAGAAAGTTTTATTAATGTGGGAAAATATAAAGGCTTGCAAGTGTTTTATTATTTTATTTGAAATCAAGAATTTTCTGAAATGGAAAATACGTCGTTCGACGGCATACATAACATGTGATCCCGTCAAAACTTTACTCTGGTGATAGTATTGACATTTTTCTGTTCAATTTACTGCTTCAGGAATGGGGTTACGAAGTTACTTGGTAGTTCACGATTGTGTATTAGTTAGTACGATGTTAATTTCAATTGCTCTGCGTTTTTTTTTTATTGTGAACCTTATTATCTGTACTATATTTTAAAACGATTTGTGTATATAGTACTTGCATTTTAAGTCAAACTGTAAGTTGAGCGGAAGCTCTCAATAATTAAATAAGATACTCACAGGAATTGTAGGAGATATAAACAATTATATTTCTTTAACAACTGATATTGTTGAAGTAGAGTTTTCTAATTTAAAAAATTAAGTCTATTGAGTCTTTCTTAAAAAACTTTTTGACATTTATGACACATTGACAATCATGCCAATTTTGTGAATAGGGGAGTTTTGCCTGTTTTCTGTTTAATACAAAAATTACTTATCAAATTGATATGAAACATTCATCATTATTTACTTACAATATCTTGAAGGATACAGAGTATATAATATATTTTACACGCATTTTTGTATTAAGCTTTTAAACATTTATATTTGCATCGATCATGGTTTAAAATAATTTTATACACAACGAAATTACATAACGAAAATTTATTGAACAGTTTATTTATATAAAACGTTTCTTTTTATTATAGATTTATTGTTGCAAGCGTTTTCAATGTAGAGGTTGGATCGTACAGTATTATACTCGACAAATTAACCAAACAATAAATAATTAAATAATAAATAACTAAACAAGTGAGAAAATCATAACAAATTACAAGTAACTAATTATTATGCAAAAAATAATCGTAGTGCAATCATGGTTGCTGGGGAAAGTTTAAAGTGGTAGCTAGAATAGACGTAACATGAATTTTCCTCCAATTTGCAGAAAAAACTTTTAACTAGGATATTATTGATTCTGAGTTAATTCTGTATAAATAGTTTATGGTCCATGGTGGTTGATTTGTATCTTATAGACAGTCGAGCAATATATAAACAATAGTTACGTCGTAAACGAATGTAAATAAATACAGTGTATAAAATACAAAAGGCTGAAGTTATTTTTATTAAGCATGAATCACAACCTTGCAATATTGAGGTAAGTGCGAAATAATACGTAGACGTGTAGATTGTTCATAAGCAAATACATGCATCGTATTTTTTTATTTAACTGATTCGCTGCACATGCACATGATCTCATGAATATTCTTAAATCATTACATCTATGGATGATATTGCAAAAACAAACATGTTTTATTTGTCTGCTCACTATACTCAAATTACAAGTTACTAGTACATCTAGCAAACTAATTAAGCTTATTATTATTTAATTAGCCTTTTTTAAATGTTTTTTCATGCAAACTATTGTTAGTTTCATCAGCTCTCAATCGAATATGAGTGAAGTCAGAATTCAGTCGGTTTGATAGTTCCGACCAGGCAGATATTAAATTGTTCTATATAAATTTTATTAAATTACATACAAAAACAGAAAACGGTTTGTTACTGAATTTCAAAGCACACGCAAACTTTAAAACCGCAAATGTTCTATTATCCTCAACCTGACACGGTTTTTACTTAAAAAAGTTATCGGCTCGATTGTCTATTTAAGATATACACTTCCATAGTCTTATTCCCGTAAAGCTTATATTTATTTGTTATTAACTTTAATTAAAATGTTAATTTGTTTAAATTAATGCTACAAGAGCAATCTCTTCCAGAAAATAAACCATCATTTTTACAATTAGAAGTATTGTGGACTAGAATGCATCGTAGGTCAAATACAAAAATAACTGCAATAAGAAGAAACAATGCCAATGAAATATTTAACTTTACAAATGACCGGGAATAAGTAAACGATTACAAATAAAGATAACAATGAAGATAATACAATATAAGTGAGGATAGAGAAATGTCAACAGGGAAATGCTGAATGGGAGACACGAGTTTTGAATGTGAAATAAAATTTTACAATTATAATATTTTACAATTACGAATTTACTTTTCACCTTATAAATTACTAAGAAAACTCGTCTAAGAATAATTTTAATTTTCCACTGGCTTTAAATAACAATAAGTTTCTTGCATAACTTTTGCGGGGACACTTAAATTTTTGGATGAAATTGAACTAAATATAAGACCATTTTTCGGTGATTTCGTTGAAGTATCACTGAAATATTTTACAGATTTAAACCCTACAAAATTAGAAAAATATTTTTAAATTGTACAAGCTCCACTGTCACAGCACGTATGATTTCTTGAAAATCATAACAGTAGGTGTCGCCTAAAACTACTTTTCAATTTAATATCACAAACCGCGTTTGGTTTAGAAGAGCTGTTAGCCGATGTTTAGGAGGTCTGTTGATTATAGCTCACCAAAAGCATACCAACGTCATTCTCAAATATAAAAACGTGTTTTACTTTTTTTTACAACAGCGCCTGAAAGAGAAGAAAATTAAATTTTGTTTAATGATATTTTACTAAAAAAATCATTAAAATAAATGTAATTTTCTTTTAATTAAAATAGTTTAAAAAATTAGGTTGGCAGCAAGTAACTAATTACATACATTTTGACCATAGTATTAAAATGTGGAATATATAAAAATACTTTTTCTGGAATATTGTAGAATACTGTCGAATATCTTTGATATATAAAGAGTGCAGTGTCCGTTGTTCTGTTTAGTTAGGAATTGAGTTTTGGTGAGAAAAGAAAAAATAAAATATAAAAACTTCACTATGAGAACTTAGTTTGCTCCAGCTTAATTTTTTTTCCATTTAGAGCGAAAAATGAGCGAAGCAACACGCAATATATACACAACGATAAAACGAAGGTGGAGCATATGAGGGAACTCTCATATGACTTAGCTAAGCATTAGTTCCGAGAAGGTTTGAATTATCTCTCCGATAATCTGCATCCAAAATAACATTAAATCTATATTAAATTTAGAAATTAAAAACCTTATTGTAACAAATCCCCGGTTAAGTTCACGTTATTTGATAGACTACTCTCATGCTCTCATTTATACATATAATAAAATTGTAACAGAGTAAATTCTGTACGTAAAAATATTTTAAAAAGAATGATTGATTTAGCCAATAAAAGCCGGAAAATCTTTTTTTGGAATTTTTGGTCTGTATGTTACTTTTGTGCGTCAATCACGCAAAACCACTGGACGGATTTTGACGAAATTTGGTATGGTAATAGTTTATAACCAAGAGCAATACGAGCATATCAGAGAAAAAAACAATTTTATTCCGAATTTCACGTCAGTGAAACATAGTGGGGCACAGGTACTTTTCAATAAAAAAGAATTTCATATTTTCGAAAAAGTAGAAATGATATTCACAATTAAATGAAACTACGTGATGTAGTATTATTTCTACTTTCTTTAAATTCTTTACCACGGCCTAGGTTTCGTTGTATTACAACTTCAGGTGGGCTATTAGCAAAGATTCTTTCAATCGTCAATCACGAAAATATGGTTTCATTTAATTGTGAATAATGCATTTCTACAAAATTAACGCCAAATATATTCAATATTAGAAATAATATGTTTACAGGAACTAGCACTGATGAACTGAGACGGCGAGATTATTAATTGTTCATCTAATATCAGTATTAAGTTGTTGTGATTTCGAAAGTATTTTTTAATAGTATGTCTAATTAAACAAATAAACATGCTCCATGCTTCCTTCAAACTTTCAAAACCATTTTATTAGTATTAAAGCAAACTAAGGATGCGACTGCGTACCGCTCACTCAGAACTACTTTTACTACTATCGAAGTGCCAGATTAAAATGCCAGATTAAATGATTAGCTACTGACTGGGTGGTAATGGTATAATGGAACTGTCAGTAAGAATTAAAGATGTGATTTAAATTAGTATTACTTATTGCAACTTTAAAGGTAATTTTTTATTAAAAAAATAAGTCTAATTAAACGGATAAACATACCCTATACATTGATTCTTTCAAACTTTCAAAACCACTCCATTAGTTTAAAATATATTCAATAATACGACTACACATCACTCACTCATAGCTAATTTTTCTCCTTCAAACGATCATTATCAAAATACGGGATTAAAATGCTAACATAATTCCGCATTAAGTATACCTAGACGCGATCACAAAGAGATAGCAGCAACCGGCTAGACGGTAATGGTGCAATGGAACTATCAGTAAGAATTAAAGATGTTATAAAATTAATAGTAGTTATCGCAATTTTTTAACACGTTTTACATATAAAAATAAAACTAATTAATTTCAATAATTCATAGTCATGATATTAGTAACGTCGTATTCTTGTCCACGTCATTTGCTGAGGGGAATATTTTTTTTTATTTATAAATTTTATAATCTGGTTTGACAAGGCAGTCTGACCCATTACTGCATGGGAATCTAAAAATGACACTTTGATAACGAGAGAATTCGGTACTCCATTGTCATTATTTTCAAATATACAGTAACGATAAAGTTAACACAGTTGGTCTATTTTTGATATATCTTGAGTTGTATCAAATATAATTGAATAAAATGGGCGTCCAGCATTTCTTTTATTAATACGGTTTCAACTTTTTGTGGAAGAAGAGCAATAAGCTCATTTTGTATATTTGGTCTTAAATATTTTATTTGACCTTCTGGTTTGTTTAATAATTCTTGTAAAACAGGATCATATTTCGTTAATAGCTCAATAATGTATAGATAATTGCCATTTGGTTCGTTGCCATTTATTTTTTATGTATATCGACGGAAAGCCAAATTACATCAAAGAGGGTTTTCATTACTTGACGCCAGAAATATTTTTTTCTTTTTTAAGTACAGACTCTTGTTCTTCGTCTGGAATAGCATGTATGCGCCACTATTCGTATATGAGACGTAATATGCTTCCACTGTAGTCACTATATCCGTCAATCCAAATATATTGTAACTGTTTTGATAATATGAATAACCAGTATGGCTCACAATACGTCTTTTGGTTTACAGTATCCGTTTTCAATCACAAAGTGCCTAACTTGATCATTTACTTCTTTGAAAATTGCCCTCGTCAGAATGTAAGGCGAATTTTTGATTTGTTCCAAGTCAAATAACTACACTTTAATTTAGTGCATTTCCAGTTGCCCTGGATAATCACTATGATCACCCTTGCAATACTGCTACTTTCAGTCACATTAATATTTTTACTCTTGCTGGACTGTTCGTTTTACACTTCATCAAAGTCATTAGTCTTAAAAAACTCACCTATTTTTGGTAGCTTTTTATTTTTTCGTGAATTTTTTTCTTTCTCTTGCGTTTTTCATTACCACTACATACTTTCTCGTAGACATTTTGTTTAATTACAGATTTGCAGTCAATTATGCCACAAGTATCACAACGATACGTAAAATATAAGGGAGAAAATAATACTTTTAACAAACCATAATAAAACTAATTTTAAATTACTCATTACATTCACAAAAATATACAGCAAAAATATGTAGAACGTATTAAACGTTCTACATATTTTTGCTGTATAATATGAAACTGAAAGAGCGTGGGGAATAACTTTGTTCTGTAACCGAGTATTACTAGATCCCAGCCGCTAACCCGAGATGATAATTTTTTTACGAATGTATTCATGTATTTGATAATGTAGTTTAAGTTTTGTTAATAGTATATACTTTATGGTTTAAAGCATCATGAAAAATAAAATATATGAAAATCCAAATCGAGCTTAAATATCTTAAAACAGTTTTTGAAAATATTAAACAAAGGGTCCGGGCCCTCTAGGAGCCGGAACCCCTGGCATTTTGCCAGCTTTGCCATCTTATTTTTACGCCATTGCATACAGCACTTCCTACAAACTTTCAAAACCTTTTCATTGGTATAAAATATATTGAAAGATGCGACTACATTTCACTCACTCAGAGCAAAATTTTCTATTATACTTCAAATGATCCTTATCCAAGTACAGGATTAAAATGCTGTCACAATTCCGCATTAAATATGCCCAGCCGCGATCACATTTGTGCAAGAAGTAACAGCGCCCGGTTGGGCGGTAATGGCGCAATCGAACTATCAACAGAATACAAATGACTGCAATTACATGCGCATTGTGACCGATTGGTAGCGAGCCTTACACCATCGGGCGGGCATCGATCATCGTCACAGCCATCGCAGCTTGCAACACTGCCTAGCATTGTGGGCGAATTAAACAACAAAAATCTTTCGCCACTTGTATTCGAGAGTGTAGCGATCCATTTCTAAACAGCGAAGAAGACGCCAAGGTCTTTCGGAGATTGGTAATTGTCCCGATATATTATGCTCCTCTATTTTTGGATCGGTTATTTTGAATACGTATTTCATTTATTAGCCAAGCATCTATTATTGCTATTACGTGACACGTTAATTTATTTTAATATTACCGGTTATATGTACTGATATTTTTTATTACATCACTACATTTGGTAAGTGTAAGAACTTTTCTAAGATTAAACATTTAGTGCTATATAATAGATCTTGCTATATTAGAGTGTTTTCAACTTAAATATTGATATATACAGGAGTAATATTCGAATCAGGTATGGTGATTAAAAATATGCAAATCCCGCTGCTCTGAAAAGAATGTCTGTAGAGTATAGAAATAATTAAAAAGTTAGTGCAATAAGATGTAACAAACATTGCGATCACAATTTCTTTTTTTTCTGTGGTGAAACATAGGGAAACATGTATACGTTGAGTGTGCAATTAAAGTACCACACATTTAGTATGCATTTTAATGAGAAAATGTGGTATAAAAATTATTTCATCAATATAACGTGCGACCATTTCTGAAAAAAGACCTCTGAATTAGCAATTAGCTACGCAATTACAAACATAAATCCAGCTCCGCTCGATGTACGACTGGCCCCGTCATCGGTGCCGTCGAAGGAGGTAAGCCTGTGTGCGACACGAGACAGCGTCGAAAATTACCTAAAATATATATAACGTCAGCCCGCCGAGGCTGATCCCAAATCCGCTTGTAATAAAATGAGTAGGACGAGCAAAAATTCACTGAAAAAATTGGTTCACTTGCCCCATTTTGTTGTATCCGTATCAAAAGATCCATACCAGTGTCACTGCAAGGACCTTAACGATAGAGCTGTCTGAAGAAGCCCTTCCTACGAGGATTAGTCAGTAGAAACTTAGTTCCTTGTGGCGAGAAAAAGTATCTTCAAAACCTACGGGATCGCCCTAGATGGAAAAATTAAATCGTTCAACTAATCGCAAAAGAGGCTATTTGTTGCGTCTACTATTTGGTTGTACATCAAGTTAACGCCCTGGCTACACACAAAATTTAGTTATGAAAAAAATTTCGAACGCCATTAGGATATAGCGATACTAGGAAGACACGACCCAGACCATTCTGGGCTACTGGCGCTAGATAAGTTAGTATATGTCATTGCGTAGAATAAGTAGTCAGTTTAAAATATTGAATACCGAAAAAAGAATAAAGAACTGTAAACAATGAGATTTTGTAACGTAATAATATTCTATGGATACCCTGGATAGCACATAAGAAGGATGAATTGATGAAAGAGACGATCTCATTGAGATATTATGTGACGTTTTGAAACATATTGGGGATAAATAAACCTACGTGTGAAAAGAATATCAATACTGAGTGGATTTGAACACGAGCAATAACAATAGTGAACTACTGACAAGAAATATATATATATATATATATATATATATATATATATATATATATATATATATATATATACATATATGTATACACATACAAACAATGTAACAAAGATATAATTCTCATTCATTCATATTCAATTTCAAAAGGGAAACGTTAAAAGCCGTAATTATATTTACTATACGGGTTTTATTCTGCTATAGCAATACTGTGGTTAAATAAAGTTATTAATATCACTACAAGCATTTCCCTCAATATATATTGATACTTTGCTATTTTCACTATCAATTAATTAAATAAAAGACGTGCTCTTGTCGACATAATTCGTTTAGAGGAGAAAAACGTTATGTTATCTAAAATTAAAAAACAAGTAAACCACATTAAAAATGGAAATACGCGTTTGAAACGGAAATACGAAAATGAAAATGGTGTTCGATTTACAGCTTGCTGACGTTGTGTTCCTAAAGGACACCTGTCCTATTTTACGGCATTTGCCTGTGTGACAGGATTTCGTTCTCACCTCGATTATCTTTGGTGAGAGCTGAACACCTGATGAAAGATTAACACGTTATTTAATCATATGGCGGCATCGCGTAAAGTTCAATAGCCTTAATAGCGATATTGGATATCTTTTAGGTGCCAAAAGTTACCTGCCTTGGCTTGCAGTAACTGGGCTCAATGTACAATAGTATGAAAAGGTGTATCCGGTGATACTGTCAATAACCTTACATATAATTTAGTACCGTATAAAGATAATTAAAAAAATATTAATCAGAAAAAGAGAAAATAATTTAATTATATTGCTTCTCAATTCTAAAGAATTACTTTTTTTCATTTCATCCGATTTGGTGGGAAAATGGGGTATAATACATATAGCATAAGTGTTAGTACCACGAAATTTAAAACTAGTAAGTATGAGACGCGGAATTGATTTTAATTTTCAAAGTCTGGTAATAATTGAAAATTGATAATGGACACACACGTCTGTGACTTCGTGTCTGTGTGCGTGCGTGTGTATTGCCTGTGCGTTGTGTGTAAAAACTTCATATATATATACTTCATATATATTTATATATATATATATATATATATATATATGTATATATATGTATTTCTTATCAGCCCTTTGCTGATAACAGACACATAAAGTACACAAATATTTAATCATGATTATTTTATTTTCCTTCTAATATGTAACTCAGATTTTCCTTATAAAATCTTTATTAACAAAATTTTATTATTCTTTATTTTTCCATGTTTTCCTTTTATTCTTAAATAAATTAACTGGACATTTTTATTTCTACATTTTTTGCATCATTTTATTAATTTTCTATCCTAAATGCACAAATATTTCTTATATTCAACAATTTAATTATCTAACTCCAAAAATAAATTAATTTTTTTATAGTTTTTTGAAATAATTTCATATTTTAACCAAGTCATTATATATCTCAAGCATAAATCAGATTCTGAATTTTTCAAAAAGGAAAAAGAATTATTCTATGAAAGATTAGCTTAATGCCAATTTCGACATAATTTTAAAATGGGTATCGCGACTATTTAAAATGCGAAGGAAATATTTTCAGGCTTTCGAAGTTGCCATCCTTTATTGTTACGTTATTTATTCGCAAGTTACGAGTAGACAAAATAAAAAAACGAGTTTCTAAAGTGACAATGAATAACTCCGTTACTACAGCTATAGAAAAATAAATATAAAATGAAAGAAAATATTTTTCGTTTTACAATTCATTGATGTGGACTTTATGGAAAAAAAATATTTCCCCCCGTTTCCCCAATGCATTAAAATTTATAAGTGGTCTAAGGATTTTTTTATTTTACTATTTAATCTGTAACTCTATGTAATAATACCCTGTATAATAACTCTTTATAATAGTGATAAAATCTAAATTAAATGAAATAATTAAATTTTAAAAATTACAATTTATTTGATAGATAAGTGGTTCACCATTTTATTTTTCTGCTGGCTTTCCATTGTAAGCCAATCATCTGCCAGACCAAAGACCAATTTCCAAATTATCGCCTTTCCAAATTCCAACTTTATTATTTTCTCATACAAGGTAATAAAAACTTGGTCATTTAATCTAGAATTACAATCATTGTCATTTAATATAATATTATTAATAATATTAATGGTAATAATACTAATTATTATTATTATTCATTAAATTAATTAAATTTAGTATAAATATTTTATTTAATTATTTGAATACTCAGCATGTAATTGAATATAAACACTTGTGTATAATTAATTGTAAAATATACTAAAATAATCTAAATAACTTTTAATTAATAATGAAAATGTATTGTAATTTATTAATTTTAAGTATTTAATAAATTATAAAGTAACAATTTATAATTCAAATAAATACATACCGAATTGGAAACAGTCCGGCAAATTGTTGTCGCATTCGCGTATCGCATTAACTTAGCATTTTTTTCATAACGCGTCTAAAGAAGTACGGCTTCAATAATTCGATAAGAAGTTACAGTACGTATGCAACTG